>CAXKWD010000009.1:68747281-69347281 GCA_964059195.1 Ectobius pallidus | reverse complement strand
GTCACAGACAGACTTGGGTGGCATACAAGAGCCTTCTTGTTTTGCTCACATTCATGTATGCATTATTATTTTATCTCAAGAGATATATATTGATACTTAAGCAATTAAAGATTGACTTAACATTGATTTGTGCTCTGCCATAAGCATTTGAGCCACTTGCCATCACTCAGTGAAACTTCAAAGTGTACTGTATGATATATATGTCAATTGTAAACATTGTGACATCATTGTAAGTCACAGACACACAACACACTCTGTCAACAGTACATTAACACACAATTCTCTTACACGAACACGATTCTTAACGTTCTTCGCAATTCAATACTCATCTTATTGCAAATAATTGCAATCATTCTCCTCTATCATATATTTCATTGTCTTCTTGACAATAAGTTGTCCAGAAGTTGAATCTCATAGGCGGGCAAACGGTCCTGTTCTTCTCGCATACTATTTCACTTGCATTGCTTCCTTGTATCCCGGCAAGCGGGCAAATTTCTATATTGTTTTCATTCTTCATATACCTATCTTTGAATCATGGAAGATCAAACAGTAAGACAGGTCGAAGACCTCAAAAGAAAACGCACTCCTCTTAAGGCACAACTTACACGTCAGTGTAATTATATTACTAATCTTAATGAGTCAGGTGAACTCAATCACCAAATGTTGCTAGCTCGCAGAGACAAACTTAAAGAGTCTTTCAATAAGTTTGAGCTTATTCAAATTCAATTAGAAGAATTTCAGCCCACAGAGGCTGAAATTAATTACCATGAAGAAGTCGAAAGAGATTTCTTTGAAGCTATTTCTAAACTAGAAACATTGATTAAGATCGCGGAATCTAAGATAGAAACTCTTTCTAAACTTGCTGAAACGCAGCAGGTAATTTCAAACAAGATTTCTGAGCTGCAGCAAATCAAAGCTCAACTATTCACTCAAGTTCAAGTAATATCAGATTTTACTGTAACTCGTGAAATCGAGTTACATGCTTTGTTCTCTCGTAGAGACAAACTCAAACAATTATTTGAGAGTTTTGAACTGGTTCAAACCCAGCTCGAACAACTCCATGCTACGAATGCTGAGGCCAACTCTCGTGAAGAAGTTGAAGCAGCATATTTCAAAACTATCGCTAAGGCAGAGACTTTAATTAAGCTCGCAAAGCTTAAACAATTAAGAGTACAGCTCTTAAACCATATTCAAGCTATAAACGAGCTTATGATCGAGGATCAGGCATCTTACTTTGAAGGTATTAAGAGATGCGCTGAACTTGAACAATCATTTCAGCACTATCAAGCTGAACAGTCTTCAATTGAAGACATTGAATCATTCAATGACAGGCAAATTCAACACTATGAGCTTGAAGAAGCCTATTACAAAGCACTTACTAGACTTGAAGCTTCCATAAAGGCAAACAAGCAAATATACGATCCAGATCCTATGTCTGCGCCTAGTCCGCAACCAGTACTGACTGAGCAAAACCACGTTTCTCTTCCAAAGTTACCTGAAATAAAATTACCGACATTTTCAGGCGATCCCACTATGTGGCTAGAGTTTCGTGACACGTTTACATCATTAATACTGCAGAATCAGTACGTGTCTGAGATGGACAAGTTTCAATATTTAAAGTCATGCTTAACCCCTGAGGTTATGACTATTATACATAATATTCCTGTCAGTGCTGCCACATTTAGCATTGCCTGGCAAACTTTGTTAGAACGTTTTGACAATGACAGACTCATTGCTAATGCTCATTTAGAGAATTTATTTTCTCCCCCTTCTATTGATAGAAACTCTGCTGATTCGCTCCAGAGATACTTAGATCATTACATAAGTACTGTCCACGCGCTTCAGTCACTGCACATTGATGTTGAGCTGACTGATCTTATTATCTCAAAAATAATACTGGATAAGCTTTCTCCAGCTATTATTAGAGATTGGGAATCTTCGCTTAAAGCTGATAAGTTTCCATCACTGAAGGACTTATTCAGTTTCCTTGAGGCCAAAGTTCGAGTCATTCAAATGACTGAATTAGCTATCAAGTCCCAGTCGAATCAATCTCCAGTCAAAAATGTGACTGCGAAATCTAATAATAATTCTAACAACAATCGTAAGTCCACTGAAGCTAAGAAAAAGCCTTCGTGGTCTCAACCTATTTGTATATGTTGTAATCGCCCTCGTGATCATGAATTATTTCTCTGTGAAGCATTCAGAGCTTTCGCTTTGCCCCAAAGATTTGAATTTGTGAAACGCAACAATGTATATAATGTCTGCCTGAGAATAGGTGGTCATTCACAAGCCTGCTCTTCTTATACTTGTATGAAGTGTCAAGGTAAACATAGTACTTTGCTTCATCCTTCAAACGCTCCCATACCAGTAAACCCATGTGCCATGCTAAGAAGTGGTCCAGCTACTTCAAAGATTCTATACCCTACAGCAACTGTGTTAATAGCAGATGCTAATGGCGAGTACATTGAGGCTACAGCCATTCTTGATTCAGCTACGACTTGTAATTTAATTACAGATAGATTATTTCAACGCCTCAAACTTAAACCAACTCCTCATAGAGAATATTTGCAAGGAGTAGTGTTTGAAAAGCGCACTCTCTGCAAGGTAGCATCTTTGTCACTGAAATCTAATGTTTCTGATTGGTCATGCCAAACGAATGCTTTGGTTATTCCATGCATAGCTACTTGTAAGTTCCCTCGTGCTTACATAAATACTGACAATTGGAATATTCCAGCTAACTTGAATTTAGCAGATGCTAAATTTAACCAACCTAAGTACCTAGATTTGCTCATTGGTATAGAGCTTTTTTCACAAATATTGTTATCAGGCAAAATCATGGCTGATAATCTGCCTGGCATACATAATTCAGAATTTGGTTGGTACTTTATGGGTAAAGTCCCTCAACCTGTTACTTCTTCGCAGCATAGTATTCCTATGCAAAGTACTGCTTCTAAACATATGAGTGTTTCTAAGCAAATGACTTCTCACAGCAAAACTAAAGCAGCTAATAGGCGTGAGAAGCCTCGTGTCAAGCAAGCTCATTTTAATCGCTCATTTCCTAGTTCTGACTCGTCGATCGATTCAAACTACTCTGCTTTCTTGCACTCAGAATCAGCTGTGGATGAACAATTAGCTAGGTTCTGGGAATTAGAAGCTGTCAATAATTCTGCTCCATTCCATGATGAATCGGAATGTGAGAGACATTTCTCTCAAACTACCACCAGAGATGACTCTGGAAGACATATAGTTAAACTTCCTTTTACTGCTCCGCCTGAAACATTAGGTAGCACAAAGCAACAAGCTTACAAACGGTTTCAGCTCTTAGAAAAAAGACTGTCATCCAACGAATACTTACGTACTGAATATGTCAAGTTCATGCATGAATATGAGGATTTAGGTCATATGCAACGAGCTGACCACATTACTAATGCTCCTTGTGAATACATTATTCCTCATCACCCAGTAATTAAGCCTAGCAGCACTACTACAAAGGTTAGAGTAGTCTGTGATGCCTCAACTAAGTCATCTAATGGAAAATCCGTGAATGACTCTTTAGCTACAGGTCAAAGTCAGCCTCCTGAACTTCTGCCCTATGTAACTAAGTTTTCACATTTGAAGACTTTGCGTATGATAGCATATGTTCTACGATTCATAAATAATTGTAGGCCTGCTAAAATTAAGCTCACAGGTCCTCTCGAACCTAGTGAAATTTCAAATTCACTCTACACTTGTGTGAAAATAATTCAGCAAGTAGAATATCATGATGAAATCAATGCTTTGACTTCGTCTGATGTCGTTCCTTCGTCCAGTAAAATACACTCATTATGTCCATTCTTGGACAGTGATGGTATTCTTCGTGTTGGTGGAAGACTGAAGCACTCAGAACTGCCCTTTGATGCGAAGCATCAGATTTTGCTTCCAGCTAAGCATCCTTTCACTAAACATCTCATTCGTTTTACACACTTCAAACTATGTCATGCTGGTTCCCAGCTTATTATAGCTCACTTACGGGAAAGGTTTTGGATACCTTCTGTTAGGAGAACAATTCGCTCTGTGATCAGACAGTGCAATGTCTGTTTCAGATTTCAAGCTCAACCCTTTCAGCAAAAAATGGCTGATTTACCATCTTCTCGTGTATCTCCTATTGCCCCATTTACTAACGTCAGCATTGATTATGCTGGGCCTTACTCTATTAAATATGGTGGACCTAGATCAAGGATTACTACTAAAGCTTATATAGCTGTATTTGTTTGCATGTCTACCAAGGCTCTTCACCTTGAATTAGTCACCTCGCTTACTTCCAATGCATTTTTAGCAGCTTTTTCCAGATTTACTGGTAGAAGAGGCATACCAGTTTCAGTCTCATCGGATAATGCTACGAACTTTGTTGGTGCTCAAACTGATATCAGACAACTTACAGATTTTCTATCTTCTCATGAACATCAATCGAAAGTTCAAGATTCTACTTCACATCTTAACATAAAGTGGAATTTTGTTCCTCCTCACAGTCCCCATATGGCTGGCTTGCATGAACCAGCTGTTCGCTCAGTTAAGCATTACTTGAAAAGAGTAATGACTTCTATGATACTTACCTTTGAAGAGATGTCAACCCTCTTAATTCAAATTGAAGCTATTTTGAATTCACGTCCTCTCGTCACTCTTCATGAAGACGTTGAAGACTTGAATTATCTTTCTCCAGGTCATTTCCTTATAGGAAGACCTTTGATTTCATTACCTACCTCAAACCTTTCTAGTAGCACTTCTTTGCGTTCAAGATGGAATGCTATGAATCAACTGCTACTTGGTTTTTGGAAGAAATGGTCATCTGACTATTTACATTCTCTACAACAACGTTCTAAATGGCTAAAGACTCTTCCTAATGTGGAAATAGGAACTCCTGTTCTTTTACTTGACGACAACGTTCCCCCTTTACGTTGGGTTATGGGTGTTGTACACTCTATTCATCCTGGATCTGACGGACTAGTTAGAGTAGTCACAGTTAGAACCTCTACAGGTTTCTACAAGCGACCAATTGTTAAGCTTGCTCCTCTTCCCATTTCTAATATTGAAGATGAGTAAACCTCTTTATTATTCAAAGTTTAAATCTACTCTTTTCACATAATCTAATATATTTTAAAATTATTTTCAAGAAAATAATTTTGCGGGCAACTTATGTTCAATCATAGATTTAAGCTATGTACAAGTTAATTATTTTTTGCTGCCAACTTAACAGCAGTATATTCTATTTATTATTTTTTCTCTAGTTTTTATTGTTAAGTTTACATTTTTAGTTATTGCATTACATCCTATGTTCATTTACTTTCAACATTAGATTTAGCTTATCATGTTGGCTTTGGATATCTTTCTTTTGTCAGTTCCTGTTTCTGTAGTCAACTTGATTCATATTACTATTTAAATAACATTCATTTTCTAGCTTGTAAGCTATTATTCCTATTCATTGTCTTTATTATTCATATTTGATTGTTATTTTTTGTATCCAGTCTTCAGGATACACTTCTTGAGCAGTTTATATGCGTTTCATATTGCTCATTGACTTGACTTCCTTCTTCTTCACTTCAACAATTCCATTTTACTTATACATGAAAGGATTCATGTGTTTCTCTGGTGCTTCAGATTATTGAGATATAATTTGAACATCAACTTTCATTCATTCTATTTGTAAGGATAACATATCCTACAGATTCTACATTTCTTCATCATATGCTTCAAGTAAGCAATACTTCTAGTGCATCAAGAAATGTGCTTGTCTTTCATTCAACTTATGCCTGGCAAAATGGCGTTCTTGTGGTGTTTTGCTAATTGCTAAATAGCTGGGACATCACGACATATATGCTCATCCTTACAGCAGGTAAAGATTCTGCTAATTTCAATTTATACGAGGACATATACTTCACTTCAAGTAAGTTATCAATAGTATTACTAGAAGTGGCTTCAATTCTCCATTCATCTACGCATTAAACATCGATCTTATTGTTGAGATTTAGCTATCGTTAAATAGCTTATACATCAGACTTAATATTCAGTTTCTCATATTGAAATCTACTTCTACAAGTGTCACACTTCACGGACACATATATATATTTATTCACAAATGTGATTTTATGTGATTTCAAGACTGAATCTTCAACTCCATTATTTACAAACTTTCATTCAATCTCATGCGTTAAGATGACTCACATATTACATCAAACATAAACTCTACATACCTGAAGATTGTCAACCATTGTATGGATATACAAATGCTACAACAAGAAGACTGTTAGCTGAAGACCTACTATCTTCGTTTTCAACTTTGTCAACCAAGTGAAAGTGTATTTGTTCGTGTGCTTAGCTTATGATTAAATGTTATGTCTTATATTCAAGGTTTCATTGAGTGATGTATGCTATAAAGCTTATTCATTTCATTTCCTCCATTATGGAGGTGGTCCTCCGCCAGAGATCTTATTAATTGTGGTTGGCACGGAAAGTGTTAAGCACAATTAAATTTACAATCTCGTGTAGGTATTAGGGACTTTTACAGTCCGCTATCACATATAATACGCCCCCTGATCCTACAATCATTATTCTGTGGTTTCTCTAAGAAATATTGTTCTCAATGCCATATCAAAAATTGAAATGGGATCATAATTCAGGCCAATTTGAATGCTGCATAAAAACAAAGTAAATGTTTTGCCTGGCATCAAAAGTTTTATACTGTAAATAGACACAGCTTACCTGGGACATCCTATATATCAAGAGATTTTAAATTTACAGAGCAAATCAATTATATAAACAGTGTGCCTTAAAAAGAGGTCTTGCTGGGGGGAAAAAAAAAATCATGTGTGTGAAAAGCCATTATCATCATTTATGGTTAACTTGTGATGTTTACCCTTTATTAAAATACAGTCTACAGTCACAAAATTGAACACTGTAAACAAAGTTAATTCAATGAGGTGGTTGACATAGAAACACTTCAGACTTCAAATTTAACTTACTTACATTTTTTGCAAAATGTACGTTTCATGGGCTTAGCCCACATTTTCAACTTCTATTTAACTGTTAAATCCTTGCTTAGAGAATCTGATGTGTATTCTCCAAGCAAAGACTTGACAGTAGACTAGCAGTTGAAAATGTTGGCAAAGCCCATGAAATGTACGTTCTTCAAAAATGTAAGTAAAAGCGAAGTCTAAAGTGTTTCAATGTAAACTATCTCATTAAATTAACTTTGTCTACAGTGTTCAATGTTGTGACTGTAAACTGTATTTTAATAAGAGGTAGGCTAAACAACACAAGTTAACCAAAATTGATGATGATGGCTTTTCATTCACATGATTACTTTGACAGCAAGACACATCAGTATTCTCTAAGCAAGGAGATGATGTAGATGTAGATGTAGATATCTTGTTCTGTAGATCCTATGTTGAGAGAGGCTCAAGGATATAGAACACGTCATGTTATAACAATATATAAAACTGCAGGCTGCCAAACCTATTCAAGCTGGAAATATTCATTCATATTGTGGAAGGTGTGAGTAATTAAAAATTCCTTGAGAGATCTTTTGAAAGATTTGCATTTGCTTTTAATACACAATAATTTAATGTTTCTTGGAAGCTTATTGTAAATCTGTATTGCAGAATAATAAACACCTTTCTGAAGAGTTTTAATGAATTAGCTGGTATATGTAGGCTAGATCATTCATGTTTCTAGTTGTACGTTCATGTACACCATACATGGGCATTTACTGGTTCGCGAACCACTTGTGGTTCTTGACCTTCCCGCATAAAACACAAGATGGCATTGCAGACATTCGGTGTACGTGGTGGGTTATTCCCATGCATGAGTCATAATGTCTTTGCAAGCAGTGACGGGTCGCGACACAGTTCCGATTGGAAAGGTGCTATGGCACATTCTAAGCCTTTGTATAATGAAATAATTGCACACGTAAAAGAATAATTAAAAATACAAAATTGTTTCTATTATTTGTTTCTTGTAGCGTACATTAAAGTGAAATTAGTGTTTCCCTAAGAATGAGCAACCGCCACTGCACTTATTGTCTGCTTGTGTCTCCATCTACCCGTTCTTTTCGAACTATGTGTAAGTTGACCAAGTTTGCGGGTTGCATGTCAATGGATAGGGGTTTGCCCATGACTGATGTACACTGTAATTAGTTTGAAATTTATCAATATAATCTACCATATAACACATTACCGAGTATATATATACTCCCCTGTGAGAGTGAGGACTTTTCATTTTTCAAATAGCAGTTTACAAGATTCTCTTTTTTCTTTCCACATATTATTCTTATTGCATGTTTTTGTAATCTAAATATTTTTTTCCCTGAAGAAAGAGTTGCCCCAAAATATGATTCCGTATCTCATTAACGAAAAGAGTGAAAACATGCAAAATATACCATGAGTAATGCACCTTGTTGTAATATATCGTTCAAAATTCTTAAAACAAAACATGCTGAACTCAGTTTTGGAGTTACCATTTCAATGTGTGTCTTCCAGTCAAGATTTTGATCAATTTGTAGACCTAAGAATTTTATGTTGCTAATTTCTTCTATGATTTGTGTTTGGTAATTAATTATTAAGGTCTGAGATACATAGGCCTATCTATGTTTTGTTCTAAATTGAATAAAGTGGGTCTTTTCAATATCAAGTGTCATTTTATTAGCTAGAAACCATGTAGTTAATTCGTGAAAAGCCCTTGTAGCTATTCTTCATAAATGTTCTTATGACTTCCCTGTTACAAGTACACTAGTATCATCTGCAAAAAGCAATACCAGTACCTTTGATTCGTCACTTAAGTTATATGGCAAGTCATAGATGAAAATTATAATAATTATAAAGAAGAAAGGTGCACTCGAAAGAGCATATGTCATGTAGTGCCTATCTGTTCTTCAGATAGTCGTTTAAAGATTATGTTCTCTTTCTAAATTTTGCGAAGTGGTATTGTTCACATTTCTTTCCACAGAGCTCGCATACGCACAGTTCCCCGGCTTGGTGGTATTTTTTGTTGGTGCATATCATTTGGTGGTAGCCGTGGATCGCTAGACCTATTATTGCATATCTTTGGCGTTGGTTTGTTCCAGTCCAGTCCCTGTTCAACATTGCATCTGTCCCGAAGAAATCTATGTCAATTTGTTCTTGTTAGTTCTTCCTCGTATGACCTGGTCATTGGCAGCTGGTGTGTAATTCGGGAAAATTAAAAAGATGAAAATTAAAAAGAGCAAAGGTTCCAGTATCATGCCCAGAGACAACCCCTAAGTTAGATTCATTTCCATTTATTATTACCTTTCGAGTTCTATCCAACAGGTAGGCTATGATTTGAACTACTTTAGTGTTAAATTATCCATCCCATAATGATCCAATTTTTTAAGTAAAATATCATGATTTATACAGTCAAACGCTTTAGCTAAGTCGCAGTTCAAAATTCCCAAAGCATATTTCTTTTTATCTAAAGCTTCCAATATTTCTGTAGTACGGTAAGTTGAAATGTAGCATCCTCAGTGGACATGCCATTTCTAAATCCAAACTGAGATGAAGTAAGAATGTCATTCAAATTAAGATAGTGTATTATGCGGTTGTACATAACTTTTCCAAAAACTTTTGAAAATGAGGTTAAGAACGATATAGGTCTATAATTTGATGGTAGGTTTTTTTCGCCTTTTTTAAAGAGGGGCTTAACAATAGCATGCTTCAGTCTTTCTGGAAATATTCTACTTTCTAACGAACAATTATATATATAACTGAGAGGTTTCCTAAGTTCAGATATGAGCAACTTTTTAATAATTTATTACTTATCTCATCCCAACCAGATGAGTTTTTACTTTTGAGCAGCTTGATTATATTTTCAATTTCTATAGAGGAAGTCAGTTCGATTTGAAATTTATGGTTCAAAACTGTAGATTTTGCCAGTAGATCTACTGCCTTAATGCCAATATTATTTGTAGGAATACATTTCTCTGCAATACTTATAAAATGACTATTAAAAGCATTTCCAATATCCGATAAATTATCTAGTTTTCTGTCTTGGTACGGTATGTTAGAGACATAATATCATTGTTTCCCTTTGTTCTCCCTGTTTTGCTTTTTATTAAATTCCATACTGTCGACTTTATTATTTGATTTATTAATTACTTGTGAAATGCCTGCGCTTTGGTTCTTTAATGTGAGCAAAGCACACAAAACGAATGTTCTGAAAACATTTAAGTAACAGTGAAGTCTAAAGTGTTTACATGTCAACAATCTCATTTAATTAACACACGGTAGTATACTGCTTCACTGTATAAAAGTTCTATTATTATAGCCTATTGTGTTTTAAACTGGGGACAAAATTTCCTTTTCATTTCCTATGCACAAATACATTCCCCTCTATACGCCGGTATATGTCCCTCGAAAATTTTCTAAGTCCGAAAGTTCACGTTGATATGCTATAAACTGCGAAGATTCCCGAAGTGCCGAGACTAAGAATGGAGGCAACATCTGAAGTCACTGCTGCCAATATATGCACCAAAACCCCAGACATGTGTTCTGCAGATAGTAGACTAGAGTTTAAAGTTAAGTAGATTTAGCGCCTTTACTTGTAAATAAATAAATAATAATTATTATTATTATTATTGTAAATATTGTACTAGTGTTTGAGGTATTGCGGGCCTACTAATTTTAGAATTGCATACATTCATTTCCATCACAAATAGATCAAACAAACATTTCGGTACATTTAATTTTATTGGAAGTGCTATTCTCTATCCCATTTAAGAACGATCCTGTTCAAAACAAAGAGGCGTGACTGTCATAGCCCGCAAGTGAGAACGCCCATGTTCACTGCGTTTATGTTAGTTTGTTTATTCCCAGTACAACTGACCCGCAGGGTCGTCGTGAACAATGAACCCTTTGTTTTGTTTGTTAATTGATATACTATAATGATGACGATGCCAGTGAGAGTTTGTTATTGCACGTGTAAATGTTGATATTATTGTTGCATGAACTTACGAACACTCGTTAGCCACACTCTGCTAATGGCGCATGCTAATGACATTAACCAATCACGTTTTGTCACATGATGCGAATTTTCCGCGAACTCTCTGTGAGTTCACCTCCCCTTTGTTTTGACTAGGGGGTCATTCCATGTCAAGTGAACCAATTTTTTGTCAATTTTGAACATGACCATCTCCGATTTTAGTCATACTTGGTTGTCATGAAGTACCACCTGAGATATGTTAAAGTGCAAAATATCAGATTTTTATGTGTTGTAGTTTTCCAGTTATACCCTTCTGAAATATGGAAAAAAACCAAATTTTCTGCATAAGTGCAATCACAAAATGACGCATAAATCAAGCTGGAATTGACATAGATGAGTGGGAAAAGTACCAAAATGTAGCTTATATTATGAGCTTTAATTTGATATGTCACACGAGTACTTTCGAAAAAAAAATATTTTCAAGGTTACCCCCAAAAAATTTGAAAACTGAATTTTTCAAAAACCTATATTTTGAAAATTTTGAAAAAAATCTCACAGAAACATACATATTTCAGCATCATGTCCTACAAGTTTTGTTATGGGATCGAAATGGGATCATATTTTTTTACATTTATAACAAATACTATGCACGCTGGGTAAGAATATATGGCACCGTAATCTTGCACTTAATTCTAAAATTTCATTACAATCAAAAAGAAAAACTTACAGAAAACATGTTACCTTCCCTTCTTCAATGACAAAAACGTGAATTTATTGTCTACAGTAATTTTCTAGAGCCATGGTTGCCGCATCCATCTCTTCCTTCGAGAGGTAATAACTACGGCCAGTGGGACATGTAGGTTGCACAAGGGTGAGGATCTGAGAGAGAGGCACAGTCAGTTTATTTGGACAGTCACTTTTGAAAGTAAATGATGGAGAAGGACCTGCAGGGTGCAGAAACATCAGTTCCACTATCTGTGCTGTCTCATTTTTGTCCACAACTACACCAAGCCACCAATGATTGTTGTTCTCACATGTAACATATCCTTTTACTTCTGCTAGCTTCAGCCTCTGTTGCACACGTGGTCCTAACACTGAAAAAGTGGATGACTGTTCACTTCTTGAAAATACCTTTGTCAACAACACTTTATCTGACAATGGGATGAAACTGTGGAACTTCTGTGTGCCTGGTATTGCTTTTGTAGACAGAAATCTGTCTGCAAGTATTTTTTCCTCTTTGTTGTATTGTGCTTCATTGAAGAAGAAGAACTGCATGGAGTCGATGTTTTCCTCACTCCATGTAAACAGCTGTGCTGGTGTCATGATTTGATGCTCGTATGGCCGCTGTAGGCTTGCCTTTCCTGCAAGTCTTTTCACAGTACCACCCAGACCGTCACATACTCCTTTCCCATGGGCTGTTGCATAGAAATGCCACTCTGCCTCAATTCCAAAATCATGAACATGGTGGCATAAGTTTGAAAAGTTTTTTCTGTTTTTAAATTGCGCAGCTGCACCATCTGAGAAGTAGTAAATTTTTTTCAAATCTCTAATTACTTCCAACTTCAAATGAGAGATAAGCCTTTTCTGGAATAAATGAACAGCAGTGGTGTCATGCTGTAGACATTCAGAGATACATACAATACTTTTGTAGTGTATATTATGATCATTGTAGTAGACTGCTATAGGAAAAATAGTTGCTTGATCATTGTTCCAATGAAAAGACTGGGCTTCATCCTGTAGTACAAACGAATAATTTTCTGCAAAGTCCATACATACCACAGCTTCATTTACTCCAATATTCTGCTTCAAGTGATTATAATATTCTGCCTGTCTTCTTGCAATAAAAGAATGTCTCTTCAAAATCAACAACTGTTCACACAAAGTTTCTATAAACTCATCTGCAGTTTTGATGAAGGTTACTAAATTACATCTGTCAACAGAAACCCACTGCTTGTATGTAATGTTGTCCACCAGTTCATTATCTAGCAGCAACTGTAACTCATCTTTCAAATTATCTACACCTGGACATGAAGGACATTCATTAAGGTGGCATGCTGTGCCTGGCTCTTCACACATTAACTTCGCTAAACAGGAATTATAATTACTTATATCTGTGCCATCATTCAGTGTAATTTGTTTGGATTTCAACACTTGTAGCATTAATTTAACATTCTGATGCACTGTACAAACGCATACTGTGTGGGTACCACTTCCTCCAGCCAAGACGCAATGTTTAGGTCGTAAATCAGCAAATTTCGAAAATCCAATCTTATCAGTAGGATTTTTGTTTTTGAACAGCTCGTACACTTCCTTCAAGTTGCCCATCACTAGCCTCTTCTGTACATGAATTCTACTACTGTCACCCGTTTTCACAGAAACAAAGTCTTTTTTTCCAGGCATAAGACGGCTGACATCATCACTGTTGTAGAACCCTATTACCTTCTCAATCACAGATTCATTTAAAACCTTTCCTGGTTTAGGATTTGGTGTTGCCAGAATACCCTTCGCTTTCACCAATGCTTTAGCTTTTCTTGCCATTCTGTTGCTAACCTGAAATTCATTTTGTATTTCACTGCATGACCAGCTTTTAGGTAGTACTGTTAAAATTTGCAATTTTTCACTAACACTTATATTTTCTTCTTGAAACTTTTCTTTTAGCTGACAAATGACTTCACATGATTCTGATTTATGGTCAACAGTTTTCTCTGTATTTGTACTTGCTGCTGTTAGTACCTTTTCTGTCAAACATTTTTTTATTTTACTGTATTTTTTATCACAGTATGATTTCATTTGCAACTTCCTCTTAGCAACAGGTGACTCCTCTAGAGAGCTTAGAGACTTATTAAGGTACTCTAAGGTAACATCTAAAGCTACAAATGATTCATCAACATTAGTAGGCCTAGTGGTATTGGCTACTGGTACTAAACAGTCATCTGTTGTATCTGTAACCTGTTTCTGCTTTGATAGTTCTTTCCTACAACTGTCACAAATTTTCATACCTACCACAATGGTGTCAAACATGTCACACATCCAGTCAGTAACAGGCCTCACACTTCTTTTCACACCCTGATGTCTGTCTTTCTTGAAAGGGTTGCAGCAGAAAATCTTTGCTGTTTCACTTACTTTTTCAGCCATACTGGGGAAATACACAATGCCTATTTTAATCACTGAACCCACTACTTTACATGCAGCAATACAGTCTTTGTACAGCCTTTGAAGAAAGGAAGCACACTGCATGAGAGTCAAGGCACAACTGAAGCCAGGTCCAACAGGTTACAACTTGCATTCCCTGGCTGACTCACATGCTTGCAGACTGTGTTTACTCATACCCATTTGACCACTTGCACAAGTTGGTATATGCATGTTGGTAAACAACTCCCTGGACAAAGGAATGGATTTTAGAATTAAGTGCAATATTCCTGTGTCATATATTCTTACCCAGCGTGCATAGTATTTGTTATAAATGTAAAAAAATATGATCCCATTGCGATCCCTTATCAAAACTTGTAGGACATGATGCTGAAATATGTATGTTTCTATGAGAATTGTTTCAAAATTTTCAAAATATAGGTTTTTGAAAAATTCAGTTTTCAAATTTTTTTTGGGTAACCTTGAAAATATTTTTTTTCGAAAGTAGTCGTGTGACGTATCAAATTAAAGCTCATAATATAAGCTACATTTTGATACTTTTCCCACTCATCTATGTCAATTCCAGCTTGATTTATGCGTCATTTTGTGATTGCACTTATGCAGAAAATTTGGTTTTTTTCCATATTTCAGAAGGGTATAACTGGAAAACTACAACACATAAAAATCTGATATTTTGTACTTCAACATATCTCAGGTGGTACTTCATGACAACCAAGTATGACTAAAATCGGAGGTGGTCACGTTTTTCCATTGGTTCACTTGACATGGAATGACCCTAGGATCAAACTAGAATGGGATATAGAATAGCTGCAGCTTCACCCGTAGCGTCATTTGTTGCGTTACGAAATTGCGCATTAGTGTCAGTGTCTTCACGGAAATTGGCAGCGTGACCTAGGGTACACAATTCCAGCAATGTTGGCAGCAGTACATGACGTCTCCAATCCAAAATGGCGCGTGCCTGGTAAGTGAAGAATTCGTCGAATGTGCAATTAATCTGTTAATATAAATAAATGATATAAACGTTTGTGTAATTAAAAAAAAAATATGCAGAAAAAATGTCAATGACGCGTAGGCCTTAAAAATTCTGAACAACAAGAAAAACGCAGGAAACGGCAACTTTTTTTGAAGGGACATATTCCAAAGTTGAGTCGAATTAATTAAGTTAACTAGGACAGACCTCTGCCCTCTTTAGCATCAGTTCTGAAAGGGATTGTAAATAGCAGAGAAAACCCTCTCTTTAATGTTGAGCTATGTGGTCAAATTATGGGTTCACCAAGGCTTAAACTACATAACTATTAAACTTTGCTGCATTACTTAAAAAGAGAAAGCATAAAATGTTGAGTAGAAGTGGTTATTCTAATGTATTTATATAGCACACAGGTATGGTAAAACTAGTTTTTCAATTTAAAATTAGAAAGTAGGTTAAATCTAGATAAAACAAAACTAATTGTGGCTTTTAATATTGCTACGATAAGGCAATAGGCCTACTTGGAAAGAAAAAAATTATTATCTTTATTATTAATAGCCTATGTTATCTCTCGAAATATAGGAATTAGTTTAGTATGAGCTTTATAAACGTAGGCTACCTGCTATAATTACATTCCGTTAAAAATTATGTAAGCCAACCTTATGTCGTTAATACCTATGTTAAAAATCTTATCGTTTTCACGAAATCACTTTTTTAAGGGTAACCCACATTTTCAAAGTTATTGATCGTGGTTACTTGGCGGCAGTGCAGTTCAATGTTTCTGCTCTACAAAAAGTGCGCTTCCGCCTTTGTTTACATTTAAGGCCAACCCCAAAAAAGCACTTGAACACTTTACCTGAGAAAAACTGATCTAGAGGTAGATTATATTGAAAACAATGAAACTACTTCTTCTATAAAAGAACCTATATTACTTTAACTGCATTACAGTATAAGATTTTAAGGAAAATAGGGCAAATTATGCTTCCTTATGGTTATTGTGCCTGATACCATACATACGTTCCTATAATGCAAACGTCTTTGTATCGGTATCTGGGGATCACAAATCCCGGTTAAATTTCAATTTGATTATGTATTAATAAACACAGAATATATCAATCAAAGTTGAATTAATAGAAAGAATTAATCGGGCCATGGCATTTTACAAGCAATTTACCTTGTTTGTGATTGTTCCTTGGATGTAGCGGCCTGTTCTTCATCAAGTGTTTCTTCTATTTCGCCGTTCATCATGATCGAATTTTCTTATGTGGGTGATGACAAAAATTTTCACAAAGTAGAAAAATAAATAAAGAAACGATAATCTAAGAATGTAACAAAGTGAAATAATTAAGTCGCCATTATTGGAACATTAGTGCCGTGCGGTAATAATTTGAACTAAACAGAAAGGAAATGTATCGAATTTCAATCAGTCTCGATACCACCTTAACAACACATATAATCGATGTTGCTGTTATGTAGATTGCGGTGCCGCCAAATTTGGTCCTTGGATTTGAGGTATTTCTGTCTCGTTGTATCCTTTTTGTTGTGCTGGAAAATATCACCTTTTGAGGTCCTTCAAAATGCAAAAATAATGCAAAATTATGCCAAAATGACAATGTCAATGATATTACGACATATAGGACATTAGGTTATTATATCTGGCAACGCTGCTGCGTTTAAGAACGTAAACACAATATGGACAACATGGTGCTTTCAAGAGCGTAGGAGAGACAGTGAATGACAGTATGTATCGTCTAAATTTAAGAGACGACAATTAAATATTTATCTAAAAGATAATATCATCATATTATATACATATTTTAAAGGCAAGGATGCTTCTCTGAGGCTTAATGTGTTCAATAAATAGTGGCGTTAGATGCCATTAAATTGCATGAATATAGACCAACGTAACCTGAAAATCGGAAATGTGTTGTCGGTAATACTACATCGGTACCGGTAAACATAATATTTGTTAAAATGTAAGGGTAGAAGGAAGAACAGGTCGCCCCTTAAGCTCCGCTTACTCAACTCACTAACGGGACCCGGAGAGACATCTAGGATGTATTGGTTGCAGCGTTGGAAATAAACATTTTAATTTTTAATTTTAATTTTTTTAATTTTCCTTTCTTTTCTACCTCTTACCTCCCTTCTCTCACTTATTCTTCAGCCTACCTACCTATTTGGGACCTATTCCTATCCTACAAATTTATGCACTGAGCAGGATTTGAACATGGGATACTGGCATCATAGCCAGTCGTCTTAACCACTACATTTAGTGATCATTGCGATGTGAAGAAGGAATTCATCTATTTAAGTTTAGAGAGCTACATGAAATAGCGGAGATTGATAATTTTGTATTAATTATAATTGTAAAATATCGTTTTGGTTCAAGGGAAGTTTTAAATGATACAAGGGTTGTTCTGGTTTTATTAATCAACTCATCTTGTAGGTGGCATCTAAACCGCTTGTTCCCTCTCCTCCCCAAATCAACCTCCGGCACAATTTGGCAAGGAGCTACTTTCCGACTCACCCTGCTCCCCTTTCCATCGGCCGCTTCCCCTCACCGCCTACCGCGCATCTTCTCGCGCGCAGCTATGGCTCATGCCGGCCGCTACCGCAGCTTGCTCTAATAATTGCAATTACCATTATAAAAAACAAAATAAAATTTCACGAATTATAGAAAATGTCGAACAATTAAAAAAATACCCTTGTACCAAACATCACATTTCACGATCTTCAAACACCGATTTGATAATATAAAAAATCGAAATTTACATAATATTTTCCAATTTTTAAAAACGCCGTGTTATGATATAAAACATGGCTCAATCGATGCAGAAAAATTCCCTTGCACCAACAGTACTCTTTTCGTAACAAACAAAACATTTCAAAATTTGAAAAAGCGATTCTTGCGTTAACACTCGCGAATGCATGAAGTCACTCTTAGTAACTATATATGAAATCTTTCTTTCTTCACTGCTCAACTGTCGTTCGTGGCATAGTGGGTTAAGACTCCTAGCTATAACGCTAGGGGTTCCGATAGATAGGTAGGGTGACGAGGAGGTGAGAGGAAAGAGACGGGAAAGGAAGAGAAGAAGAGAAGAAAGGAAAAATAAATTATTTTTCTCCCCACCCAAAACCCCTACTTTCCATGCGGTAGTGGTGGGGGACTCGGGTGAGTCGCAATATATATTTTTCCCAATTCCCAACCTCCACTGTCACATGGTGGGAAACGGTAAAGAGGCTCTGGTGATGATTTAGTACAAGGGTTATTTTCGTACTGTAGTAATTAGGGCATATGCTTTGGTACAAGGGTTTTTGTTGTGGGCTGAGTGAATAGTGCATTATAACAGTGAATTGCACTGCCGGCATGGTAAGGCTGGTGGCTAGGGGAACCGGGCCGTTGCCATAGCAACGCATGTTCGGAGTGGGCGCAGCTTAAGGGGCAACTTATTCTTCTCTTATGCCAAATAGAATAATAAAAGTTGTACTCTTAAGATCAGTATTTTTAAATGAAAATTAAAGATAGGTTACATAGCCTACTTTGGCACTATGCTATTGCGCTGCAACATATCTGTATGAGCTCCGTCTGAGAACTTGAAGTTAAGGATTAGCCTATTGGATAGATAAAACATTCATATTAATAGACAGTAACCTGAAATGGGTTCCTCATGTAAAAGCAGTTTGCATTAGATTATCTCGAGTGATATATACGAGGGTTGGTCAATAAGTAAGGTCTCCAACACTCTAACCCAAGCTCACAATGTCGGACGAGAGATTTGGTGCCACTGCCATGTTCTGCTATCTCCCCTCTTTCAAACGAGCCATTGCGGCAGCCGCTGAACCTTTTAGTGTCCGAGATAGAGCTGTTTGAAATGGATCTCCCAATTTCCTTCCCCGCCAAGTAATAAGTAAGGTCTCCAACACACTAACCCAAGCTCACAACGTCGGACAAGAGATTTGGCGCCACTGCCATGTTCCGCTATCTCCCCTCTTTCAAACGAGCCATTGCTGCAGCCGCTGAACCTTTTAGTGTCCGAGATAGAACTTTTTTTGAAATGGATCTCCCGATTTCCGTCCCCGCAAAGTGCGGCCTCCTCGAACCCACCTCGCACAAACCTTATGGAACATCAATTTGTCACTCAAAATGGTCTATATGGAACCTTTAGAAATGTCAGGAAGCAATAAACAAAGTTCTCGAGTAGTGGCGCGTCGATCTTGTTGCACCAATTCATCGACTTTTGCCACCATCTCATCTGTGACGGCTGTTGTTGGTTTCCCACTTCGTTCTTAATCATGAATATTTGTCCAGCCCTGTTTAAACTCACAAACCCAACCCATTTATGCACATTTTTATGTCCATACATCCCTCTCCATAAACTTCGCAAAGATGTCTGTGAATTTCAATCGGCGGAACTTTATTTGCAGTAAGAAACCGTATGACTTCGCGTAGGCGCACTTGGCGGGGACGGAAATTGGGAGATCCATTTCAAACAGCTCCATCTTGGACACTAAGAGGTTCAGCGGCTGCAGCAATGGCTCGTTTGAAAGAGGGTAGATAGCGGGACATGGCAGTGGCACCAAATCTCTCGTCCGACGTTGTGAGCTTGAGCTAGAGTGTTGAAGATCTTACTTATTGACCAACCCTCGTACCTGCTCAAAAATCTCTTAGGTGTTGTTCCAGCTACATAGCCTATGTGCGCACAGCCTATTTCGCATTTTTTTTTTTCTGTTCTTAGTTACAGCAGCCTGATTTTGTGGGGTAACAGTAGTTGTGCAAAAGATGTGCTTACACTGCAAAAGAAACCACTAACGATAATAACAAGGTCTCCCATGAGTGAACATTGCAAACCACTGTTCATAAGAAATCGTGTTCTAACTATAACAAATTTATACATATTGCAATGTTTACTCCATGTGAAAAGAAACTTAAACACCTATACTTATAGGAATAATGTCCACTCCTATAATACGAGAAACCAGTCTCTTCTGGACATCCCATATTGTAGACTTAGTACAAAATTGTGTAAATAGCTACACTTCCACGGGCATAAAATTTTTCAACAAGCTGAACAATACATCTCACTCACTAACATTCAATATATTTAAGAAGAAATTATGTGATTGGCTAGTGCTTCACCCCTTCTACGGAGTGAGGGAACACTTTGCTGTGGAGAATGTACAGTTAGCCTATAATGTTTTATTGTTTTAGTTTTGTTTACATATTTTGTGCATTGTGTATTGTAACACGTCCAACAAGGATAAACTTTATCCACTCATTTTTTCTTTCTTTTATTATGTTTTTTGACTTGGTCTATTGCATGAATGTATATGCGCACAGACAACAGTAAAATAAATATAAATATAAAAATATGCCAAGAAATTCTCTACAAATATAAAACATGCCCAGTCTCCGCTTCAGCAAGATAATAGGTTGAGGACATTCAAGAACAAAGTACTGTATTGAAAGACAATTTTCAGACTCAATGACAATATTGACTTTTTGTTGATACTTGGGATTTTTTTTATATTTTTTTTTGGCGAAAGATAGTTATTTGCTACCTACTAAGTTCCACCCACTCTTCATTACCATGGCGACAGCTGTGGCAAGCTTGTCTATGCTGTCAATGCAGCTCACTGTTATACTGCGTAATAGGCTATTTTCTACACATAGTGTAAATAATGCATAATAGGCCTACTGTCCACATTGTTAAGCAAGCGGAGTGGAGGCAGCAGCTGTAGCAAAGCACAAACACATTCGTAGAATATGGCCACTTTGCAGAGTTCTTTCCTTATTAAAACATTATAATTTTTGTATTCTTCCACAAAATCATCTAAAAGGTGATGAGTTCTCATTTCATGTGTTAAACCTCTCTAAACTTAAATACAGTACCGGTAGATGAATTTTCACTTCACACCTCAACAAACGATCGTGGCATAATGGCTATGAAGCCAGAGATCCAAGTTCGAATCTCAGTCGAGGCATAAAATTGTATGTTACGAATAAGTTCTCGATAGGTAGGCCTAAGTTGGGTGAAGAATGAGTGAGAGAAAGGGAGTAGGGCCCACCGGTAATGAGGAAAAGGAGAAAGAAAAAATATTTAATTTTTTCTCCATTTTCAACTTTTTGCTGCCAGATGTCATTGCCAGTACAAATGGTCACAAGATGTCTCAATGTGGTCCCATTAGCAAGCTTAGCAGCCGAGCTTATCAGGTGGCAGATAACAATTTTTTTTTTTCATTTTTTT
Organism: Ectobius pallidus; assembly: GCA_964059195.1. Lineage (NCBI taxonomy): Eukaryota > Metazoa > Arthropoda > Insecta > Blattodea > Ectobiidae > Ectobius > Ectobius pallidus. The sequence continues at coordinate 69,325,954 of CAXKWD010000009.1, read as the reverse complement.
ATTATCAGTTTTACTCCATGTTTGTCTCTATCAATAAAAAAAGAGTGTGTGGAATGCCACGCGACAGAAGTAAAACTTTATTTTATTTTTTCAATTTTTTATTATTGGATTTTTTCAATCTTGCATTATTGGACTTTTTAATATTGGGTTTTTGGACTTTTTAAATTTTGGATTTTGGAACTTTGAATTTTTAATTTTGCATTTTTTAAATTTTCGATCTTTGAATTGTTTATTTTTTTAAATTTTTTATTTTTGGATTTTTAAATTTTTTATTTTATTATTTATTAAATTTTGGATTTTTGGATGTTATAATTTTTAATTTTGTTTTTTTAAATTTTGGAAATTTGTATTTTTTTATTTTGGATTTTTAATTTTGGATTTGCGCGGTAATGAACCTCCGGGTTCCATAAAATAGATAATATACCTTTAGATTGCTTAGGAATTGTCTATTGCCATTGAGGAAGTAAGGTCTGAAAAATTTCCTTTGATTACTCCTAATCATTTGCAAGCCCCACACACAAGTTCTTTACCACACTCCTGGGAGCGTACGGGCAATATCGGAGGAAAGAGCTAGCAGGCAATCACGCGCGGTGAAAAAATAAGCCCAAAATGAATGTACGTTCTTCCTCGCATGATAGAGTGTCAACAAAAGAGTACGTGCGTAAGATTGTGCGTGTAATTGCCAAACACGCGCGAATTCTCTCTCAAAAGAACGGCACGTGGAGTGTCGAAATTTTCGACACGCCAGCTAAGAGCGTGCGGTATTGTTTAAAGTTCAGAACAGAGGAGTTGATGTGCTCTTGGAAAGTTTTGTTTGTTTGTCTTCTGCCTTTACATACACACACACTTCCAGACGAAAGAGTGCAGCGTTGCACGAATGACGTACCGCGCGGTTTCTTTTGTTGTCTATTGCCTTTACATGCACATGTTTTCACGAGCATTTGAGTGCGCACCTGCCTAAACTCGAGCGATAAAGCTTGTGTGTAAGGGTAGCTATTGAGTTGATTGTTTTCTGTGCAGTCCGCACCGAAACAAGTAAGTAATTTCGTTCGGTTTTGAGTGTGACTGATTTCGTGACAGTTTTAGTGTGACTGATTGTGACTGATTTCGTGACGGTTTTAGTGTGACTGATTTTCCCGATTTACCCTTTACCGCCACTAAAGAAGTTTTACTTCAAAAAAGATCATCTTCAGTGCCGGTACTCACAGTTTCAGAGTCACTGTTATGATCACTCGGTGATATTACTTTATCTTCTCTCAGAAAACAAAACATCACTATCCCCACAGCAGTCTTCTCATCAAGCACCTATAAAATGGCCTGTTCTAATTCCTTCTTAAAATATTTTTTGACCCTGAAATTAAAAAAATTAACTATTAGCAGCAGCTGATAATAAACTAAACTGATGGATGTCTCTAAAATATATCGTTTTTGTACTAAGTTACACTACTTTATGTAAAAGGTTCAAGAAATAAACTGACAATTGAAATACTTTTTCAATTCATTTAAATTTTCCCGTAACCCCTACGTGGGACATAGAACCTCCAAGTGGAGGTTTCAGTACCTAGACTAATTTTATTAGGCTTATTTTTTGTGGGAGTCTGACATTGCCCATTGCCTCACAAACCCTCTCATATGTAGGCCTATTATTTAGAGATTAAAGAGTCGGGGAAATTTTGTCTAGAACCTCTAATTTAGACTTGGAGTTCTTTTACCTGCCATAAGTCTACGACACATGCACCCAGCTTAAGGTCCCTCCCTGAGGACCCTGTACCCAGGGTTTTTACATTCTGAAAAATCCATCAACTGTGGCTGGGTTTGATATCACAACTTTCGGATATAGAGGTAGGCATGCTACCTCTACACTATCATGGCCAGCACTTACATGACTAGCCATGCGGTATACGTAGTGAAACAAGGACATGAAAGATATCGACAATTAGGTGGCTATAAGATTTGGCATTTTTCCAGTAGAGGGAAAATTGTATATCTGGTATATAAAATACACCAGCGTGTGCCTGCTCTAGGGTTAATAACATGATGCTGCCTAACCTAGAAAGCCAAGATAAACATTCTGTTGATAGGGATTCTTCCGTTGGATATGGACATTAATCCTGGCGGTTTCCTTTCTTTCGAGAAGAGTAGGCACTGCAGGTTTCCCTTCCACCCTTCCTCACCTCATCATCACTCATACCCCACACTGCACCACACAAACATCTCTACATACACTTTTCTCTTCATACCATACACTTCTGCCAGTTACACATCACCATGTAATGTGACCTGCCAAAATGCTGTATAACCTGAAAATGGGTAAAACTCTTGCTATGTATTTGCCTCAGGGTGGACGCCAAATCTCTCATAGCAGTGGGGTTGGCATTGGATACACACACATTTCACATAAAGTTAGCTTATTAAGTGCCAGTATGGTACTTTAATGAGATTGTGTGGGGAAGGAAAAATGTCTGTCCATCTGTTCATGTGTCTGTACGCGTGATAACTCAAATACGCTTTATTGGATTTTCATGAAACTTGGTATACGCATTTATAACGTCCATGGGAAGAACCCTATTGATATTGGACAAAATCGGTTTTCCGGTACCGGAGTAAAGCCCAATTTAGTGCCTATTTTATGGTAATATATTAGAAAGCATTTATCAAATGCAAATTAGTTATCATGACAACATATTATTTTACAGTATTCATATACGGCTTTGGAAATTTTAATACAGTTAGCTATGACAAATAACATTATTCCTTCACATACGCTTATGAAAGTATATCGTTAAATTGAGCGAGGTAGCTGAGATGGTAATATCTTGGACTTGCATTTTGGTTGTTCCTGGTTCAATTCCCATAGCCGGCCAATTTGAAATATCTTTTTTGTATTCTTATGTGAGTGTGCAATTGTCAAGATATCACAAATCTTTATAGTTCTGCTGATGCTGGACAATTTAAAGCTAATTAAAAAACTAGACCTTTGTTCTCCCTGAAGCTCTACTTAATGAATGAATCTGGAGCTTACCTCAGAAATCAATAAAATAAAAACTTATTTTCTGCATAACATAATTGCAATTATAGCTGATTAAACAAAATAATACTGGCACTTTGTTACATCAGGTTACCTGATTTTATTTTTATTCCATTCAGTTTTACCATGTAGATGGACTCTGTAGATGGACTCTTTTCAGAACTGTAGATGGACTCTTTTTGGAACTGTATGTGTCCCATCCCTAAATAACATTTATGGCTTGAGAGGATGGAATCTTGTTAATATTTTGAGTATTTATCTACAGTGACTCTTAGTAAGGGTGGCTGCACATACCATGTCTTGTGAGGAAGTTGGAATTAATTCACACAAGTTCTTCCACACTGATAAACTCTATTTTATGTCTTACGCTGTTTCAGTTCAACTGATGTGTGTGGATTACAGTTTTTGTGGTACCCCACAAATAAAAATCGCACACTGTTAGGTTTGGCCTATTTGGAAGCCACAAATTGTTACTGTTAATAATATTCTCCTATCAAGTAGATGATGCACTTCTGTCAATACAATAACTTACTCTGGACATTACATGCATAATTACACCTAGTACACAATGAAATATTGAATTGAAATATCACGGATTTAGTGACTGGACTTCACAGTGCACAAACCCTGCACTGAGCCTCCTAGCCTGTATTTTTAAGGTACAGTAGAAGCCCGGTATAACACGGTTGTTGGGGGACATGCTTTACCCCCGCGTTATAACCCTACCACGGTATATTGAAATGTGACCGAAGAAGTGACAAAAATCGACCCCGCGGAGAAGAACATTGGTTCACTAATAAATTACAATGTTATACAGCAATATAAAATACAATAGTTTTAAAAATTACTCACCTGTTCTGCTATTTAATCCAGTCCTGTAACTGATCTCAATTTACGGCTCTTTTTTCGCAAATGAGGTGCGAGTATTTTTCTAATTCCCAAGAGTAATGTACAACATTTACTAAAACATACACTGTAACATTCAGGTATAATATTCAGAGTCACTACAACTATTTCGGGAATTTTCTTCCAATTTACATTACACTGCACACAATTTACACTAACGTAATTTGCACTGTCTTGCACTGTCATTTTGTATTCCGAACTCTCGACTTTACAATCCGAATGCGGGATTCAAACTAAAATCATATTTCAACTTTCCTAGGTTTTAAGAAATTCTGGCAGGTGCAGATTTTTAAAAGTCCTTATAGAACTAAACTATTCATTCCATGTCCCGTTACTTCTGCTAAATCCTTTGGAATGCAGTGGTGGTGGTCAACAAGCGGGTGAGGGTGGGTCTAATGTTAAAAAGAAAATGTAGCCTATTGCAGAACCGCTCTTTGCAGAATTTTTCTGTTTTAACTCAACTTCCAAAATAAAAATTGTATTAATTTTATAAAACTACAGTAATTTTTTTTATTGGGGTACACACTTTCCCCCACGTTACATCCGAATCTGCGGTATTTCGAACCGCGCTATTTCGGGCTTCTACTGTATTTTATTACCACACTCGATACTCATTGTAGTCTGTCATGGCCAATTTAGAAAAATACCATTGAATCATTACAGTAAACCAAATTATTGGCATAATAAAGTTAAGTTAGGACTTCAAAAAATTAACATATATCAATATCGTAATGCTATAATTCTTTTGTTTTTTTTACAGGATTTTTATATCTCCAATGGAATTCACTACAGAACATTCAATTCCTTTGGAAATTCTTGACGATCTGGGAAGGTATTTGTAGCATTATATAATAGGAGCAATATGTTTCTTAGTATATAACTTAGGCCTAGTACTGGTATATAGTATCCAAATAATTTCTTGTAGGTTACCGTACATAATGTAGATTAATATTTTATTTCCTATAATTTCTATTTTTGTCTGTTTCAGTCGTTTTATTATCAATGTTCCTGTTGAAGAAAGGAAAGATCTTGTAAGGATCTGCTTCCAAATTGAGCTTGCTCATTGGTATTATTTAGATTTCTACTGTGCTGATGAAAATTTGAAGCCATGTGGTATGAAAGAGTTTACCACTCATATATTTCAGGTAAACAGCAGGCATATAAATTTTAAAATATATTGGAAGATTACACAGTGAAGCTATATTAAAATACAGGATATAATATTGAGTTGGGTCTAGCACATATACTTTACTTTTTGTATAAATACCTGAACTAGTTTCGAAGACCATCATTCATAATCATCAGATTAACACCAACTCGAGTTGCTCTGCACAATAAATTGTCTTAGGGTATAGAGCTATATTGATTGGGATCTAGGTCCTATAGTTTTGCATTTGCAATAAAACCAGCTTTTATACCTTAAAATGTTTGGGAAACAGATTGATGATGATACTATTTATGTTGATAAAAGAATGTTTTTGTGAACTTAGTTGAACTATTTGATATGATATGATATTTATTGTACTAAGAAAAATTACAAAAGAGTCTACCGGATTGGACACTTGTCATTTTACCAGCAGACATCTTAAACACAATAATACATTTCCATAGAGTGTGTGTAAACATATAGAGAAAAGTTTCTTCTCTGCTTCCTTTTAAGAAATGCCCCCAAAAAATAAGCTGGTCTTCTAAATAAATCATAACTACATTTATCAGAAAACTCATTAGCAGCTACTCAAACTCTTTATGCTTGTTATTTAATTTAGCTTCTATATTCCTTTAATTTCATTTTCGCTGATGTGTTCACACTGCTTTAATAGCACTATCTGTTGCGCACTAAAAAGCTAGACACATATTAGTTTGTGTTGACTTTTCCAACGAAAAGGCACTGATCACTACAAGAAATTAAAAGATTGTAATTTCTTTTTACTCCTTAATTCAACCCCTTTCTTTTCCCGCCCCCCTTACTCATGTGTTCTTCTGTGCAACTTTGCTTTGACCATGGCTCCACTGGGATAGAAAAACTGACAGGCCTTCTTTCACTAGGTAATTTCACTTCACTGTACATAGCTCTTTCCCGCCCCTGGCTGTCTAGCTCCCTCAGTGGTGACGTCACATCTAGTGAAGAAGCCGATGTTATTGTTCCTCTCGGAGGCGAAGTCACACGCGAGATGTCATTTCCCACCTTCTCCATGCGCTTATCAGTTATCCTGACGAGGGTTCGTGGACACTCAGCGTTGCCAGACACAGGAATTCGCTGACGCGTATCCTCTCTAGATTTGCTGCTGGTTAACTCGCTTTCGTATTGACAGAACTTTCTACCATCTACATACAATTCCAAATTGCGTATAACAGCTTCCCCTTCCCTTCCTGCTTGCTTTAATTCCTTCTTTTTATGTATAAATTTCCTCTGAAAATATCTATAAACAACAAAAAGCTCATAAATTGGATCAGTGGTTTCAAGTTCTAAGCGCACTAAAGGACAGACAGAGAGACATTGTGTTTTTTATAGTATGTAAGGGATGATCATTAACCTTTCTACTGATTATTTTGTAAATAATTCAATTTTTTATATTTTTTTACAGCATATTCCATTTTTAAAGCCCCATTCAAAGAACCTTGAATCAATTCTGGATCAGTGGAGAGAATATAAGCAAGCAGTACCCACATATGGTGCCATCTTGCTCAATGAGGATTTATCACAAGTTCTTCTGGTGCAGAGTTATTATGCCAAGTCATCATGGGGCTTTCCGAAAGGGAAGGTAAATGAAGAGGAGGATCCCCTTCATTGTGCAGTAAGAGAGGTAATTATTGTCTTGCTTCTACCTACATAGCAACTATCAGAAATGACTGCAGCTCTAGCATGATTAGCGTTGCCACCTGTCCCAAATTTGGTGGGACATTTTGCATTTTAAGAACATTTTCAGCATCCCGAATTATGTCTAAGAGGGACGCATTGTATATATTTATTATTTTTTGCTAGCCTTTTCTTTTCTAATGTTAGTATTACTGTTACATAGCCTATTCAGTTTTGGCTTTGTAACGAACTAGGAGGTGCCCGTGGCTTCGCCACGATAATTCTTTTAAAAATTAAAAATTAAGAGTATAATAATTATTAAAGCATTATATTTATTAACACTTGCACGCGAATCATTCATAAACTAAGCCATTAATAATTAATGAAACAGCTAAAATTCCTGCTTTAGAGTACATTCCACGACATGAAAGCGCCCCCTGGGAAAACTATATCAGAATCGATTATGCAGTTCCAAAGAACCTGTGAACACATTATACGTATTGTTTCTCAGCTGTTTATTGATATGAATATGATGTGAATTTTATGATCAATTCAGTGTAATTTTCAGAAATTATATAATGTTTCAAGGGAAGGAATGGTTTGTTTGGATTATTATTATCAGCGATATTTCAAGAGATAAAACCATCAATATTTTACAGCTGTTGCCCCCGGCTTCGCCCGCCATTATTCATTGACTCCAGGATTTTTAAGAAAATTACACTGGTAGATTATTAAAAATATTTGTGGTCCAGAGCTATGAAAATTGTAAGTAAACATAAAATTAGAATATTTGTTCATTGTGTTCATTTCACTTAGGCCTTATATAATAAAGAAACGGTTTTCCTTCCTAATTTTGTAGTCATGAAAGTTTAGACTGCGAGAGACGAACATCGCCGAGTATACCCGATGTCTCACGAAGCGGGCGAGCGAGCAAGCACGCTATTTAGGGCCGTTGAATTGTATAAGAGTAGATATATACCCTCTTTCTCTTATTACTAAATTGTTCCATGTGCAAATTTAGTATGAAGATCGGCGATATGCATATATTCGATAAGTGTCCCTCCTTAGCCTTACCAAAAGGTGGCAACCCTAAGCATGATGATTGTTTTACATTCGTATACAGTGGAACCTCATTAGCACGTTCCTCATTACTACGTTTTCCCGCATAGTACGTTGGTTTTTTGAAGTCCCGGTCCTAATCTTAATAATTACATGTTTAAATGTTTCTTAACACGTTTTGGTTTAACGCTTAGTACATTCGTATTTGGCTCGCCAACCACACTTTGCCAAACACAAGCTTTGTTTGTGTCCGATCGTGTCATCTCTATGTCAGAATTCTTGTACTCTTTGCTCTATGGGACCAATCGTCAGTCATTATAGTTGCTTCTCATTGGTCATTTGGACACCAATCGTCAGCCATTGTGTTTGCTTCTCATTGGTCATTTTGACGTCATGCGGATTTTTCAGCGTCAGCTGTATAGCCGCCATTTTTTTTCGTTATATTTTTATTGTGTTCTCTAGGTAGTGAAATATGTTTCAAATTTCTTACGGTTCGTGTGGTGTCGAGAAGAAAATATTAGAATGTTTGAAGAAATGTAGGCTAAAAAAGCAGATCATGCTTCTCATGTGGGTATTGGATCGCATTTCATTAGCAATTTGACTTTGTTCGCTAACATTCAGGCACGTCTGAAATTTTGAACAATTACACTTCCAGTTATTTTGTGTTTGTTAATAGATTGTGGAGTGCAACTTGTTTCATGTGTGATGTTTTAGAATAAAGTGGATGCTTTTTTGTGTGAATTTCGTATGGTTTTTCATTAAATATGGCTCCCATACATTCCTTCAATTTTTGCAACTTTTGTTAAATTTTTTCAAATAAAATCGTTAGGCCTATGTATTTGTTTACATAATATAAATCTCACATAACTAATGGCTTGGCATAGAAGCTCCTGTGTGTCAATATGGGTATTTCTGAGTCATTAGGATGCACTTTTGAGTGGTTCTGAGCAACTTAGAAAACATAGGCCCATCTACATACTCCCTACGATTTTTTAAAAAATTTTCAGTAGTACGTTTTCCCGTTTAAGACGTTTATTTTTTCGGTCCCTAAAGAAACGTGTTAACGAGGTTCCACTGTAATGCATTCACTATTCAGTGTTGTCAAAAAAAAAAAAAAAAAAAAAAAAAAAAAAAATTAGTCAGCAAGATGGAACAGTCCATTAGACTGAATTCATAAGACCAGAATCTGTGCAGGATAAATTCACACCTGTGAATCTCAATTGATAGATAGATTCACAACCCTATGAAGTTCTAGACCACGTGAAACTCTAGTATTGAAAATGAGCAGTCAATATGAAAAACTATTTTTAATGATGTCATGATATCCGCTTGCAACATTTACAATTTGATATCAAGTAAGAAATATTTTAGAATATCCAAGTTAGTTTCGTAATCATTGTTGCTCACAGCAGGATAATCTGTAAGATAACGTTTGCCCAATTAAAGGATAATGAGAAAAGAGGAAATGAAGTAAAACAATTAAAGTGACAATCATGACCACAGGTACCAACTTCAGGCATTTTCAGCATCCCCAAAATAGTTATGGGGGATGCTGAAGCACCTCTAAAATAATTATTGTGGGTGCTGGTGCTGAGCATCCCCAATAATATTTGTGTATACATGTATCGATTAAACAGACTATGAACAGTGTAAAACACTGTAGGCTTTCACAGCCGGAGTCAAAATTAAGAACATTGCCCGGGCTTGTAGGCTGTGGTCCAGTTGACATTTGAGTGCCAAACGTTTCGTCCGCAACTGTGGCGGACATCCTCAGTAGCGGTGGAGTCTCGGGCGAAGCGTTTGGCACTCAAATGTCAACTGGACCATACCCTACAAGCCCGGACAATGTTCTTAATTATGAACAGTGTGTTTATGTTCATCAATCAAGAATGTTGTTTATTGTAATGAAGAAGGACTTTCAGCATAAATTATATTAAACTTGAATGTGATTTTCCTTTTCTTAGTAAGCACCCCTAATAAATTTTAAAAGTCAGCATCTCTGTTCATGGCTGTTAATGAACAGCCTCAAACTTTCATTGTAAGTTGCCTTCTGGAGTTATAACTAAGCAATGCCATTACTACCCTGTGTTTTCCCAAGTTGTCTATCTTTTTTTTTCATTTGATTCCTAATACATGTGAATGCAAGTAACTTGAAGGGATAAATATTTACCATATTTACTTAGGCATCTACCTTCTGGGGCTCGCTTGGCTTAGACTTGATGTATGGTGGATAATTAAGATCACTGATGGAATTGGGATGAGAATCTGTCCCATTTGTAAGGGGAAGGAATCTTGGGTTTCATATCATGGCTAGCTGTGGGGCTTTGGAAAAATTTAATGAGAAATATCTATCAGTATCTTTCATGGCATTGGATAGGGAGCATCAGGCTGGTGTTGCTAGCAGACAAAGCAGATGAGGAGAGAATTGGGAAAATTTTAATGAAGGCAAGACAGCTCAGGTTCAAAAAAGCAGCAAGTTGGGGAGCGGGGTGAGAATGCAGTACCAATAACAAATTGAATATATGTTTTTGCATTATAAGGGATAGGCATAGTGTTTGTTTATATTTTGTTTTCTTTTTTTCTTTCTCTTTTCTGGTGTTTTGAATATGCACATACAATCCATGTGACAAATTAAACAAAGTAATTACATAATTAATATAAAAAATACATAATTAATATAAAAAATACATTTCTATACTTGCTTTCAGTTTGTTGTGTCCATCATTGTATTGGTGGGGTGTAGCATATAGAATAAACAACACAATGAAAAAAATCTCACAAGCAGCAAAGACAAATTCAGTTCAACATGAATATTTTAATAAATAAAAATTGTAACCGGGATTCACAGTGAAGTAATCAAATATACACACTTAATTCTGTTTTCCACTCAACTTCACTTATATAAGAAGTTCACTTATATAAGAAGTTTATATAAGTGAAGTTGAGTGGAAAACAGAATTACGTGTGTATATATGAATATTTTAGCTCAAATGTCAAGATAGCCCCAACTTCTACATAGGCCAAGCAGGCAGGTCATTTCGAACCAGATAACAAGGAACACATAAAAGTGATTCAACATGCACATTATAAGTTAAATTATGTAGAACACACAATCACAACAGATCAAAGCATGAAGACATAAATACAGACATGGAAATATTGCACATGACAAAAGCAAGAAACTAATCACACTAGAACAAATTTGAAATCTACAAACACACAAAGTCACCTTAAGAGCTGATGGTCAACTTATATACACTTTAAGCTCTACTTACGTCACATTCTTTCATGGACTAGTTTCGGGGAAACAACTCATTCCCATCCTCGGCTGTTGGTCGACTGGTATCCGCACGGCAGTGGCTAGAAGTTCCCGTCTGTGTTGTGGCGCCATCTTTCTTCCTGTTTGCTATTTTGATTATGTCATCCATGGGGGGAAGAAAGATGGCGCCACAGCTGTAGGTAGTGGCTCTGTTTAAAAACAGATACTTCATTACTGAGGAAATTTTAATTTTTTATCATCAACAAGGTTAGCAAAATAGCTGTTGTGTCAGCGCCAGAATACTGTGAAACATGTTACTGAGCTTGTCTGTTTGCTTAGGTTTCCACCAAGCAAGTTTGATTTAGGGGTTTGCCGTAGCGAAGTGGTTGAGGCGCTGCGCTACAAACCGGAAGGTCGCGGGTTCGATTCCCGATGAGGTCGGAGTTTTTCAATTGGCCTAATCCTTCTGGTGGCACTATGGCCCTGGGGTCGACTCAGCCTCTAACAGAAATGAGTACCAGGAGCAATCCTGGGGGTAAAGGCGGCCGGTGCGTAAGGCTGACAACCTTACCACCTTCATGTGCCGTATGTCTAAAAATCTGGGAGCCTCAACCTCCTGGAAACCTGTGGGCCTCCATGGCCTGTAATAGGGAACACTTTACTTTTACTTTAAGTTTGATTTATTCACGAATTCAAATTTTAAAATTTCTAAATAAACAATTCAACTGTATCTAAAATCATTCTTATTTAAAAACAGGTAATTTTGCTTTCAGTACTGCTAGTTTATGTGCAATGAACAAACACTTTCTATTATTTTCTTCCTTCCATATGCTGTACAATTCCATATGCTGAATTTCCTTGTACTTATCACCTTTTATTCTTTCTTTCTTCCTGTTTTACTTAAAATCATAATAATTAAAGATGGGTAGCTTTTTATTATTTTCATTTCCTGTTGTGTTTTAATTGAGATCTACATTTCTGAACTACCAATACCACTAAAACTTACCTATACCTTCTAATCTGTTACAGGTTCTAGAAGAAACTGGTTATGATATCAGCAAATTGATTGACAAAAATGAATTCATTGAGTCCACTATTAATGATCAGCTGGTTCGCCTATACATTGTGCAAGGGATACCGAAAGATACCAAATTTCAACCAAGGACACGTAATGAAATTAAAAGCATTGAGTGGTTTACAATTGCTGACCTTCCAAATAGTAAGAAAGACATGACACCAAAAGTAAAAATAGGTGTTGGACCTAATGCCTTCTTCATGGTCGTGCCATTTATAAAGTAAGTATCAAAAGATTGTTAGAATACAACATTTTTTTTGCTGATTACTATTGCTTGTGAAATTGAGTGTTTTCTATTTTCCTTTTGATTTGTTTGTTTAGTTTCATAGTGATTATTCATCAGAAGAAGAATGTGTATCATCATTTCCTACAATGGAATAGCGTTTTAGTGTATGAGTTATTGCAAAATTTTAAAATAAACCATATTTATTTCTAATTAAAGAATATATCATATTTACTCGAATCTAATGCGCACTTTTTTGTCCATTTGTAGCGTTCAGAATTCGAGTGTGCATTAAATTCAATGATGAATTAGTTTTGAGTGCAATTCAGTTTCATAGTTTAGCGGTAACTTTGATTACTTGCATAACAATGCATTACTGTATTTCTCAGCTTCATTACATTTATTGTGGGCCTATTACCAGTACGCACAAACACTGGTTAGAATTAACCTATCATTTTGACGCTCAAGCTTAAAACCAAGTGAGTTCAAACCAAGTGAGGGGCTCAATGCAGAGTTACCTATTGTCCCACAGCCCCCTCCACTATTCCCCCTAAACCGTTATACCGGCCTTTATTCATCTGCAATCGCAAATCTATTGTAGTATAAAATAAATATTAATATAAAGAACCAAATAAAATATCCCACCATTGATGTGCATTGCATTTGCTGGCAGACTTTTTTTTATGATTTAAAGTTTCAAAATTTGGGTGCGCATTAGATTTGAGTAAATACGGTAGATAACTCCTATAGTTTATTAAGTGAATTTAGGTAAATTTGTACAGTTATTGAATGACATTAGTTTGTAACTATCTATTCAAGAACTGAGCAACAGTAGAGATCTGAAAAATTATAAAGCATGTGTTCCTTAAATTCTTGGATATATATTTGTAAAATAGTTGAGTGAGTTCACACACTGTGCTGACTCCCAAGTCATGGCAGCTCAATGCCACATCGGTCAGTCCACAGTCCTCGCAGGCTCATCGCTGCACAACACACGATTCACCTGTTGTGCTCCACTGTGCACTGAGTTGGCCAGAACGGCACTGTCTCAGTTCAGTTCAGTTCAGTTCAGTTCCAAGGCTCGCTCATGGGTTTATATATGGCTGTCGAATGTTCTGGAGCTAATTGTCGTGAAGTTTTCATCTTTGCACAATCTGGAATTCTGTGGCGGTGCGCAGTCACACCCCTTAGCGTGCAGCCCCTCCTACAGGCCTCCCCCCAGGACTGCATAGTCCACTCACTGCGACGTGTCTCCACTAAGCCACACCCTCCAGCACAAGGCTACAGTCCATCCATTAAGAGGGCCACAATCTTTCTCGACATCAGTCGATTTCTCGTAGTTTCGCAGCATTGTGACAATATAAAAATCCTTTTTGTTTCTAGCTTTTCTATACCTTCAGATGAATAAAGTGGGATTATCTAGAATAATAAGTGAGACACTTGCTTATTAAATATTTTACTGACTACATCTCTTTGCAGGCGGTTGAAACGGTGGATCTTCGATAAACAACAAAAAGGAGCTCAGAGTTGTAGAAGACTGAGACACAAGTCAGTAGGTGAACTTGACACAACCATTCCAAAGAACAAAAGACAGCAGCAGCAATTTGCTCAATCTATTCAGGTATAAGAATAATAAATGTATATTATTTGATATTGATATTATATATGGTATAATACTCTAGGTTTGTTCCTACAGTAATGTTGGGTATTGTCAAATACCATGATGCATGCACATAATGTCAGTTCGCTGAAAAATTTCATTGTGTGCATGCATCGCACAGCGAAACTGACAATGTGTGCAAGCATCATGGTTAGGGTTGAATGAATGAATAGATAGCCATTTGTGTCCCTGAAGGTCTATGGCCTCCTCTTATGAGGAAGAGCTCTTTATTAGGCTCATGTGGGGAGCTAATCCACATAAGTGTCAATAGTGTCACTTTGTCTCTTAGGTTTGTTCTAGTATGACGTTTATTCACTAGTCACTCTGGAGCTACATGCATTTTCTCACTACATGTACCCTCTCACTTTAATGGCTGGACGTTAGTTATTTGCTCTTGATGCTGGTTGCTGTCTCTTTTGGTGTAGTGGCTCTATTCCTGAGTATCTCCAAGGATAAATTATTAACTTACATGAAAGAATGGTTTAAGTCCATTGGTTTCAGCAATAATAAGATAGAAAAATACTATACTTAACATCTATGTGTATAGAACAAACATATTTTAAGTTTAATGGAAAATATTACCAACAATATTACCAAAAGTTCAGGTCTTTGACTATGGGAAACCCTTTCTCACCGTTCTTAGCAGATCTATATATGAGTTTTTTTAGAAACCCATATGACATAAGCCTTTCCATACATATTTAAAACTTGGCATAGATATGTAGACGACATATTGGTCATAGACTCATAGTTAACCAGAGATACATCCAGGATGCACTAAAACTTCTCAGTTTACAAGACCAATCCATAAAATTTACAATAGAAGTACAATCAGACAATGTTTTACCATTCCTGGACCTTAAGATCTTAAACATAGGTACGAAAATAGAATTTGGGGTATATAGAAAACCTTCCCATTCAGATTGCTACATTAAGGCAAATAGTTTCAATCCGATGGGAGACAAACAAGCATTGTTAAATAGCCTATTACATAGATTGATTAACATCCCACTAAACAAAACAGAATATGAAAACGAACACAAAAATATAATTTGTATAGCAGAAAACAATGGCTTTGACAGGAATCTAATTGAGAAGAAAGTAAAGAAATATAAAATGTAGAAATTAATCAAGGAAACTACTACACTTAGAACAAAAAAAAGAGAATTTGAGTTACAAGAAAAAAACCTAACACCCTACTGCAGACAGAAATTAAAGAAAATACTCAGAGAACACATCACTTTGGCATCAACGAATAAATTACCTATTAAGAATATGATACAATCCACAGGAACAGAAATGCAGAAAGTACCAGTTCAATTCTAACAACTGCAATTTAAAATACATAGGAAAGACAAAAAGAAGTTTGGAAACTAGGGCCAAGTAACATTTTATACACATTAAGGGCCTGTGTTACCACCTGCCGACAATTCCTCCCGATACGTGACTTCCAGATAGCTTAACAGGAAGATGCCTTGTAATACCACCGCTGAACTGCTACCAGCAAGAACGCAGTAAAAATTTGTAAAATGGTCCTTACCTCATTGAGCAGAGAGGTTTGTTTGTTGTACTTCGGTAGTCCTCCGCTAGGTGCAGCAGCTCGGATTTGTATTTGTACAATTAAATTACATAATAACATATCGTTTTAAGTGCATTAATCGATTTATGCAGTTCTATTGCATTCATATGTGAGCCTAAAATGACATTTTTCTGTAAATTAAATCTTCCATCATCAATTCTGAAAATCAGGTGCCCAGGAAGCTTCGGAGTGCTGCCATCTTGTTTCAACCAAGATTCCCTAACTAGCAGTTGGTACTTTGTCAGCCACTCCATCCTCCTGCTAGCTTATCTGGAAGTTGTCTTGCCAGACAGATTTTGACAGGAGACCATAATATGCAATTCTTGGCCAACTTCCAGATAGGTTCTCTATCTGGTAGATAAATATGATATCAGGTGGTCTTCATACAGGCCCTCAATATGCTCATATAGAAAATCGGCAATAGTAGCCCATGTTTGAAAAACAGGACACCAATTAGGATCGAAACCGGTATTGAAAAAGTTTATTCATGGACACAAGCGACTTACAATATGGGAAAACATCTACTTACACAAGAATAAAAACAACCTAATGAACTTTAACATTCCCATGGAGGACAACCTCATCATGAAGTTCTTTAGATATCCACCAGAGGATGCGGTGCGAACCAACAGACAGATGGTTTTTTTTTAATTTATTTATTTATTTTATTTATTATTACAGCATGCCCCATTAAGGAGTAATATTACATGCATTACATGCCATGGTATAACTTTTGAAAATGATGAGGAGGCTCATCGAAACCTGGGTTCAGGTTAGTAATTAAAATAAGGGAAGTAATGTATGTAACTCATCTGAATATTAAATTTGATAGTAATAACTTCCCTGTATAAACTTTCTAAAAATTTCTAGAAACCTTATAAGGATTGTAATAGCTATATTATTATACACTTTATCCCCAAAGTTTGGTTACACTTTTCTTAATTTATTACACAGAAACTATAAATGTTACAGCTTTTATGCATATGTCATATTAAAGGGGAATTCAGATGGTTTTGTTTTCAATGTTTGGTTTCACAGTGACCAACCAGAAGCAACTCAGCACGTGTCTATGCACGTCTAATTCAAATCTTGCCATACTCTTTGGAGCAAACCCTCTGTTATATGGTCTCTTCACTCACTTTAAGATGGCCACTTATTTTCTGAGGTCACAAACAACCAGTACTCATTAATCTGTTGTGCTAGGTGTAAAAAGACTTCTTCACCTCGGTTGCACATTTGTAGCACTCTTATTTTCGTAGACTAATTCCAACACCTGAAAATAAACCATCTTTTCAAAACACCAACTGCAGCAAATGCGAGAACTAAGAGCATTGGCAGTAAAATCCAAACAAAACCATTTGAGTTCCTCTTTAATATGACTAAGATGTGAAAGCTGTATCAATAGTAGTTTTTGTGTAATAAATTAAGGAAAGTGTTTCCTGACTAGGGACATGGTGTATTGCTTTTATATTCTTGGTTATATCACTGTTATAAGGATATTTAGACTTTAATTAACTCGTAATGAAAAACATTAAAGTGGAATTTCATTAATAAATAAAAATTATAAAACACTAAACTTTCCTGCTATTAATTAATTTCCCAACCGTGTTATGCATGCCATACATATGGTACTCAAGGTGTCATCCACTGGTATACAATGAGGTTTATTTTTTAAATTAATATTTCTTCCCACAACAACTGTAGGCTACCTTAAAGAAAGATTACCATACCAAACATTATTATAACATACAACAGATAACATTTAAAGAGAAACAATGTATAAAACACACTATAAAAAATAATGTTTAATAATTTGCAATAAACAATGATCAGTGGCTAAATGACTGGTTCCTAAATATTAATTGGTATCCAGCACACTTTTTTGTATATATCAAACTTCCTGCTGAAGTCAACCAGGAAACAAATACTTCGACGGTCACCTACCATTAAACCATGATTTTGGTGGATACTAGGACCCTTTGAAGAAGTCGACTGTTGGTTCATAAATAAGCTTCTTTTCATTGTTTAACTCCTCTGATTGATTTCACAGGCAGAAGTACAAGATTTCCAATCATCACGACTACAAAAATTATCAAATTCTTCACCTCCTAGGAACATACGTCGCCAAGAGGGTGGACGAATATTTAAACCAAGCTTCAAGAGGCAGCTCTTCATTAGTAAGTAATATTGTCATTTCCACTCATTGAACAGCCATTTCATAATTACGGGTGGGACATTCTAGCAAATTATAAAAACTATTTTTGTTTATTACATGTCATAAATAATAAACTAGAATTGGTTCTTCACATTCTGTAAAATTTACAATGCCTTCACCTCCACACTACATGCAAAGCATTATTTAAAATTTATTTTAAATATTTTAAATTTGTTTTTCAAAATCTATTACTGGTAGGACATAATTTGGACACTGATTTTAATGATCCAAAAGAAAAGTTCATTTGCTGTTCTGTTATTACTGTTAGGGTCTTAATGTTGTTATTAATGAAGGTATGAAGGATTAAATACAAATTATAAACTGTTTCCAGGTTGTCAGAACATTTATTTAACTCATCAATAATAATTTAACAAAACTATCACCATTACGGGTGGGACAAAAAATCACTTGTTTGTTATTTTATATAATAATTAACCACACATATTTTTTTAAGTTAATCTTATACCAAATTCCACCTTAAGATGTATATTTTCTCAAATGAAAATGGACATAGCTGATTACTCATGACTAACTTACTTGGTGTTAAAGAGTGTTAAAATCATGCTAAAAATGTCAAAAAAATGTAACTCAATGTAATAAATAAGTAAATCGACAGATTTTACACATGAAACCACTTCAGATACACTTAAGTCCTTAATATTCAGAGAAGAAAGAAAGAAAGAAAGAAAGAAAGAAAGAAAGGAAGAAAGAAAGAAGGAAAGAAAGAAACCAGACTTATTTTTGACAACCCAATAATTACAATAATTTTATAACTTCTCTCTTTGAGGGAAAAATCCCATATTTTATGAAATGGCTGTGAAATGGTATAATACCATGTATGATGCCACTACAAAATGCATGCATTTTCAGGATTCTTGACCTTGCTCTATGGAAAGGAGCTGACAGGAGCATGATGTGCATCTGTGTAATAATATTATTGGGTCAATTCTTTTTTTTTTTTTTTAAATATAAAACCACAAAGTTTGATAGATATATGAACAACATACCTCATTTTCTTGTGCACCCCAACTTTTTGCATTACAAAGTAAAAATTCTTCATGTAATAGTCTCATCTCGTTTTTAACAAAAAATTGTTTTAATAATATCTTAAGTTGTAAGATTGGATGGACTGCTTATCTTCAAAATCCAAGTCTTTAAACAAAATGCATGGAAACAGTAATCATGATTGATTCTTATTAACACACAGAATAAACTCAAACGATTATCAGTTAATATTGCAGTATTCCTAGGACATCTGCAGTAGATCATTGGGTTGATAAACTTTTGTTTGGATTATGGATAAGAGTCGATTACACAGCAAGTTTTAGGCTGAAAGTTATCAAATTTGCAGAAGAACATGGTAACATAGCCACTGGACAAGAACTTACAGTATCTGAGTGTAATTTTTTTGGCCCTCCATTGCCCCCGGAGCCCTCAACCATAGGCCATACACCGGTCCCAACAACTTTTCGGTGCTCTCTACTTAGCTCTTGCGTTTCCTATCGTGTAAATATGTGAGCTGAGGTGGCTGCTTGATTCAGCACTAATAGAACTGTGTAATTCTGTATTGCATCAGCTGTCTAACAGGGGTAGTGTCTCTGATCCAGTATTCACCTGTTAGAGTGAGGAAAACCCCAGAAAACTTCACTCGGATCGGCCGCTGCGGGATGTTCTCTCAGCAACCCGGGCACTTCAGGCAATTGCCTAGAATGTAGAGCTCGGTTTTCCCTGGGAACCTGAGCAATCTCCCAGAGTATGTCTCATTTTCAGTAGGTCTCAAGATTAATATTTCTAGACATTGTCTATTTCTTGTTGTTTCCGAATTCCTATCACTTGTGTGGTGTAATCTTGAAATATTTCATCACGTTCTGGCGGTCATGTTTCTCCGGCTTGTGTAACTGTTTGTCTGAGTGTAATGTGCATAAGTGTTTCTTGTCTATTTATGCAACTGATAACTATTGATCATCATATGAGCGACACAATCAATACATAAACTAGTGGCACCTGCTTTATCAATATGTACACTATCAATCATTAGCTGGCATATCTTTTAATACTTTTTTTTCACTGAAATTTATTCCTTGTATAAAGGATACACCATAGTTTTTTGTTACGAAAATCTGGGGAAAAAAGTGCCCGTTTATTATGCAGGTAAATGTGGTTTCTTAAGAGAACTGTCACCCGCATAATGTGCCCGTGGTCACTTTTATGCAACATAATGGTATTCCACATATCACAAATTGTTCTATAGCAGCATTTTAATCTGTTTTTAATGACAGAATAATTGGCTGGCTTGCTTGCCCTCCAGCTTTAAACTCATGTGATCAGAATCAAATTAGGCCTAAATGCAAATGTTTTAAGAAGAATATTTAGTAATGGAGGGACAACACTTCTTGTACTTCTTGTAATCAAAGTAAGCTCAATAATATACAGTTTTCATAGAAGCCAAAGAACCCATTCCTTTCCACTCCTGCCTACATGGACACTGACTTCCCTAGCATCGCTGAGTGACCGTGACAGGCAGTGGAATTCCGAAGCTCAGTACTTCATTAGAAGTACTTCGTATGCATGTTTTTTTCTAAATCATAACTGCCATAGATATCATAGTTCATCATAACTGGGTTTTTTTAGGTTGCTTCTTTTCTCCTTTCTTCCTGATAGTGAGCTTTTAGTTCTCAGCATTTCTTTGAACATTTCTAGCCAACCTATTGCATGAGTTTTCTTCTTGCAGTCTTCTTTTCATATTGTGTAGACTTCAGGTCTTTCTGGTTCATCAGCCTTGTTCAGCATCCTTCGTTGATGCTACAATTTTTATGTAGTTCTAAACTAAATTCTAGAGATTCTAGGTTCCGTTATGGTGGATTTTAATTGTAGGTCCACAGCAGTGTGACAGTTATCTGCAATTGATGTCCCCCACAATCCAAAGTATTAAAGAGTATAAACAGATCCTGGAGAGTTGTTCATACCTGATTGAATGGGATGAATCTGTTTTATCAGGGTTGAAGAGAACAAGAATTTGAACAGGATGGGTAGGATAGAAACGGGTACGGAAGAAATACTTAGTCCAAGTAAGTGGAAGAAATACAAGATTCATTGTAGATTCCAAACTCTGATGTGAACGAAAAAGAATAATTTTGTCAGTGTGTTCTGTCATGGTAATTGTACATCCATTAATTGGTCATAAATGGGTTAATCTAACAAGGGATCCATACGGGGTGTCATGTTGAAACCTACCCTCAAATTTTGCATATCAGTAGGTCTTCATTACAGATAGACACATGCAAAAAATTAGCTGCTCATATGAACTGTAAGTGGATGAAAACATGTTTGTATTGTCCCATAAGGAAAGAATGGCAGGTACTTTTACAGCTCGCTTGAGTAGCCCACATGCTGGGATCATAAGCGACAGTAGGTGCCAGGATGTGAGATAGAGGAAGAAGCTACGCTGTTACTTGTTGAATGTGATAGTTCATTTTTAGATAATCACTACTTGCCATTTCCACATTTTTAAACTATTTAATCTGCATAGACATTGAGGGAATTGGTTACGACTGTTTGTGTGTGTGTGTGTCTGTGTCTGTGTATGTTTGTGTTTGTGTGTGTGTGTGTTCGTGTGTGTGTTTTATAGACCGGAAGTATGACCACTCAATTTATGGAATTAAGACAAAGATTTTTCACCATATACAACAGTAACGCTTCAGACAACCTGTTTTTAATGTTGACATTTCTTGTCTAGACAAAACTCTAATTTTTAAGAACTTGGACTAACATATTACATATTGCACTCGTCATTACAGGCCAAAGTAAAATACTAATAATAATATTAATTGAACCAATTTAAACAGCACATGGGATTTATTTTGCTAATCCTAAACACTTAAACAGGTAATAATTACCTTATGAGACCTACTGGAATACAAATGTACGTATCAGAGGAGGGAATTAATCATTATTATAGTGTTATTCGATCCCTTAGTGATAAGGAAAGTGAGAGATATGGCAAACTAAGGTCTTCTTGGAAAGCGGGAATGGTGCTATGCAAAGCTGTCAACTCACGGTAAGTAGCGGAGGCTCCACTATTCCCTCCCACCGACCACTGTGTGAGGCTACTCAGTATTTCAAATTTGTGAAATTCGCAATTAATTTTCACCCACTTAAAGTCTATATGAGCAGCTAATTGTTTGCATGTATCATCTGCAATGAAGACCTATCAACATGCAAAATTTGATGGTAGGTTTCGACATGACAACCCTTGTAAGATATTTATCACAGCAGTAGATGAAGTTATATGCATGTATCTGCAGCTGCCTCCATTTTAGATGTATGGATTAAAACTGACAACCCTAACATGCTTCTTACTTCCTCTGCTCATACCATAGGTACTATAGGTAGAGGAAATATTGTGGATCATCCTAAAATTCAAAGTTGAGATTTTAATATAAATACACATCAGTTTCCCTGAATCCAAAAATACTATTTTCAGAAACATGTATTTCTGTTGAATAGCCTAGCTCCAGAACGAAAAATTGTACGAAAACAAAATTTTGTATTTGTATTCTGCGAATGTGACACAAAGATTGGTGATGTCTTTCTCATGCTTTTAATGCCACTTTACATGAAGAAAATTTAATTTTTCATGATTTTCTAGAAATTGGCTCTAACGAATTTGTTTAAATTTTGTACCTGAGGTTCTTGTACTAAGTACTAAGACTTTTATTTGAAACATATTTTTCTAAAAAATCTCTAAAGCCACCCACTGTTTGTATAAATTCAGTCTTGTCTGGTGAACAATAAAGCTTTGCATCAGGTTGAAGCAATTGAATATGTGCTCTTTGCAATACGGCCTCTTATTCTATACCAGAATATAAAGTGAGAAAGGTATATTACCCATGCTTAGGATGTCCTTCAGGGATGCAATGCATTAAAAACATTCTCTTCATTTTTACAACCAATTTACATGAAGAGAATATCATACACAGTATACTATATACTAAGAGGCGAAACTTTTATTTGGGCGAGGAAGTTATGTGTTTCACATCAGATTTTTTAAAAGGAAACTGCTGTGAAATTGTGGAAATAAGTGAAACATGGGTTCTAACTCTGTCTCTCCTTGCTCAGAACAACTGAAGAGAATACTAAATCATTAGCACATGCCTCTGAAATTGATAGCCAGGGTCGGAGAAACATCAGGTGCAAAAACTGATAGCCTTCAACCGTATCAGTAACAATCTTAAAAATATTCATCAGATCCAACCCACCAGATTTTTAATATGTTATTGCAAAGATATATTTAAACATTGCGGCTGATTTGGGGAATGTTTGTTCCCCACACCTGCCTCAGTCTTCGTTGCGGTCTTAATCACAAAGAAAACTGCTCCCCAGCAATTCGGTTTGTAAAGACAAATTCACCGGTCCACGGGCGCCAACCTGTCAATAAACAGATAGATTTATATTGTGGACCAGTTCCGAATCGCCAGAGGTAGTTGATTTGCCTGGTTAGTCAGCCAGTAGAGACGATCGTCTTATCTTCGTGGTTAATTTAGAATTAAAGGAGAATACGAGAAACAACACAAGATCTTTCTATTAATCCAATATTTAATGTTCTCTGATTTATTTTAATTTTGATAGGAGGCTTTTGACGTGTGTTGCACAGAATGTCA
Organism: Ectobius pallidus; assembly: GCA_964059195.1. NCBI lineage: Eukaryota > Metazoa > Arthropoda > Insecta > Blattodea > Ectobiidae > Ectobius > Ectobius pallidus. The sequence goes on along the minus strand of CAXKWD010000009.1, from coordinate 69,302,493 downwards.
ATATATATATATATATATATATATATATATATATATATATATATAGGATATGTCCTACGGCGCACTTCAATCAAATTGCTACTTTCAATGTTAGTCTTTTCTTACGTGTATAAAATCTTACTTATATAGCGCGGATAAAATATCTTTAATTAATAATCACTTGAAAAATACTGTCCTTCACAATTAACGCGCTTCTATTACAATATACTTCTTCACTCTACTTACGCGCTTCTAAATCAACTATGCGTCGAACTTGCTAAAACTTATAATAATCTTATTTTTATAGCGCGGATAAAATATACGTCTTCTTCCTACGATTCACAGTGATGCAAGACTTATACTCAATTTACTGTCACTTTAAAGTACTTCATCACTAGACTAACGCGCTGCTAATAAAATATACGTCGGACTTGCTAATATTTCTAATAATCTTATTTCTATAGCGCGGATAAAATACACATCCTCTCCCTACGACGTTCCGTGATGCAAGCCCAGTTAGTTTATTTCATTTGTTTCCAAATGCTGCTCTCGTAACGAAGTTTTTCCCTACTCTTCTGTTTTTCTATTGGCTAATTATACTTCCTATATGCCCTTTTTGATCACACATGAATTCTTATTGGTCCACTCAAATTTGTTCCTAAAGCTTCCTTTTCAGCATTTTACAGTTAAAAGATGCTGTGTTCTACTAACGCAACCTGTCAAAAATGATGTGTTACTTCTGGAGACAGTGAGACGGGAATCGGGTTCGACCCATTTCCTGTTTAAGATAAATCAATCAATAAGTCGTATAATATAAGTCCTGTTGTCCTTTAATGGTCATAAAATGTTGTCCTTAATTTTAGAAGTATTTTGATATAAGTCTGACCTATATCGGCTAATTTTTACTGTGTATAAATAGATTTTGATATCAAAGGGTAATTCAATTAAATAGCGAAATGAACTGTAATATGTCATCTTGTAGGTCTTAATGTCCTCCTTCTAAAGGTGTAATTTGTTTTATTATGCTATATGTCGTTTTGTCGTAATAAGTCCTGAATGGTCACCGGTGTAATGCGTTTTGCTTGTCTTTAGGAGTCGAAATGTCGTGGGTGGTCTGGTCAGTCCGTGAAACAGTTGCAAATGTCCGTATTAAAAGATTTAATAATCAGGTAATTGGTAGTGAACATCCATGGTCACCAGTAATGCATGATTTTAAAACTTTTGATACCCTCACTTTCAAATTCTCCTATGTCCTAGCTTCTCTTCATCAAAATTATTAAATTTAGCCAATTTTCTCACTTAATCGCTTTCTCTATTGTATCGCCTCTTTCTTTCAAATATCCTTTTAATTCATTATATCGCATTTTTCTTTTAAATATCCTTTTAATTCATTTTTCATTAATTGTTTCCTCTGTGCAACATTCGTATATCGCCTAGTTCAACATTTTTAAAAAAACACATAAATTCGAAAACAATTACAAAATAATATGAACAATACCTTGTTGTAGAGTTCCACATTTCAAATGAATATATGATGACTGTCCTCACGTGTCCTTCAATTTCTGTTAAACATAACATTTTTCAATTCATAACCCTTAACATATTGTAATATTTCACATTTTATCTTTCTTCATTTTGCCTTCTATTAACACTTGTCACCATAATTCTTCATGCTTCGATTTTCTATGCAGTGGTTAGGTAAGTTTAGACCAAATTTTCATGTATATTGCTCCTTTACAATTTCAAAAGAGGATTCCTTCACAACTTTGTGCATTCGCAATCTACATCATTTTATTCTTTACTCATTATATCATTTTATTTCTACCTTCTTGTTTTCACATCTGACTACTTAATAATTCTTCTTTCCTGCCATTTCATATGCATATATGTTTATTTTCCCATACACTTTACCTTATATTCATCCATTTTTATACCTTTATTTTCCTTTTACATTTCACTTTCTCATATTTCCTATCAGATTGGTCAGCTGTTAGAAGAAATTCCTTAGATATACAAATAGTATAAAATAATTATTTATACTTTTGAAATTTTTCAAAATCAGGCAAAATAAATTAGGGTCATAAAATGTGTTTTCTTTTATCTTTTAACTTTTCCAAAATGTGTGAGGCTTTTAAAATTTTTTACATCATATAAGTGTTAGTTAAAACTTAACCTAAATCAAATAATTGTGTGATTACTTAGCCGAAATTAATGCCTTTTTCCCCTCAACATTTCAATTCAATACGGGAATTAGCCAAAATATTTACAACTTATAACTAACTATGTACAAATTCCTAGGGGACAGAGTAAATCTCGATGTACCATACCTAGTCATGTAGTGTTTGCAGTGATTTACATTTTATGTAATAAACATTGTCATCAGTCCATTTCCTATTATTCACTACATTAGGGCGTCATTACTCAACCGTAGAATGCAGTATTCATATGTGTCCCATAGACACATATGTTGGAATAAGGCATTAACACGAAAAAAAATCACACTATAATTATTTTACTCATTCGAGAAGTCCTTATTGTCAGTCTATTTCTTTATCATTTTGATACCTCTAATTACCTTCATTTTCCCTGAGATAATACTTGAGGGGTTCCCTGCTATCCATCAACAATTCTGTTTCGACATTCCTCCGCGGATTTGCAGGTTTGTACCATGGTGTGTTTAGGCTTATAAGGTTTGTTTATTTACATTGAACCAGGGAATGTGAAGATCAAAATAAAATGTAATTTTATATGCATATGAATTCTAATTCATCTTCATCATCAGTGTCGAAGTCTTGAACAAAATTTCCTGTACTTCTGAATGGTGGTTGTGTATTTACAAGGCTAAAGTTATTTGTGTTTACTGTTTCGTGTGGAGGAAAATCTGGGTCAAGTTCCTTTTGCAAAGAGTTCATTTGGGGTGTGAGGCTACCTGCTGTGCGGTCAGCTGTGTCTGAAGTGCCGGGTCTAATTCTTACAAGGGGATGAGTTCCTGCTTGAAGATATTCAACAAAAAAGCTTTCTTCTCCAATATCAGGGGAATTCTCTCTTTCAACTGTTTCTGGGGCGTTAAAAGGTATTACAGTTTCTATTTCCTGCTCATTTATAAATTCCAAAGAATTATTACGGAAATTGAGTATTGCTTGTAACTTCCTAAATATTTCGCAACCTACTATAATGGGTAAATTCAAACCTGGGACAATTAAAAATAATATTTCCAATGTCTGCCCTTTTATGGTTACAGGAACTAAACACTGATCTGTGATTCTACACCTTTTCTGGCCAACAGCCAACTGGGCGCTCATATTCTGCACTGGGAGTATTTGTTTTATAACTTTAACTCTCTGCAATTCTAAGAAAGTCGCGCGAGACATGATTTCCGCATCGGATCCGGTATCCAATGTTACGGGATATGTTTGGTCTCCTATTTGTGCATTTATTACAGGTGATTTCATATTCATTGGGTTGACATCATTCCTTTGTAAAATGCCTATAGCTACATCTGCCTGTGGTTCATTGTTACTGAGTTTGCATGGTTTTCTGGTGTTGGTGTTGTGGTATTGTCATGTATCAACTGATTGTTTTTATTGTTTTTCTCAGACGAAATGTCGCTTATTGGGTTCACTGTGGTTTTAGGAGTACAATGGGGGTTCATATTTACAAGGGGAACTCCTATCCTGTTTGTGTCTTTCTCATTATTTACATTGGTAGGGTTATCATTACTGCAGGCTTCAGATGAGTTTATGTTTCCTCCAGAATTGCTAATAGACGCAGGGCTTCCGGTTGGAGGTATTAAAAAAGCCCTTAAGCGTTTAAAGCTACGTCAGCTGGTGGAGTGTTTGGCCTACTCGTCGTTCTACTATTCCTCTCATTAGGGGATCTGGGACGATTCTCTGCTTGGGCACAGGCAAGCCTGTTATTGTTGTCATTTCTTATGTATCGGTTATCCACTACACGGCCACGAAATTGAGGACGGAAATATCCCTGATTTAAATGGCTCCGATAATACCAAGAGGGGGTTCTGCTACGATTATTTGGAAAATTCCTGCCTCGCAAATAATTATCATACGAGTTTCTGCCTCGTCCGTAGGATCTCTGGTACTGCTGATTATTATTAGGGTAAGGCCTGTATCGGGAATAGTTACTATTATTATTAGCAGTCCTATTGCCTCCATTTCTCCAGAATGGATTTCGTGTGCCTCTCTGATAGTCATAATTTTGCCAATAGGGCTCCGGGCTTCTTCGCTGTGAACTTGGCGAATGGAAATTTTCCTTTCTTTTATTCTGCATTTGATTATTATTATTTTCCGGTGTCCCGACCTCACTTTCAAAATTCTGTGGTCCAGTATGCACATAATTTATGGTCTTTTTCTGATTATTTGCATCTGGCACCTGAGGATTTTGTCCTACTCTTATTGGTTGACTGGGTACCTCCTGCAAGGATTTCAATAATCGTAACATATCGCTGGTATTTTGTGGAGAGGCTACTATCAAACTATTTCTTATTGAGGTTGGAAAATGAAGACAGAGGGCTTGAATGAAACTTTGCTCATCAATTTTTGGAATCAGGAGTTGTTTTTGATCACACAAGGAAATAAAATATTCTAAATAATTCATTCCACAACTTCGGTCATATTTACCATAAAAAATGAGGTTTCTGATACGTTCCTGTGTTGATTTCGACCAGTACTCTTGCAAAAAGGCCTCCTCGAAAGTTTGCATATCTAAGCTTTGAGTATCATTTATAACATGAAACCATCTAAGTGCTGACTTCTGTAGGGATCGAGAAATTAAAACCATTTTGAGGTTTTCTGGTACATTTCGTAACCGAAAATAAGTCTTTAAATCACTTAAATATCTAACAGGATTGGTCTTTTGTGAGTCTTCAAAGGTGGGTAATGGTAAATCATTATTACTCAGTGCATAATTATTTACACTATTTGCTGTATTTATGTCCTGCATTGAATTATTTCCACTAGTGGAAGGTAAATTCAATCCGTTATTAGATCTGAATAATGGAGTGGGAAGTTCCTGTGGAATCGGTAGTTGAAAATTATTCACTGGGAGAGAGGTGGTCGAGTTGGTAACAGGGGTGTTTACAGGTGGGTTTTCCCTATTCTCAATAGACAATTCATGGTCTCGTACCTGCTGTCTCAATCGGTCTATTTCCGATTGCATATTTACAGTCACACGCTGAATTTCACTTACCTGCCCTCGGACAGAATCAACTTGCCCAGATAATACACTTTCTGAATTGGCAATTTGGGTTGTGACCCTAGAATCTAATTCTTTCAAGTTATTTTCAACTTCTTTTCTTTGTTTTTCTACCGTTTCTTTCAATTTATTACCTTGTTCAATTAACTGAGTGTTCAATCTTGCAATTTGTTCTGATTGAGTAGTTAATTGTGTTTTTAACTGTTCAGATTGTGTATTTAACTGTGTCTTCACTTGTTCAGATTGTGTTTTTATTTGTTCAGATTGTGTTTTCAATTGTGTTTTCATTTGTTCAGATTGTGTTTTCATTTGTTCAGATTGTGCATTTAACTGTGTTTTCATTTGTTCAGATAATTGAGTGCTTAATTGAGCCATTATTGCTCCTACTTGTGTCAAAATAGTGTTACTCAATAAATTCATGTCGGTATTGTTACTCTGATTTGTACTAGTAGGGATCACTTCACTTTCACATTCTACTACATTAGGAAATTCAGGCACAATATCATTAATCACGTCCATATTTTCTTCCATATTTATGTTTTGTTCATTAATTGGCTCTGCACAAGGAATCTCTTTTGAAACAGAGGCTTCAGTTTTCTCAGTGTCCATTTTCTTTAATATCTTATTATTGCGTAACTTCATAAATTTTACTCCGGACACTTAAATGGAGAACCCTGAATTTTCTACATGAAAAGATTTCCTAAACAATACCTTTGTATCCCTTCGGAGGTAGTAGTGGAGTCCTGCTGTGGGTCAAGGATCTTCCTTCCTTCAGTCGGTCAGCCAGCTGTTGCTCTCGTTCTAATCCAAGAATGCCTGCCTAATTCTCTCTAACACACGTATTTTATTTTTCTTGTTCGGTTTCTCGGTATAACTGTCCAAATAAATTTGTCTTTATGCAATTTCAATGTCCAACTTGAAAAAAAATTTGAAGTGTTGTTTTCTAAAATTCTTTACTGTCTTTAAATTATCGATGAAAAGTTCGTAAAATTTGCCTTTAATTCGAAAAATTCTGCCCCAGTTGGGACGTCACATGCGGCTGATTTGGGGAATGTTTGTTCCCCACACCTGCCTCAGTCTTTGTTGCGGTCTTAATCACAAAGAAAACTGCTCCCCAGCAATTCGGTTTGTAAAGACAAATTCACCGGTCCACGGGCGCCAACCTGTCAATAAACAGATAGATTTATATTGTGGACCAGTTCCGAATCGCCAGAGGTAGTTGATTTGCCTGGTTAGTCAGCCAGTAGAGACGATCGTCTTATCTCCGTGGTTAATTTCGAATTAAAGGAGAATGCGAGAAACAACACAAGATCTTTCTATTAATCCAATATTTAATGTTCTCTGATTTATTTTAATTTTGATAGGAGGCTTTTGACGTGTGTTGCACAGAATGTCAATATATATATATATATATATAGGATATGTCCTACGGCGCACTTCAATCAAATTGCTACTTTCAATGTTAGTCTTTTCTTACGTGTATAAAATCTTACTTATATAGCGCGGATAAAATATCTTTAATTAATAATCACTTGAAAAATACTGTCCTTCACAATTAACGCGCTTCTATTACAATATACTTCTTCACTCTACTTACGCGCTTCTAAATCAACTATGCGTCGAACTTGCTAAAACTTATAATAATCTTATTTTTATAGCGCGGATAAAATATACGTCTTCTTCCTACGATTCACAGTGATGCAAGACTTATACTCAATTTACTGTCACTTTAAAGTACTTCTTCACTAGACTAACGCGCTGCTAATAAAATATACGTCGGACTTGCTAATATTTCTAATAATCTTATTTCTATAGCGCGGATAAAATACACATCCTCTCCCTACGACGTTCCGTGATGCAAGCCCAGTTAGTTTATTTCATTTGTTTCCAAATGCTGCTCTCGTAACGAAGTTTTTACCTACTCTTCTGTTTTTCTATTGGCTAATTATACTTCCTATATGCCCTTTTTGATCACACATGAATTCTTATTGGTCCACTCAAATTTGTTCCTAAAGCTTCCTTTTCAGCATTTTACAGTTAAAAGATGCTGTGTTCTACTAACGCAACCTGTCAAAAATGATGTGTTACTTCTGGAGACAGTGAGACGGGAATCGGGTTCGACCCATTTCCTGTTTAAGATAAATCAATCAATAAGTCGTATAATATAAGTCCTGTTGTCCTTTAATGGTCATAAAATGTTGTCCTTAATTTTAGAAGTATTTTGATATAAGTCTGACCTATATCGGCTAATTTTTACTGTGTATAAATAGATTTTGATATCAAAGGGTAATTCAATTAAATAGCGAAATGAACTGTAATATGTCATCTTGTAGGTCTTAATGTCCTCCTTCTAAAGGTGTAATTTGTTTATGCTATATGTCGTTTTGTCGTAATAAGTCCTGAATGGTCACCGGTGTAATGCGTTTTGCTTGTCTTTAGGAGTCGAAATGTCGTGGGTGGTCTGGTCAGTCCGTGAAACAGTTGCAACATACATTCTAAACCATTTTTCATGAACTTGTACTAACTTATGAAAGAGTTCCAGAGATATATAAAATTAACCAAACCTTCTCATTGTAAGATTATTATAGCTTGATCATGGTTTTCAAACAATGTTTTGCTTTGTTCTTCATTTGTATTTTTTTGTTCCACAATGTAGGGAAACCAAAGTAAAATATGAAATTATAAAACTGGAAGATTTGTTAAATATTATCCAGCCAAGTTAGTTAATATGTTCACTTCCTTCCCTAGCTGGTTCACAGGTCCTGCAATCAAAACCAACAGACAAATAATGTACCCCAATTATTGGCTCTTTCCACAGGTTTTCCCTGTTGCCACTTTTATTGCTGCACTTCACCCTTACAGTCATAAACAAGACAATCCTAATAAAATTAATTTACTATATGAGTTGACATAAAGACACTTTTTGCTTCACTTACCATACTTTGGTATGACGCGTTTCAAGGAGCCTCCTCCCCATTTTCAAACACACTGTCAACTGCCAAATCCTTCTCAGAAAGATTCTTTTTCGCACCTGGTGGGCTTTTTATGAGCTTTCCGATTAAACTGTCTTCCTCAGGTATTTCAAAATTCATTAGGCTGTTCTTGAATTTTGCAATGTAAATTTTTTCCCAAATTTCCAGATCCTTGTGTTTACTGACTGACTTTAATAGTTTAGGTTCTTTCGAAATTTCATGGTCATATTCCCAAACATGTGATGCCACAGCTGATTTTTCAATTTGACAGTTTTTTATATTCCTCACATGTTCTTTTACTCTTGTGTCAATGTTTCTTTTTGTTCTTCCTATATAAAATTGGTCACAATTTTGGCAATTAATTTGATATATTCCTGAATTTTTCCCTGGAGGTATGCAGTCACCAAGGTTAGTTTTTATTAAATTCTTAATACTGTAATTGTTTTTTGTGTTTTTTATTGATATTGATGAAGACAATCCTAGCCCGATAGAACTGTATCTCTACACCCATTGTCATTTGGTTCGTTCTTCCGTTAACTATCAGGAGCTCACACTTACCACCCACAACCGACAACCACTGCTGCTAGCTTAACCACAGTATAGTATAACAGTAGCGAAGCTCCATACAGTTTTTTTCAACCGGCGCGACTGCAGCTCTCGTAGCGGTGAGCGAGAGATAACACAATCTGTTACATTGTTTCTTATGAAAAATGCACAATCTAGAAGGCAGTGGAAAAATGTCAACAATATTTTATGGAAATGCTTGTAGTGCTATAAACTGCACCAACAGCCAAAGGAACCTAAGGAATCTCTCGATTTATCTTTCTTCAGGTTCCCTAAAGATCCTGAGAGGTAAGCAAAAACAGTTATTTGTTAAATTAAATTACCAATTTGTGATTATCACGCTTGCATCCATACTAGACCACATCGGGAAACCGGTCTGATACTTTATAAGATATACAATGTCATCGATCTTGAAACTTCAACTTCTTTATATTACCATAAAGTCTATGATTTGGTGAGTTCACTAGTATGCCTTTCCGGTAATAATCTCGTTCTAGTAATTTTAAAAATAAGAAGAAATACAGCCATATATTCCTATCTTTCCAATGCTAAAAATGGCTGTTTGCTAGTTCAATCTTGCCGGCCGCTTGGGGTGCTAGTGTCGCACCGATCTGTCAAAAGGATGCATTTTCCTTTCATTAGAGCTTCGCTACTGTTATACTATACTGTGGCTTAACCTTATCATTGCTTCTTTGCTTTAATCTTTCAGAGCTGAATTTATGTGTTTGTATATGCAATTATTAAGTGAAAGCATCTGTGGTTTCTAATTTTGAAATCATTGAGGAATATTTAAGTGGAACAGCTAGTCTCCATGAATGATAATTCTAACACATAGATAAAAATGCTCACATTTTACATAAAGCATTACTGTACTAATCTTATATTGCTGCTTTTATATAGTTTTTATGTGATGCATTTATACATTAGTAGCAGTGAAAAGGTTAAGCTTCCTTCAACATTTCAGAGGATTCAGTTTTTGATTGCGAGTTTCAAGCAGAATATGCCTGGCTTGTATAACAAAATTTCCACTGGAAACAAGACTATGAAAGTTTGCATCCCAACTTTGTGAAGTTCTTTCATTTTCTGTGATCTGTATGCATGACAATCATGCGATCAATTCATAAACATCAAGTACAACCTTATAGTATATTGATCAGACCTTGTTCTGTATGTACATTATTTTTAAGTATAGGGTCAATCCATACCAAGTGGTCCAGCACTGGTTGCTTGACCATCTCAGAAAAATTTGATCTTTGCTGGGTTAGTTCCCCAATATTTAGTGGTCACAAAAATATTTTTAAAAAATATTTATTGTTTATTATTTTGAAACGGCAGCCATTTTTGTTCCAGGCCGCATGAGTTTTTTGGCATTTGCAAGCATCTGAATTTTTTTAAATTATTCAGTAGTGGATTGTCCTAAGCCTTTCAGATAAAATGCATTTAGTTCAACACACTCTGGCCTACAAATTAACATCATAATCACTTAGCTGAATGTATTCTTTAATATATTTTTAATAGTTCAAAGTTATCAGCTACAAATTAAAAAAACTCATTTTTTGAACAGTATTTTTCCAAACAAAGAGTAACTTCTCAGCTTTAATATTTTTGTGCTATTACTCTGTACAGCATAGTTACTTTTTATAGAGTATCAATGGTGAGAAGCTTACACTTAAAAAAATACACTATTTTAAAAAAAGGATTTTTGGAATTTTTCCATTTTCTGGCCTGCAATATCTTTGTTGGGGGACCAGATAAAAATCTGAAAATTACACAGTTAATAGATCTTTATGATATCAAACTTCAGTATGAATTTCAACTTTGAGATTCTATTGGAAGTATGCAAAAAAAAAATTACAAACATGAGTCAAAAATACGTTTTTAACATCTGCAATATCTGGTAGGCTAATCAAATAAAGTATATCAATTGCATAATTTAACACATCAAATTACAGTAGCTAATGATTATTTGTCGAAACAATGCTCTGGTGAAAGTTTCAGCAGGCTAACAATTGCATCTGCAAGTCTGTACAGGCTCAAAGACAAGCCTATACAAGTCTGTTCCTGTTGTCTTCCCCCTTACACCAACAATTGTCCACTCACACTTAGTTAGCTAGAAGCTCTTGAAGTGTGCAGTTGAAAAATGGAGTCTCAGTGTTCTATTGGTGTTATTATTAACGAAGCCTGTCATAAAAGTGTGTATGGAGTGTTTCCTAAAGACATTACTTTAATCGAAGATTACAGAGAAGAAGAAAAAGTGTTGCTTTTCTTAAGAGTCGGCCCAGAGGTTAAATCAACGTGCAAGTACCATGAAATACTTTAAAAAATTTCATCACCTTTTTGGTCAGTCTTGCTTGGACCCTTTTAAGAAACATAAGAAGCCTATAACAAAAGGTCTGAAAGAAATAACGTTTGATCATTATTCTAACAATAAAAGCCCTTTTGTCAATATAATACCAAGAAAATCATTGTGTCCTACTTGTTATTCTAAGATATTTGTAATTGACAAGGAAAAGGATAGTGATACTTCAGATAAAGAATTTTGTGACTTATCAGAAACCATAAAAAAAGTAGATTCAGCTTGCGAAATCCTAGGTATATCGCCTGCTAGTAAAATTAGAAAACTAAGTGAAGAGAAAAGACCAATTGCCTTGAATACAAAAATTGAGAAAGTGGCAGCTACAGTCAAAAAGAATTTGGAAGTTTCATTTCAAAAGAAAATTTGTACTAAAACAGATGGATGTTCTAAAACTTCACCAACCGAATATGATGATTTGATAGAAAAGCTAAAAACTAAATGCCGTACTTCAAACAAAGAGGATAAAATTAAGATTATCAGTTTACTGCCAAATTCTTGGAGTCGAGCAAAAGTTAGTGATGAATTTAATGTGTCAGAACGTCTTGTTAAGTTAACAAGGCAATTAGTAAAAGAACAGGGAATTTTACCTGTATTACAAAAGAAAAGTGCATCTAATTTGATAGATGAAAACACAATCAAAAACGTTATTAGGTTTTATGAAGATGACAATAACAGCCGTTTGATGCCTGGCAAAAAAGACTGTGTTTCTGTGAAAGAAAATGGTTCAAAGACAAAAAAGGTTAATATTGTGTAATTTAAATGAACTATTCACTGAATTTAAAAAAGAAAATCCTGACATTAAAATTGGAAGATCAAAGTTTTGCGAGTTGAGACCGAGATGGTGTATTGTTGCAGGGGCATCTGGCACCCATAACGTTTGTGTTTGTTTGTATCATCAGAATGTAAAGTTGATGATAGATGGTGCCAATCTTAGAGTTGACTATAAAGACCTTTTGGAAGTTGTATGCAATATTGACAGTTACAATTGTATGATCATGGGAAAATGTGAAGATTGTCCAGGCAAACAAGCCTTACTTGACATGTTTGAAGAATCCGAAGAAGACGATTTGATGCCTGACAATATAGAATACAAACAATGGGTGACACAAGACAGAACTGAAATGGTGACAGTCATAAAACCACGAGAAGAGTTTTTTGATGTGTTGGTGGCTAAACTTGAAAATTTGAAAATGCATCATTTTATTGCAAAAGCTCAAAGTAAATTTATGAAAGACAAAAAGCAAACCTTGGCAGCTGATGAATGCTTAATTCTAGCTGACTTTTCGGAAAATTATTCCTTTGTTGTTCAAGATGAAGTACAAGGGCACCACTGGGTAAACAAACAGGCCACAGTGCATCCATTTGTATTCTATTATAAAGATGAAGATATACTAAAGAGCCACAGTTTGTGTGACTTAAGTGACTACCTTGAACACAACACTACAGCAGTGCACACTTTTCAACTAAAATTAACAAACTACATAAAACAGTACCACCCTTCCATAAAAAAACTGATCTACTTCTCTGATGGTGCAGCAAGCCAATATAAAAACAAATTTATAAACATCTCCTTTCATAAAGAAGATTTTGGATTTGATGTAGAATGGCACTTTTTTGCTTCATGCCATGGGAAGAATGCTTGTGATGGTGTCGGGGGTACAACAAAGCGAGTTATCACAAAAGCAAGTCTGCAGAGGACCAATGACAATCATATCATAACACCTCAAGAAATGTTTAAATTCTGTAAAGAACATATAAAAGGAATTACCTATGTTTTTGTCAAATGTGAGGAAATACAAGAAGTCTATGCCAATATCTTGAAGGAAAGATTCAACACTTGTCAGAAGATTAAAGGCACTCGATCTTTTCATTGTTTTGTACCCTATTCACACGACTTGCTGAAGTGTAAGATCACATCAACATCGCCTGATAGTGAACTTCATCAGTGTGGAAAACTTGTACAACTGGCTCTTCAAAATAAAGACATAGTGGCTTGTGTTTACGATGAACAGTGGTGGATTGCCGAAGTTGATAATATTGATTGTCAAAACCAAGATGTGCATGTTTTTTTACCACCCTCCAGGACCAAGGAGATCTTTTAAAAGAGTTGAGAAAGATCAAGTTTGGATGCCACTTACAAATGTACTGAGGAAGCTGTCTCCCATGGAATTTACAACTGTGACTGGGCGAACTTTTAATCTCACACCCAAACTGAGTGAAGAAATTTCTCAAATGTTCAATGAGCGATGTACTAAAAACAAATAACATGATAACAATATAATGTAAGTAGTTGGCTCATTTTCAATTTAAAAAAAAGTAATCATAGATATGATTAAATTATATACTGTAATTGATATATTTTATTCCATTAGCCTAGATATCGCAGATGTTAAAAAACGTATTTTAGACTCATGTTAGTAATTTTTTTTGCATACTTCCAATTGAATCTCAAAGTTGAAATTTATACTGAAGTTTGATATCATAAAGATCTATTAACTGTGTAATTTTCAATTTTTTATCTGGTCCCCCAACAAAGATATTGCAGGCCAGAAAATGGAGAAATTAAAAAAATCCATTTTTTAAAATAGTGTGATTTTTTAAGTGTAAGCTGCTCACCATTGATACTCTATAAAAAGTAACTATACTATACAGAGTAATAGCACAAAAAATATTAAAGCTGAGAAGTTACTATTTGTTTGGAAAAATACTGTTCAAAAATTGAGTTTTTTTAATTTGTAGCTGATAACTTTGAACTATTAACAATATATTAAAGAATACATTCAGCTAAGTGATAATGATGTTAATTTGTAGGCCAGAGTGTGTTGAACTAAATGCATTTTATCTGAAAGGCTTAGGACAATCCACTACTGAATAATTTTAAAAAATGCAGATGCTTGCAAATGCCAAAAAACGCATGCGGCCTGGAACAAAAATGGCTGCCGTTTCAAAATAATAAACAATAAATATTTTTAAAAAATATTTTTGAAACTACCAAACATTGGGGAATTCATACAGCAAATATAAATTTTTTCTGAGATGGTCAAGCAAATGATTATTTTTTCCCTGGACCACTTGGTATGGATTGACCCTATAGTATATTTCAGTGTATGTACATAGTTCGTAGTGTAACAGTTTTACTAATGATTCTTGTGTAACATATTTTATACCTGGAATGTACACAGCTGAGGGGGAAAAAAATGTTATTAGGAATCTCTGCGTAAAGAACTGAATGTGTGCAGCTCATTATTGGCCAGTTGTATCCACTTTTCACAGCCTGACACCCTTGATGAAAATTTACAATATGTTGACGATAGCCATTATCTTTAACAGCCAGGTGCTTCAGTTTTGAAGTTTTGCTTCCATTTTAAGGCAGTTTGTGAGGAAACACTGTTAGCTGCTATTACATTATTTTTAGCAGCATTGTTCCTTGTTTGCAGGTCTTCTTTTCTTAATTTTACCCTTGATTACAGCTTTCTGAAATTGATTTAGCTAAATATTAAAACTAGATTTTTCTAGCACTGAAAGACATACTGCGGATTGTTCAGAACTCGAATTTGTGACAGCACTTGCAGATTGCAAGCACATGCTCCTTCAATTCTGTGGGGAAGAAACTGCTGACATTTCCTTGATGTTGTCATTTAGGGCCTTTTCACACTGGGACACTTGTGATGGTCACCGGTAGAGATACATTAGTTTGAATTGGAGTTTTTATACTGGAGCACAGCGGTGACCCACCCAGTCACAAGTGACGCTGCAATGTCGACTCCGAACATATGTGATGGTCACTTGTAACGTTCACTGCCAGAGAAGCACCAGGACACAAGTGACGGTCACAGCATTTTTGGATTGCTACCACAGAAAGCGAAACTAGTTATAGCCCAGTCAAGTGTTACATCGCAACTTACATTAAATGGAGTATTAATAATTTCTGGAGAGGTATTTCGGACCATTACTGAGACTACCAGAACAATGACACGTTCTACAGAAAAGTCAACATTTTTTCATCTTTTCGTTTTTTGTAATTTCTGACGGGACTATCTGAGGTACATGGATCAACCTTAACTCACATTAAAGCTTATTAAATTCCCTACAACTTTCGTGCTCTTGGCTTTTCTGTAGAACATGTCATTTTGCCGGTATCCAACTTGAAACATCAAGAAAAGTTTAAATTTTAACTTTTTGGAAAAAAGGTTAACCTTTGAAAACCGTATCTCGGTAACTATATAACATACAAAAACGACTTTGATCTCATATTTTAGAAAATTCAAGTTACTTTTAAAAAGCTATGAAAGGGGTTTACCAACAAACACATTGTTTAGGAGATATTGTGAAAAACCGAAAAAAAAAAGTTCGAAAAAATCACAGTTTTTCAACTGCCATTCAGCGAGCACAAGTTTCTGAGGGTTGCAAATCTGGATTTGTAATCCCAGTATAGGTCCGAAACACCTCTCCAAAAATTATTAATACTCCATTTAAAGTAAGTTCACACATTTTTTGTGTAACATTTGACTGGACTATTATCCTCCCATGAGTTTAGATTTGATTAAAACTGAAGATTTTATAAGTGAAGTGGAATGTCGACCTACCATTTGGGATGTCAAAAGTGATGACAAATTGTTTTATCATGTAGCTGCTATTGGCAATACTGGCAGTGACAGTCACAAGTGACCCACGTGTGTTCACTGCAAAAACCGGTGACCATCACTTGTGTCCAGTGTGAAAAGGCCCTTAATGCACAAAGTTGACCAGCTATACAGGGGTTATTAGTGAGGAATCCAGACACAGCTGATATAGAACTTGCGCAGTGATAACTATTCATTGCCTGTATGAGCATTATTTATTAGTAAGGTTGTTTGGTGTTTTTTAATGCAGTACAGTTAATCACAACAGTCAAGAAGGCAGATGTGTATAGTACTTTTTTTATCGTTTTACTTATAATCTCCTTTTGGCATTTGTAGATGAATTTTAATGTAATGTATAATACATGGCTTGTTTTTTAACAGATGAGGAGGAAAAAACGAGGTATCGCCATCTTCATGGACTCAGTAGTGAAGGATCAAGTCATGAGAAAAATATTAATGATAAAGATTATTTCACCTCACCGTCATGGCAGAATTTCAGATTTGACCAGCAAGCAATACTAAACTGTCTCACCATATGACCTGAATGTTAAATGGACATGAACCCGCCGGATTACAATATGAATGTTATTTTTCATGTTTTTTGTTGTCATCATTATCATCATTAAGTGGCACAGATGATATGTAAGTTTTAATATTATAAATATTTTTTTAAATCTCATTATCTTGAAAGTATTATTTATTTCAAAATAAGTTCAGTACACTTTTAAATTATATGTATTCTTATCGTTTTACAAACATCCATGTTATATCTGTGATTTCAAATTGTTTTCCCTTTTACCGCCGTTAACCTTTCTGTTGGAATAAACAGTCCTTCTAGTTTTTGAAATTTAAAAAATAACACTCAAAATTCACCGACGTTCATAATAGAGACTAAATTACTTATTATGTCCACCAGGATAATTATTCTGTACGTACGTATTCATACAGGGAGTGGCAGCTAAATCTGATGGTTTTTAAATACTGCTGTGACTGAAACCATCGAGGAGAGGGATTGTCCTTATGCGAATGCATTCTTTGACTCAAAGCCATTTTAGTAGCTATGGGGCACTAGTCTGCAGTGTATTGTTTTTGTGCTGGAATTACAATGGATTTGTGGTTGCAACCCAGTGTGCATCTTGTCAGCACTTCAATATTGATCAGAATGACGGTGTCCCTAGCTGCAATACAATAAAGGTATAGATGAAAAATTCAGACAAATGGTGTCTGCTTTGAAAAGTAAACCTCCAGGAAGATCTTGTAACACGCTAACTCCTGAAAACATTGAATGAGTACATCGACATGTAAACATGTCAGTGCTGTACGATTATTTGCTGCACTGAATATTTCATAAAGATTTGCGCTTTCATCCATACAAAATTGTCATTGTTCAGGCATTAAGTGGTTGAGACATGGAAAACCGCGCCGTTGTTGTCAGAACCAGTGGCGGACGCAGAGGGGGGGATTGGGGGGATAGATCTCCCCCCCGAAATTTGAAAAAAAGGCTATAATATGCACTCTAAGTGGCCAGTTTTATAAACTAATTATATATGTAAGTTAATTAATTTTTTAAGTATTCTTTCTACATATTCAAATCCCCCCCCCCCCCCGAAAAAAAATTCTGCGTCCGCCACTGGTCAGAACCATTTAGAATATCGAGATTGTGAATGCTGAAAATGTTCATCTTCACCTTTGCGGCATTGTCAGTACCCAGAACTGTTGCAACTGGGCTCCAGAAAATCCTTGTGAGTTACTTGAGAAGCTTTTAAATTCTGCTCAAGTTATGTTTTGGGGGCATACCATCATTGAGGATGAACATGGCAATACTGTGACAACGAATGCAGGTCCCTACACCTTTATGCTTCAGGATATTGTTCAGCCGGAGTTGCACCAGCCCATTGGTGAATATCAGAATCTGTGGTATCAATGAGATAAAGCAACGGCACATACCGCAGGAATTTCATTGGCTGTCCTCTGTGCAATGTTTCCAGGTAGAGTGATCTCATGAAGGGGGAACGTTGAATGACCTCCAAGATTCCCCAACCTCAACACCAGTGATCTTCCTCTGGAGATTTCTAGAAAGCAAAGTGTATGTGAATTGACCAAGGACAGTCTTAGAATTGACAGAAAATATCAGCAACTCCTCTTGAAATGCTGCAAGAGTCATGCAAATTATTCAGGGAACATTTGCAGCAATATTGATAACAAAGGATCGCATCTCAAGGACACATTATTGAAATTATTATATAATTATGTAGTGATGTCCTTGCCCATCACTGACACTTACAAGGGCCATAATGTCATGAAACTTTGCATGCTTATTTTTTTCAAGGTCAGCAGCCAATAAGTTTGTTGGCTCCCCAGTCATCATGCTTCTTAGCTTTCCTATTCTGTTGGTGTTAGGAACTACATTTCATATCTTCCATTATTTGTTTTGTATATCCCAATTTACATAAATATTAAAATGGCCAAATTAGAACTCTGAACAATCTTACAACAAATTTGTAAATAATTTATATACTCAACCCAAAAATGGGTACACATTTATAAAATACGAGTTACTGATATTTTTATACCTAAAATATTCACCTCTTTTCTCCCTTAAAAATAGTGCAGCTCACTTTTGATTCCTTACATGAACCATTACTGGCATTTCTGATTGGGTGATTGCTGGGGAAAATTAGGTTGTTGGGAGGGGAAAAGAAATGTTACTGTAATAATCACCAAAGTTCATGAAAAGGTCTGAGTCATGTTAGTTATATGAATAGACTTAACCCTCCATCGGTTGTTCCATGGGTTTCATATTTATTGGAGCAGTGATGGGAAAATTACAAAGAAATAGTAATTGGGCTGAATTACAATTACTTGAGAAAAATTTTACTTAATTACAATTACAAATTACTTTTTGAAAAAGTAATCAGTAAAATTACAATTACAATTACAATTACTTTACAAAATGGCAGTACCTAAAAATTCCTTCTTTTTTGGGGGGCACAAAAAAGTAATCAGTAAAATTACAATTATAATTACTTTACAAAATGGCAGTACCGGTACCTAATTTTTTTTGGGGGGTGGGCACAAGGGCAGAAACTATTGGGCCATACAGCTAATAAAGTTCCTTGGGACGTTACAAAGTCTAAAATATGAATGACCAAACAAACAAAACAGATCAATACCAATATTTCCATACACATTGAGTAAGTTTTGTTAATATTACCTCTAACCTGGATATTAGTTGTGACGACGTTAGCCTATAGCAATTGAGAATGAGAAGAAAATTTCAAAATATACTTAAATAAGAAATGTTCTTACTGAAAAAGTTTTGAGAAAAAACAAATATAGGGTTCATTTTTCGTTCTTTTTTAAACCGAATCTGTAAATCGCTTCAGCTTCACTGGGGTTAAAAAGAAGGCCATGACAGTTCATGTAGCAAAACCCATAAAGTGACATTTACAATTGTGAAACCCCACAACACGCGGCGTAATATTGCAGTATCACAATA
The DNA here is from genome assembly GCA_964059195.1 of Ectobius pallidus. Classification (NCBI taxonomy): domain Eukaryota; kingdom Metazoa; phylum Arthropoda; class Insecta; order Blattodea; family Ectobiidae; genus Ectobius; species Ectobius pallidus. The sequence goes on along the minus strand of CAXKWD010000009.1, from coordinate 69,283,290 downwards.
GATTAGATTCAATCCAATTAGAAAAAGACAAATACCGGGATCCAGAATCCTACTATCAGAATTATATGTGAATGTAAATCACTGGTCCTCATACAGCATAAATGAATTTTCAATGCCAGAAGCAGTATTTTCAACAGTGCCTCTAATGCTCGGTAATTAACTTTGAAGTTGAGGTTAGTTTGAGCTTAGTTTTATGATGTGGAACACATAACCTTCTTTTCAAAGAAAGGGATATAAATAAATTTTATAGGCTGAGAACAGCAATTTTAATTTCTTGAACACGTCTTGAAATAAATGGAAACCATACAGAAATCTAATTAAATGTAGTATAGCTCCCCGTAAATTGCTCTGACTGTGGTCGCCATTGAAAAAAAAAAACACACACACAAAATACTTTTGACTTCCGCTCATCTCAGCTGATGTTGCGTCGCCACGTTTTTCCGCAGAAATGCTGACTTGCCATGTCGAATGCACTGCTTTAAATCACTACAGTCTCGCCGCAGCAAAGTAGTGTAAAAAAGAACGGCTGATAGCCCATGCAGCAAAACCTGTAAAGCCAGATCTGACTTCGCTTCACCACCGCTGCAGCGACCTTACAGCGATGCTGCAACAGCTGTAATGCGCTTTACGTTCGCTTTAAAAAGAACGCAAAATTCACCACCGCTGCAGCGACTGCCAGCGAGTAGAAAAAAGCAACATTGCCAAATTCTCAATTCGATACTTTTCGATTACTAAAATGTAACGATTACTCAGAAGTAACGATTACAATTTTATTTCCAGAAGTAAATTACCAGTAAAAATTACATTTTTTAAAAAGTAACGATTACAAGTAAATGGGACCAAAAAAGGAATCGTTACTGTAATCCGATTACTTTTACTCAATTACTTCCCATCACTGCTCTTAAGTACCATGAATTTTTAAATTTTGATGAGTTGTTTCCATTACAGTATCTTTCATATTACATACCACTTTACCATTGGTTTGTTTGTGTGTTTGGTGCTTCTTGTTATCAGGTTGATATATTGCAACATAACTTATAACCTCTTTTATCAATTTATCTAATAAGTGGTTTTTGTCTAATTTGACTTAATGGTATGGTGCATAAGCAGGTGTATACTGTAGTTTAAAAGACCCCAAGGATTTAGAAGTATAAAATGTATATTCTATGATGAAGCAGCCAGACCAGGACCTGCAAAAGAAAATTCCAGTCCTACAGCAGACATTGTCATTGGATCCTATGGTACACGTACTGGAAGACCAGGCTGGCTGACTATTGCAAGAGTGGTAGCATGCTGAGATTTATAAGTTATGTTAAGTTTTTGTATGTCACATTTGCAAATCTGTTTTTTCAATTAATTATCTTAATTTCATGAACGCTTTTTTAATTTGTAAATTAGCAACATTAAAATGTGATGTGAAGACTTTTATTTCACACTGTTCTATAAACTTATCATTTGATTTATTATTTTTAATGAAAAAATACAAAAACCATTAATTCTGCTAAAAATATGCATTTGATGGTTTGGTATCTTAGATTTATAGCTCTTGTATCAACTTTGATAGAGGGTTAAAAAAAATTTTTACTTTTATTTCAGATTAGCAGTTAGCTTAGAATTTAATTTGCTTAATTTATCAATGAACACTGGAAATATAGGTGTTATTTAGTAGTGATTATGCATGTAACATAATGTCTGGGGAGAAAATGAAAATCCTTACCATTGTGTAGAAAGTACAGTGAGTCCCACGCAAGAGTTGGCCAATGATGCGGGTTTCTGCGTCGCAGCGAGGACAGCTCCAATTCCCAAGCGATCGGGTGAAATATCTACGCAAAGAAAGCCGCGATCAGTGTAATGCAGAGATGCCAACTGCTACGGAATTTCCGTAGTTACTACGATTTTCTTGAATTTGCTACGGCATTACGGAAATTGTACTGAATATTACGGATTTCACGAATCCCAATATCTATTTTTAAAATGTTTCATTTCTCCTGCAAACATAAAAAAAGTTAATGTGTCAGCAGAGATGCCAACTGTTATCATGAGAAATAGTTTGTAAAAAGAAACACCCGTTGTGTTGGCGACATTGGACACTACAATCTTTGACGTGAATGTGTGTTAACCAAAGATGTTATAACATAATTTTATCGTAGTTATAACATATTTGGTGTTAAAATATTTCCTCATTTTTATTGTCACTGTAATGCCGCTGACAACTGCTGACACCGTTGCTTCCTAGAAGTTTTATTGAGTGTTGCAGTGCAAGTAGAATATTGAGGAAATATGTCGTGTAAACGTAAAATCAGTGATGAGTCTGATGGACAAAAATGAACTGCAGAAAATCAGCAGTATCAAAAGCAGTATACGGAAGCGTTTCCTTGCCTCGGACCTTCAAAAATTTCACCGAAGCACGTATTTTGTGAAACCTGTAATTGTAATTTTTCGGTTAAACATGGAGGACTCACACTACTGATAACCACCTTTCAAGGTTGGCATCTCTGGTGTAATGATTCAGGCTCTCACATTTACAGTTAAAATTACAATGAAAATAACCACATACCTCATCACAGGAGATGTTGGAAATGTTCTCCTCTTGCATGCACACAATACTTAGGAAATTTTCTTTCATGTGCATAAGTTCAGCTTCCGAGATAGAGTTAATTTATCTTGTGATATTGTCTCTAAGTTCTTCTAATGTATGGAAAATTGACCTATACACTTTATTTTTCAAGTTTCCCCATAAATAATATTCACATAGTGTTAGAAGAATTTAAAGACATTATCACATGAGAAATTAACTCTGTCTTGGAAGCTGAACTTATGAAATTTCCTTCAAGAAATTTGCTTTAAAGAACTTAAGAATGTGAAAGAAAATTTCCTTAAAAGGTGCCAGTATTGTGTGGATTCAAGAGGAGAACATTTCCGACATCTCTTGTGATGAGGTACGTGGTTATTTTCATTGTAATTTTAACTGTAAATATGAGAACCTGAATCATTACACTGATCGCAGCTTTATTTGCATAGATATTTCACCCAACTGCTCGGGAGTTGGAGCTGTGCCCACAGCAACACAGACACCCGCGTCATTGGCAACTCTTGCGTGGGACTCACTGTATAATTTCCTTTTGGTGAATGACTGGTTACACGAAACTAAATTCGTTGGTTTGAGTATGAATTGTGATTGGAATGGTACATAATGACAATGAAATTTACAGAATTTATAATGTGACATTTTTCATAAATGAGCTAATCATTCATAATGGGATAAGTGAGGATCTGCACCATTGAAGAAAAAAGGCTTGGGATTCATAATGTTCTGAGATGTTTTTACAACCGCTACTTGCATTACAATAAAGCTTACACTTTGTCTACTTAAAATGTCTTTGACAGCTTATGAAAGGTTGTGAATGATGTTTAACACATGGAATACCATAAAGTAGGGATGGTTCGATACCAGATTTTCTCGATACTCGATACCGATACATGATTTTTTCCTCGATACTCGATACCTTCAACATTTCCAGTTTCAATAAATAGGTACATTAAACATTAAAATTTGAGAGAACTGTGTAATACCAACTAAATTAATTATGTGTGCTTATTCAATGAGACAAAATTTAATATCATCAGTAGCCTATAATTATTTTTAAACTCTATATTAAAACTAAAATTAGTTTTTTAAACAGTTCACTTACAAGTTTTTGTTAAAAAATACGAGCATTCTCACTTAATTGCAGAATTACAAAAGTATCGAAAAAGTATCGAGCGAGTTTTTCTGAAGTATCGTTCGATGCCGATACCATGCAAGTATCGAGATTATCGAGGTATCGAAAGTATCGAGGACCCATCCCTACCATAAAGTATTGTTTTTTAAAAGTTTATGCATCACAAAGTCATTTCTTATATTATTGTTTTTAAAGTGAACTTACTTTTTTAACTAAAAAGTTAAAAGTTTAGCAGAGAACACGTTACGTTACATCACTACAAAATAGACAAAATTCAAGAATTTATTATGTTTATTAGGTCTATTATTTAATATTACTACTTCCTGATGTTTTAAATATGTAGTGGGATATCACTATCATTCTTGTGAAAAGTCCAAGTATTTTGTTGAATATAGGATACCCAGGTCTAGAGCCATTGGGTAAATTGGGTATCTATCGCAGAGTTTTCTCTGCCAACATTACAATTCCACTTTGCAGCATAATTGGTAGATATAAGTTACAGTAATAAAAAAAAAAGTGTGCGTGGTATGCCACGCGACAGAAGTGAAACTAGTTTTAATTTTTGGACTTTTTCAATTTTGGATTATTGGATTTTCTCTATTTTGGATTGTTGGACTTTCTAATATACACTTTATTTTTGTAATTTTCGAATTTTGAATTTTTTATTATTTTTAATTTTTTTAATTTTAGATCTTTAAAATGTTTATTTTTTTGGATATTTTTAATTTTGGATTTTGGATTTTTTTGAATTTTTATTTTTTTATTTTTAAATTTTGGATATTTGGACTTTATTTTTTAAATTTTTGGACTTTTTAATTTTTATCTTTGAATTTTTTTAAATTTTGGATTTTTTAATATTGGATTTTATAAATTTTGGATCTTTGAATTTTTTTATTTCTTGGATTTTTTAATTTTTTATTTTTAATTTTGGATTTTTATATTTTTTTAAATTTTGCATTTTGGATTTTTTAATTTTTAATTTTTGGATTTTTTAAATCTTGGATAAATTGAGTTGATTGTTTTCTGTGCAGTCCGTTCCGTCACACCTCACTAATTTTGCGACGATTTTCAGCGTTACTTTAATTTCGTGATAATTTTTTAGCGTTACACAAGCTCTCAATTTACCCCTACTGCGGCTAAAGAAGTTTTACTTCAAAAATAATTGGTAGATATGTTACAGTAATAAAATAAGTTACAGTAATAAAAAATAAAGTCTTACAGAATTGTGGCATATCAATCTCGAAACACATTTAGGCCAAAGAAGAAATTATCTATATAACAAGAGGAAGTGTTTGTCTGTCTGTGTGTGTGATGTCCAGCCAAATTTATGGCATGCAGAGATCTGAAATTTTTAACATTCGAATCCAAATTTTTAATTTCTGCTTTTGTTTGCAAGTTTGCGCCAAAAACATGATTTTTTGTGCTATAGAAGGATCAGTTTTTGCTGATATATTTGAATTGTAAAATTAATTACAGATGGTCTTGCTCTGCCACCATAGCAACCAGAATAGAAGAGAAATAGATTTTTTCATCATAACATACCAATTTGTCAATCACTTTGATTTTGTTAGCCCGTAATATTTGATTCATTTGTTTATAACATTATGGCACGTAGACATCTGAATTTTTTAACATAGCTGGATGGAAGAAGGATCATGAATACAGATCTAAATGGGTAAACATTGAACGATTTGAACGAAACTCACTATGAAGGGATTTTTTGGGCCAGGGAACTCAAAACTTAGGCATTTTTCCCCAGGTTCTGCATCTTGTGTAATGCGCCTTGAAACCATATTTTTAGCTATTTAATTATTAATTGTTTTATTTATTTTTGAATGATTTGCATGTAAGTGCTACTAATGTTTTAATTATTTTTCTGTTAAATAGAGTATTTAAAAAACATCTGGAAGGTTAATTAATAAGTGCGGGCATGTGCTAGTAATTAATTAAAAAATTTGCCACTTAAACTGAAGGGTCTAATTCTTACTCCTGAGGCGCCCATACATGGGAACAAGCCTGGTCAAAGTTATTTGCCAAAATAATTTGTTCACGTGGGTTTGGAAATCATTGACTCCGCAGCAATTTTCTTAAGCCCCATGCCCCGAAAATGTACGGAACGAACCAGTTCTCAATCACTATAAAAAAAAATCATAAATAGGGATTGATTTCATATAAATTATAACTTTATTTCATTTATATAAGCGTACTGTTCAAATCTATTTTAAAATAATTTACCACGTGAAGGAACTCTATACAAATTTGCAAGTTGCGGATTTGAAAATAGGCACGGAAAAGCTATTTCTGGTAGAAATTATCAAAGTAAGTATTCGGTTACGTATCAAGATTTTTTTCTGTGCGGGTTTTGTATTTTAACCGCAATCTCAGGCTAAAGCTGGTTGGCAGCAGTGTTGTTAGGTCTTGTTGGTGGCGGTGCCAATCTAATATATTTGTCACTAGATCTAGCTATTACAATGTAAATAATAAATTACAATAACGTTAAATGTGTATAAAACGGTAAGAACTAAGTTTATCTAATAACTTCCTACAATAGTAGGTGACCTCACAGAAATCCAGTATACAACTTAAAAAAGATTAATATTATCCTGGTTCTAGAACTGAAAGTGATATTAAATTTAAGGAACCATGAAGAAATTTTAAATCATAAATTCTAATTGATTAATCCTCATCATTTGTATATCTTCCTACAAATTAATTTTAGTTTTGGAGTACTAGTATACATTTATCTTTGTTTTTCTGACTATGCTTATTCAATATTTGCAGTTATTGTGAATGTGTTGTCTCTTGGCATGAAAATAATAATAATAATAGAATGGTAATTTATAATTTTAATAGTCTTTTTAAATTATGCTATTTCATAAATAATAACTTTCCTGATGGGAATAACAATACATTTTTGTTACTGCTATTATAATTATTATTAATACATCATCATCATTATTATTATTTATTATTATTATTATTATTATTATTATTATTATTATTATTATTATTATATGGTGATTACTGATTAATATATTTTACTATTAGTCATCATCCTTAATGTAGTTCCTAATACCGATATAAAAAAATCTGATTTCGAGTCAAACATGACCTCATTCATAGAACAAAAGCCAGATTGCTTAATTCTTATAATAGATATTAGATTTTACGTTAATGAATCGCACCCAGCGTTAACAAAGAAGATATTTTAAAGATGGAGTATCTTATTAAGATACTCTTTAAAGGTATTTGATGCTTAAGAAAATAAAAAATAACTTCCTTTTGGGTGTACACACACTTCAAATCCAACATTTTTTTTGTTAATTTGCCATTTATTGAATAATTCATTTGGAATTGTGCTAACAGTATTATTGAAATTAACTCTACAGTACTAAACTTATAATAATGCATACGGAGGGGACCTTGCAATGTGCAATTACTTTTTTTTTTGTTTTTTTTTTTTGTTAATCTAGCTGCATCGTTCAGTTGATGTTGGCAATACAGCAACCCTACCTCAGATTCAGAAGTCAGATTCGAGAGTTTGTAAATGTAAATATGGCTGACAGTGAATCGGACTCTAGTCCACAGAACGAACAAATTAAAAGTTTGCCTTCCGGTCCCAGAGTAGTGACAATTTATAAAACAGAGACTGGCTTCGGTTTTAATGTTAGAGGACAAGTGAGTGAAGGTGGGCAGTTAAGAAGCATTAATGGTGAATTATATGCTCCACTTCAACATGTTAGCGCAGTGCTGGATGGTGGAGCGGCAGAGAAGGCTGGGATTCGGAAGGGAGATAGGATTTTAGAAGTGTAAGTCTTCTGTTTTAAGTTATTATGTTCTTCATTGCTTTAGTTATGCATAGATCAACAGTAATTACATGAGAAATGGACAGAGAAGTCTTATGTTAGAAACTTGTTTTGATAGGATGAACCGGGTTTGACAGATGCCTTTAGTAATTAATTATTTATTCTGTTTACTGAACTGTTATTACCAGAGGCGTGATTTATTAACCGAAAATGATAAGAGAGCACATTACACATTTTTAAAACTATAATCACAAACAAGAAAGCACATTACATCTTTTTAAAACTACATTACAAACTCGTAGATTGTATTAGAAGTAGGCATATTCCCTTTCACAGTGTGTGTGCACATAAATGGGAAGTAAGTTGATAGTAACCATTTAACATTGAAGTAGAGTGTATGTCGCAAGATCTATGTTAGGACATAAAATGTTAGGCCATACCAGTTATTAGTATAGAATATCCAGACCTAGCCAAACTTCCGGCATAAACCAAATATCGGGTGCCAAATAGGCTCCGCCCATCCCGCATTCCGTTGCTATGGCGACAGCAGCTGTCGGCCGGCCGGCCGGCCGGCCGGTGACCTCTCGCTCGGCTCTCGCACCGATCCGTTCCCGAACGTGTCCGCCTTACCCACTCGACACTCAACACTACCCTATTGAAAATACGATTCCCACGATGCGAGAGTGCCCCTTGTACCAAATATTGAAAATACGAGATGCCCCTTGTACCAAATATACCCACCTAAGTATTTAGAACATTATCATTCTTACTACTCGTCATGTATTACACGTCTCTGTAGTACAAAGGCTAGAAGTTTTCTCGGTACTCGATTTTTATTGCGTCGAGCACTCGTGGTGTAGTGGTCAAGGCGATGGACTATAACGCTATCGGTCCCCAGATCGAATCCCCGTAGGTGCGAAAATTACTAGGATAGGAATAGGTCCCAAATAGGTAGGTAGGGTGAAGGAGAGAAGGGAGGTAATAGGGAAAAGAGGAGGAGAAGAGGAGAATAGAGATAAAAGGGGAAAATAAAAAAAATTAATTTTCTTGTGTTTCTGCTATTTCCGCCAGATGTCTCTGCGCCGCTACTACTAATTCCACCATTACCTACTAGATGTCTCCCACTGTTTCATTTAGTTAGTCCCCGCCCTAAACCCCTCCTTCCCGGGCGGGTCCCGATAGCGAGTATGGGAGGAGCCTATTTGGCACCCGATATTTGGTTTTTCCCAAACTTCCTATCATGATAGGCCTATATTTGAATAAATATATTGCATAGGAAGTCGCATGATGTCAGGCTTATTATCCTATTTTGGGGAAAAAATAGTTTTATGCTGCATGCTAGGCTCCGCCTTCCGAGGCGGGTCCCATTAGAGAGTTAGGGGTTTAGGGTTTTATCGCAGAAGAGATTCAATGTGAGACAACAGACATCGCGCTATTCAGTATGTTGCTCCTAAACTAACATAATGTTGCTAACCTAACATAACCTGTCACTGACCTAGAATTTACCTATCGTTATTTAACTAAATGCAGAAGCTTTTTACCCTTCCACACCTTTCATAAAACATCGTTAAAACTGTCAAGGAAGCCATGGTACAATAGGTGAGTGCGCATGCTCAGAAGCGAGGGAAAGGAACCGGCGGACTATTCAAGTCTATTACCAAATTCAGAATGCCCTCCTAAATTAATATCACTGTTCATAACCTAACTGCCACTGAACTAGAATTTCGGGAGAATTCAGAATGCCCTACTAAATTAATAAAGTAATTTTACTACGGTACAATTGTAATTTTCGTAATTCTCGTAACTGAGCAAGTACATAGCCATGGGGTCAGTAGGGGAAACGAGCAGGCGGGCGAGAGCGGGTGGAGTTTTGCCGGCGTGCAGCATAGGCCTATATCTATCTTTCGCCCTTTTTTGTGCAGAATTCCAAATTTCACAGCTTCATTCAAAAAGTAGCCTACACGTGTAGGCTTACATCCTTCATCCTGTTGGTGAAAACCCTGGCGTCTACAAACTATATGATGGAATACAATACAAACAGGTTTATTTCATCTTCATTACAAACAGGGACTTTTGGTTACCGTACATTTCTGTTTTACCATTCAGTCCCTCAATTTTAAAAAACAAAACATTATATAACTATTTCTACTTATTACTTAAATAGGCTACAACAAACTTGCATGTTTATATATTATTCCCTACTTCATTTGAATGTTACTTTCTTCGATTTTTGCTATCCATTTCCTTTTAACTATAAATACATATTTCCCCAGGATTCTTTTTAATAGGCTACATCCATATTTTTCGTTTTGCACAGCTTCTTATATGCTATAGCCTACTTATATTAATTTTCAGTAGGCCTAATATACTATCAATTAAATTTGCCCTCCACATCTCTGTTTCCTTCCACTCTAAAATTGTGTCTTGCATCCTCTTCCTCATTAGTTCATTACATAGTGGGCAAATTCCTCTAGGTGCCGAGCCTCTCAAATTTTTCAATCTCCAGATTCCTAGTCTCCACCAGGCTAAACTGGATCTTTCTTCCCGATTACAGGACAATAAATGTGATTCCATACCCCATCCCGATTTCATCTCTACATAACATTTTAGCGATTTAAAATTTCTCATCTCAGAAAACATTTCCTGCCTAGCAATATTGTTACACCTCTTTCTTATTAATTTTTTTATTTATTTATTTACGGTAATTTTTTTATTTTTTTATTAATTTGCATATAACTTAATATGTATATTCCATGAACCCATTCTAGTCTATATGCAATTCAATCTGATACTGTTTATATTCTCTTCTAAACTTTTCCAACAATTATTCATAACCTTTGTAGCCTATTTTGTAAAAATTTTAAAGTCTTTCTCAAAACTATCCTCTGGGTTTGACACAATATGATGAATAAATTTTATTCTCTTAATTAGGAATGTGCCTCTGCTACTTTCTGTTCCTAATTCCAATAGAGCTGCTATAATTTCTGAATTGATCGGTGTACCCAGCACTTTTTTACAATATCTGACCCTAACTCTCTCTAAATTTTCACAAGCTTCAGTTTCTCTCTCTCAGCAGCATATAATATTTTTGATTCTACTATTAAGCTCACCCTAAAATTATTTAAATTTACAATTTTTATGTTTGCTAACTTGTTTAGGCAATTATTTATGTTAAATAACACCACAGTCCCTTGATTTTTCATTAATCTTATGTGTTCCTTCCAATCTCCTTTACTCCCAAATACTTAAATTTATCAACAACCTCTATCTTTTCTCCTTTCATAAACCAATTCTTGTTCTTGCTTCTCTGCAAACCTTGATTTTTGTTTTCTTTGTTTATTTTTAAATTCCACTTAATGCTATAATTCAACACCTCATTTAATGCTCTCTGTAGTCCTACAGCTGTCGCTGATCGAATTGCAATGTCATCAGCACATAGGATGGCTATGATCTCCTTACCTTGCATTATTGGGCAGTGAAACTCTTTCCTACCTAAAACACTCACTAGATATCAAATGAACAAGTTAAATAACAAAGGACTTAGTTTACAGCCTTGTCTTACACCTTTGTTATTCATGATGCATTTAGAAACTTCACCATTAGATAATTTTATGCTAAATCCTAGCCTATCTTCCTGTAAATTGTTTTAACATAACTTATAAATTTAGAACTTAGGCTACTCCTTATTTCTCCATTTTATACCATAAATGATCTCTATTTATGGTATCAAAGACCTTCTCAAAATCTATAATACCCCAGTAAATTTTGCCCCTTTTATTGCTTAGGCCTATTTATTTATCTATCAATGTTTTAATTAGAAAAATATTGTCGCTAGTTCTTTTGCCAGCCTTGAACCCGGTTTAGAATTCAGAAATTAGGCCAATATTAAATTTCTCTACTCATTTTCTTAATCTCTTTGATAGCATGCCCATGTAAATTTTACTTAGTGTTGGCAGCAGTGATATGCCCCTCAAATTATTTGGGTCTGATTTGTGCCCTCGTCCCTTATATACAGCCCTGTGTCCCTGGATAACTAGGGCTGTATTCCAGCTTTCTGGTATTACCCGTATACCTTTATTCTTTATACTTGTTGAAAATTTTCACCATAAAAATTAACCAACCACTTATTATCTTTTAATAATCCTTTCCAGCATTGAATTGGAATATTATCCACCCCTGTAGATTTCTTATTTCTTATACCCTTTATTACCTCCCTTATTTCCTCTTTTGAAAAATCCTCCTCTATAGTTCTTTAATCTCTTTCATTTGTATAAATCTGTCTGCATCAACTGTCCTTACAACTGCTTCGTTTCCTCTAAACAGCTCCTCAAAATATCTACACCATACTTCCTCCCCAATTCATAATCATTCTCCTTCCATTTAGTTAACTTACTAACATATTTCCATGCCTTTTCCATATCATTAGCATTTATCCATTCTCTTAATTTGTTAACTACTCCCTCCTCGTACTTCAGTTCAATTGCCATTAGAAGTTCTCTATAATGTTTCTTTTCTGTTATATAAGTTAATTTGTCTTCTATATTATTAGACTTCTTCCATCTTAAATATTCTAGCCTATATAATTTCCTTTTTCCCTGCATTCTGAATTGAACCATCCCTTGTCCTTTTTGTTAGCCATAACTGTTTTCATCATACCTTTTCTTGCCCTACTAATGCAATGGATTAACAATTCCACCGCTTTATTTGGATCGGTTTTTGCACTTTCTTCAATGCCCACTTCTAATAATTCACTAGTATTGTCCCTTACAGTTTCACTAAATTGATGTGCTTTGTTTTTTCCCCATATCAGTCTTTTTTCGATTTTACCTTTTCTGTATATACTATATAGGCTATATGGGTGATTCTTCAAATACGGGAAAATTTGGAGTGTGTAAAGTAGGCTACAAATTTTTTACTTTGTTTAAAAAATCTCAAAAAAATCACAAAAAATACTTCAGGGGTTACTTGATTATAATATGACACCAGCAGAGCTTAAATGTTTATATTTTTATTTATTTTAATTTCTTTATTTTTTTAAAGCCATGTGGATGACATCCGTGTACATGTGGATGGCAGAAGGCCACATTAATGACTAACTTTGGCAACAATCTGCTTTTCTTTATGTTATTTCATATTTTTCTCAGCATACTTCAGTTGATTTTGCATCAAATTTGCAAATTTGTGTGCATACTCCGGAATTAATGTAATTTTAACGAGACTGTGTTTTTATGGTTTTGGGGAGGGGGGAATCAAGCAGAAATTCATTTAATCAGTTTTAAGATCTTAAGTACAGGTCACAGACACCGCAAACACAATAGTATCCTACATTTATCATCTACATGACTTGAGAGTCATCCACATACCCCTTCATGAGACATGTGGATGACACAAAAATCAGGCATGTGGATGACAAAAAAGGAGTTTAAGTGGTCTCAGCAAGCCATTTCTAAACCTCTGTAGGCTCAACTTCAGTCAGGTACTTTGAATTGAAAGGTTTATCATAGTGCATAATCAAAATTAATTAATATTCACTTTCTGCCTACTTTCTAGAAGCCATGTTAATGACGGGGAATAAAAACGTTTTCCTTGAAAATGATACAAAGTCTTTTGTTAATCCCAAACTGTTTGTAAGCAAGCAAAATTCAACCTTACAATTCAACCACAAGCTGCCCTGTTGGCTTTCTAACACTGTTGCCAGTTTTACAAATTTCTCATTTCTGCAGAAAAAATTCCATTCTTTTCAGCCATGTGGATGACCAAAAACCCTTGGGACATTCTTTATGTTCATTAGGTGGGGTGACAATTTTATTTCATTTTATTTTTTAGGGGTTAATATTCTTCACCCATTCATACTCATTGACAGGAAAAAAGTTGAAAAGGAATTAACATTTTGTTTTGTGGAAAAATGCATTAGAATATACAAAACCGAGGTTTGGGACAGGGCATGTGGATGACATTTCATTGAATTAAATTCAATTTTGGAATATCAGAATTTAAAGTTAGTGACATTTCAAACTGATAGTTGTAGTATGGAAGTAGTAGAAACAAACTTTTATTTTAATTTTTTTTTAAAGTTGAATTTGAAGGGAAATATCACTCCGGAACGCAAATTTTCCCGTATTTGAAGAATCACCCATATACTATTCACTACTGGTGCTTCCTTCCATTGAATATCGAGCCACACTGATATCACTAGATGGTTAGCCTACTTGATGACTTATCTTCTATAACAAAGTCATTCACTTTCTCTGCTAGACTACTTGATATGAAAATATAATCTATTACACTCGCACCATTTTCGTTAATGAAGGTATAATTTCCTAACTTGTCTTGTCCATATTGCCCATTCAATGTGTCTAAACCTAGTTCCTTGCACAAACTTATTAATTTTATACCCTACTGATTATATGTTCTGTCCTTACTTTTCCTAGCATTTTCATAATTATTTATACTATTTACACTTACAATATTCATTTCTGCAGTTCTGGAGTTAAAATCACCCCCAAGCAAGTAGTGGTTGGGGTTAAACTTATCAATGAGCGCTTCTATTTCACTTTTTAATTAATTCCATATCCTTTTATTATAGTAATTAGAGCCTCTAGGATGTAAGTAGCAGCAACCCATTAAAACTTCTACTTTTCCTCTGTTAATCCAATCCAAAGATCCTCATCTAAATTGGAATTTATTATTATTATTATTTTCTCCCATAATTCCTCCTTTGTCAAAAACATAATTAGTATTCAACACTTGTTGGTCCATATTTTCCACTGACAAGTAAATTAGTTTTAGTTTGTCCTTTATGAATTTTATAAAACATAATTCCTGCTGGGGTCCTACCATATCTTTACTTCTTCAATCCGTCTTTTCTAAAACAAAGAAAACCATTAATATAAATATTAGATGGAAATTTACAGTGAAGTGTATTGAAATTGAAAAATCCGCTTTGGCAATGCATTTCTGGGAAGTAGGTCATGAAATTGAAAATGAAATTGAACTATTAAAACAAGTTGAAAAACCAATAGATCTTATGGTTTGGGAAAAAATATTCATCAAAAAGAACCGAGAAAATCTTTTAAACTTTGACACTTCAGTTGGCATACAAGTAACCTTGATCGACAAGTTCATTCATCCGCCGCCAGAGGGCCAGTCGGAATCAGCTGATGATGGCGGGAATACCCGTTGAAATGATCATCCTGGGTAAATATACCTTTTAAGTGAAGTTTAGTGTGTATATTTCCGATCTCAATCTTGCTACACAAAACCATTAATATTTATTTGTATTACCGGATTTAACCATTTTTCCATTAAACCTAAAATATGACAACTTAATAAAATCTCCTGCAATTCCCCGTTATTCTTTTTCTGCAAAAAAACCCTCAGTAGGCTATTAATAAAACTGCATTTCAACCCCATTCTAATTGCATCCTATGGATTAAACGAATTTCTGGATTCGTCCCCGGAAATAACCCATTTGCGTAAATTATAGGTTCTGGATTGCTTGTTTACATCCTGTAATTCCATTATACTTCCCTGTGGTGACGAAACCGGAGTTAGTGTACTTCTAATTTCTGCTGATCCTTGTGCTGTCCCCTGCAATTGCTGAGATGACATCATGCGTGCTTTAAACCCTGGATCCGAACTCTGCCGCATATCAGGTGACTTTTGTGCTGAGATCTGTGTTAATTCCCCTGCTTCGTTTTCCACATTCCTTGAAGTCGATCCACCGGCAGCCTCGCATTGTTCATTTAATTCTTGCTGACTTGTCCTCTTGTTTCCCTTCCACACACTTGACCATTGAGTCCCGTTACTCATATTTTTACGACAGAACTCCAAATCAGATATTTCTCTTTCAATTTTCAATTTGTCCTTAACTAAAACTGCGTATTTCTCTTTCAATTTTCAATTTGTCCTTAACTAAAACTGCGTATTTCTCGTTTCTTCTTGCTTAGCTTTCAGAAATGGCACCAATTGATTTCTGATTTTCCTCGTCCTAAGATCGAAGTCATGCTCAACTTTCATTCTTGACCCGCTCAGCCTTCTATTATTTAACACTGCCTCTTTCGCTCGGCCTATTAGTCACTTTTCCCATTCTGTAGCCTACACATCTTCAATCTGATAATCATTGGAATTTAGCCTGAAGGTGTACAGTCTGCCTGAGAGTTTAATGCATTTTCTGTGCTGGGAAGAGGTCATGTAATCTGTGCATTCTAGTTAATTTCGTTGCATTGACCTTGTTTTTAAGAAAAAAAAAAGTAATGTAATTTATGCAGCTTATACTGAATTGTTTTTATAATTTATAATGTAGCCTAATTCAGCTAGCAAGGAAATGTAATGTATTAAAATTACTTAAATGGTTCTAGAGCACATTTAAAAAATTTTAAAGCATATTTGCATTTGTAGGTCTATTTCGTCTTGTGATAAAGCATTAACCTTCGTCTTAGTGAGGACAGTGTTGCGCTTTCACCCTTTTTACTCTTGGCCAACTAACTAGGACAAAGAGGATATTTCCCACATGAATTTGTTGAACTACGTAAGGCACAGATGCATATAAAATATTGTTTAATACCCTAGAACCCTGTAATCATCGTTCACATTATCGTCAGTGAACTGTTACATTTCTCAGCAAAATTGCTGGGAAACAGTCATTAGTCCCTGACATTAAAGGGACTCGGCTGAGATGAATTTATGGATAAAGATTCCTCTCAACTCCACATCTCTCTCTATTCTTCAATGTTCTTATTTTTCCTTACAATCTCTTAGTATTTTTCAGAAGATGTGGAAAGTATGGCAGCTCTTTGGATTTGATTTAAGCAATGCTTTATATGAAAGTGGTGAATCATTGTTTTATTACAAAAATATCTTTATGTGTGACTTCATTACCCACAGCAATTACCATCCGGCACAGAAGCAAGGAATACCCAGAACTCGTGTCCATAGAGCCAGAGCAATTGCCAATTCAGTCAGCTTACCGTACCATCAGAAATTGATCACCTGAAAATCACCTTCCACCAGAATTCTTACAGTCAAAGAGACATCCAGTGGGCCGTCAGACAGACTGCTAGAGCTCAACCCCAAACTACTGAGCCCACAACCCGCCATGCCTAAATTCCTTTCTTCCCTCCCATTTCCAATAAAATATCCAGGCTTCTAGGGAAGCACAATATCAAAATCGTCCATCTACCTCTCCAAAAATACAGAAAATAAGAGGCCTACACCCCATAAAGGATTCATTGGACCTTTGCATACCAAGCATCTACCAAATCCCCTGCGAATGTGGCATAAGAAAATATACTGTAAATGACATGGAATCAGTTAAGAGTGCTGTTTATTTATGAAGTATCAACCTATAAATTTAGTTAAGATTCTTGTAAACAGTATTTGTAAATATCGAATGATATCTCATATCGATACAAAATATTGATTCAATATGGTTCTAACCATTCCTACAGCATAAATCACAGGAGAGTGAATATATCTGATATGCACAGTACAACAAACCCTCAAACAATTGCGGTTTGTCTCCAAGAACAAACCTACTACCAACACCATAATGAATCGAATCAACAGCCAATTAAATATCAACATATAAAATAAAAGATTCAATTAGAAGTCGTTGATCATGCGGCAAACCAACTGAGCCAACAGCATGACTATTTAGCTATAAATTCTTGCCAAATGCCAGTTGCCATATCCAACCACAGTGAGACTTCGAGGATACTTCAACTGTGATCACACCATAGACTGATAGCCCGGAAGTTCCAACTGTAATTAGGTCTGAGGTACTTTTTAAAGATGTATGGTGTTTTGAGATATCTCAACCATCTTATGCGGGCACTGTGATGGTGAGTAAATGACTTAAAATCTGGTTAAGTAATTACTAGGGACCGGATTCTTAGGTTTTTACCTATTTTTTTCCTTACTTCCAAAACAAAAGCGCTCATACCCTTTTTCGAATCATGTCCATAGGATTCACCCACATTAATTCTGTGGCACCTAAAAATACCTAAATGTGGTATAAAAGCCTAAATATACCTAAACGGGATATAAAACCTAAAATATCTAATTTAGGCTCCTTTTTTGTTGTCAGTTGAGAAATCGATATTTTGCGGGGAGAGAATAAGTAATTTTTGTTGGGTAGAAATTAATACCACCAGCGGTTCATCAACCCATTGTCGTCTAGGATGGACAATATCAAGAGAGTACCGGCATATTCCTTTTAAAATATTCATATGAACAACCATTGTTGCCGTGTATGAACAAGGACATAGATTTATGTTTTTTAAAGGGCTTGTTTGCCTTTAGTACTTCCCTGTTATTCATACTGAGTGGTCACACTGTGGGTTTTAAGAAGACGTGTTAATTATGTGCGAAACAAATTAAATCGAGTTTATTACGGCAGTGGATTGGCGACGATCTGAATTTCACTACAGATGGCAAAGTAATATTTTGTCAAGCCTGCCAGAAAAAACGTATTATTTACCTTTCTAGGGGGAAGTTTTCGTCCCTAGTTGATCTGTTGTGTGGTTAGCATGCGTAACAACCGAAAAAATGAAAATAATCAGTTTCACATTATCCACATCCAACCATAAAGTATTTTACTCACTAAATTAGAAGCATCGGATTCGATTCCTGAGAAGAGTAGTGTCTAGATACAGTATTAACTATTAACTAAGAGATAACAGGAAGAACTTCACAGTTGAAAATCTTGAACAATATTTAGTGATATACTGTAACCAGGAAATGTGAGGCAATCTTATTTTCACTGCTTCTTTTGATTGTTTATGCTTTCTTTCTTCAATTGTATGATGTCTTAAAGCAAGTTTAGACAAATTTAAGTCAATTTTGTTAAGTTAAACTTTACAACTATTATGTACTCAATCCTATGTAGCACATTCAAATTCATTAAACCAATTATTCTACCCGAAAACGATATTTTGGACGAAAAAAACCTAAAAAAAACTATTTCACCTAATGGAAAACCTAAAACAGTGTTTTTATAAACCTAAAAATCCGGTCCCTAGTAATTACATAAATTTAAATGAAAGGTTTTCATAAATTAAGATGAAGAACATGTGGTTTAAATAAAATAAGATACTACTTTTCATATATTTAAGCTTATTGGAACTAAATTCATTAAATCACAAATAAAGGATCAATTTTACATTCCACTCTATTTTTGAAATATTTCAGTTACCAAAAAATTATATGAATTTTACGTAAGGTAAACAACATTAAATAATTTTTACTAATACCTACGGTACTTCCAATATTTTTCAAATTTTGGCCCAATTAATCTAAAATAGAACTAGATAATAGCAATTTTAACATATCCACATACCAAAAAAATATTTCAAGATAAATCAATTTATAAAATTAAAACTTTTTATAAAATGTAAGTTATATTTTATTTGAGAACTCTGCACATATTACTGAAGTATAAATTCAACAAGATACATCTATCTACTTATAGGTATTAGGCCTACTTAGTCCTTTACATCAAATTTTTCGGACATATAATGCTATAAGTAAAATAGGATACTACTTTTCATATAGGCTATTTAAGCTTATTGGAAGACCTATGGAGTCATCTCCTTGATTAGTGGAACTTAAGACATTCAGGATTGTGTATCAACTTTCACCAACATTTACAAGCACTGAATTTCTACCAGACTACTCTGTGAACACTATCTCATTGTTCTTCACAATGTCTGGTTCCCACTTTATCACCTAAGTCAAGGTCTTGAGTAAAACCTGAATGCTTGTTTGTTAGTCACTTTTCTAAAAATGAAATAGGCTACACTGAATTGAAAGAAAATGTGAGAAATTCACCTGACACTCTCTACTGATATCCTCTTAGTGTGGACTTAGCAACTTAATTTTCTCACTTCACATTCCAATTGCATGGGAAGAGTGCATATTTTACTGCTGCTTCTTCACTAAGATAATGGAGTCACCTCCTTCATAAGTGGAACTTAAGACATTCAGTATTGTGGATCAGCCTGCTTGCCTTTAAAGCAGGGGTTCCCAACCTTATCCTTTTGAAACACCCCTTTTGAGAAGTGGCAAGTCACTATGCCCCCCTACCTTTTCAGTATCTTGACAACATAACAATAAATAAATAAACACACAATTTTACAACGTAATATTAAATCAATTAGTGACTGATTAATTAAGTCACATGGTTATGAATGGGTTTAATAATTAAGTCACTATTATTATATCAGTGAGACAGTTGACAATGTTTTGCTTTGATTAGACCTCGTATGTTTGGTTTTTAATCTGATAATACACGACGGAGCTCACTCATGACATGTAACCAACAATGCTGTTTTTAAAGTTGAGAATCCTGACTGACATAAATATGTGGATGAAAATGGCACAATAATGCCTGTTGCTCACGGTCAAATTTTTTCATTAAATTTATTGTACAACTAATTTAACCAAACGTGTAGTCAAATGCCTCTTGTTAACGGTCAAATGAGTCATCAAATGCATGCTAGCAAAATATTCTCCCTCTGTGATGTAAATTTCGCAACATCGTAGTATTACCCTGCCACCTAGTGGTAGACTCCTGTACTCTAAATATTGAGCCACTCATACTCTGCTGCAAGATTTCCTTTGCCAGCTGTGTATTTGAATTTTTCATAAAAAAGAAAGCAAACAGTGCGTGAAGCCTTGAATTAGTAAAATCATACATTGTTTACGATCATTTAAAATAATTATGAAAGAAAAAAAAAAATTACTATACTGGGAATCCAACCAGAGATCTCGTGATCAAAAGTCTAGCTTGCTACCACGAAGCTATCAAGGAACAGTGGAAACATTCATGAATCATGCATATACAAGTACGGCTCCTTTTGTCTTCCCGCTTCGCATTTTCATTTCGTTGCTGTATGTCAATGAGTCGTGTTCTCATAATGTTTTTTAATACTAATCCGTTCGGAATAACGGTATCTACACAGGCATATACCCATGCTATTTTGATGGAGTTGCATTGCTTAGAAAAAGAAGAATATGTGAGATAGGAAAATGGCTGCATTGCAGTCGCAGACAACAAGTTCTCCACAATACCGCCGGGGGCGCGGGCAGTTCACGTTCGTTGCGCTGATTGGCTGGTTCGACAAATTATTTGCTGGAATTAGAACATGTCCTATATCCCGAAACGAATAACCAAACGTTTGCCCAAAGGCGAATTTGACCGTTAGCAATACCAATTTGTTGAAAAGTGATAGTTGTGCAATAAATTTAACGAAAAATTTGACCGTGAGCAACAGGCATAACGGTCATCGCAATACTGGTTATTTAAGGATAAAATGCAAGGCAATTTATCCAAAAGTCTCCAGACCTGAAATTTTAAATTATCTTTTGCTTATGAATCACACTTTTACTAATTCCAAATTGTTCTGCAGCCCCCTAAGACTGTTAAATGCCCACCTGAGGGGCATGCCTCCCAGATTGGGAACCACTGCTTTAAAAACTGCAACTGGTACCATTCAATCAACAACAAAGTCTCAGTACAAGAAGCCATTGTACAAAATTTAAACAAAGTTGCTGTTTGATGAAAAATAATCTTCTTGGAAGTTGTATAGGCTTCAAATATAACTTTTCATCCTGATATAATTTTCAGCTTTAAATTGTAAATAAGAATGATGCGATGCATAGGTGTTGAGTTCTATATTTTCCATTTGGGAACAGTATGCCTACTGTACAAATATTTTAATATTTAAATTAAATCAACATCATATAATAATAATAATAATAATAATAATAATAATAGTAATAAAGTAATAAAATAATAATAATGATCGTGTTGATGATGAAAATGATCATGATGAAGTTATCAGCTTGAAGGTTGGCGCTTGAGGAACTATTCTAGGACCTTCCATCTAAACTAGGGTGTCCATTTGTCCTGTTTTCCGGAAAAGTCCTGTTTTGACAAAATCTCCTGCTGCCCCGAAAATTTTATTGAGGACCTCAAATGTCCTGCTTTTTTGTGATTGTGATTCCGGCCAATGTATTTCACGCTACATTTTAATAAAAGTTACGAAAGTGAAGGTCTTGCTCATTGTCAAAACATACTTTAATGGAGTAATATGTGCTGACTTTTATGATAAATTATAAGAAAAAATGCACTTCTTGATAGAATACATAAAAGTGAAATGTACAGTGACAATGAGGCATCTATTTCTGTGGAATAAATTATCTACACCAGTCTACAGAAGAAATTTAGGAAGTCATTTGGGATAATTTGTGTGCATGAGACAAAGGTAAATTGTAATTATTCCCTGAATTTTTTTAATTAAATTTTTTGTCCTCTTTTTTTTTTTCTGTAAGCCTAATTGTCCCAAGTTTTTTAGAAAAAAAAATTAAATTGTCCTGTTTTTATGTAAACATTATACAGACACCTTAATCTAAACCAGGAAGTGATTTGGTTTGGAGAAAAGAACAAATAAAGATACTGTTAAATTACTGCATCACTGCAAGATATAAGATTCCCACTTCAACACAAATTGTACAACTTGTAAATGAATTAATGACTGCATCATTCATTGTCTGCTGCTTAAATCATACACCGCATCTTATAATCTACAAATTTATATATATATATATATATATATATATATACTGTATTTGTATTCAATTTAATTTATATGTTGCTTTCTCCATATTGGCAACTTGTAAATACAGAACGCTGTTATTGTTTCTGGAGCAGTTTAAATAATAATAATAATAATAATAATAATAATAATAATAATAATAATAAGTTAATAATAATATTTTTTTTAACTGGCAAGTTTTAAAAAAATGTTCAAAGATGGTTTCTTGGGCTTTCGACCAGTTGAGTAGGAGGGTTGATTGCGAGCTTTTGGCAGCTATATCTGCTGCCATCTTCTGGGAGAAATAGCTGGTATTGGGAATTATCTGTGTTACCTAGGAGAGACAGGACATGCTAGGTGGGGTAGGTGCCAAAAGAAAATTGAAAAGTGGAACAATTAAACAAAGAGCTCTGATTGATCAAAAATGAAAAATAGAATTTCATGGTAACTAGTATGGGATGTGAAATTGGCATTTTCATGGCCAATACTTATTTGGGAGTGAGAGAGGGCTGCTAGGCCTGGCTAAGCTGTAAGCCATCCCTATTGAATTCTGGCGTTGGATCTGGATCTGGATTTGCTACAGTACGGCCCCAGTATTATCTCTCCCTCCCTAGGATTTTGGTCTGGTCAAAATTGATTCTTGTAGCCAGTGTCTACGTAGTTCTGGGCCACTGCAAACTTGTCTGAGTATAACAGCCTGATGCATCTGCAGGGTTGGAAAAAAACATGTTTTTTTAAAAAGAACAAAAAAAAAACTTTTTTTTGTTTAAAACATGTTTTTTTTTGTTTAAAAAGTTTTTTATGTGAACAACAATGTTGGTTGTTTTAAACGTGTTTTTTAAAAACATTTTTTATGTTTACAACAATGTTGTTTGTTTAAAAAAGTTTAAATTGTTCATTTTGTTTAAAACAACCATTTTAATGTATGGGGCCTATTATATACATATAAAACGTTTTAAACAAACTTAAAAAAAAACACAAGCACTTGTTTTAAACATGTTTTAAACACTTGTTTTAAACATTTTGTTTTAAACATTCCAACCCTGTGCATCTGCGATGTTCTTTGCATCTTTCCTCTACAGTCTGTCCAATGCGCTGTAGGAATGGTTAAAACCATATGGAATCAATATTTTATATCGATATGAGATATCATTCAATATTTACAAATACTGTAAACAAGAATCTTAACTAAATTTATAGGTTGATACTTCATAAATAAACAGCACTCTTAACAGATTCCATGTCAATTACGGTATATTTTCTTATCCCATTGATAATTATTTAAACTTAAAATTCTACCAGGCTTTTTTAGAATTAAGGTGAACTTTATACCATAAAATTTCATCAAGTTCTGATACGAGATAATGAGTTTCACAGTACTGATAATGTGTCATGAATTTATATGCACCTTAAACCCTCAAAATCAGATAAACAAAGAAAGAAATCAAATTTGGAATGGGCTACTACCAATGGGCATTTTTCTTACTGTTAGTTGGTAATGCATTAATCCCCACAAAGGTACAATTAAACTGATATGAAGTAACTATTTTTAAACTGTTATTACAAAGAAGCAGATTCAGCTTTACATCCTACTTCTTAGGAAATGACTAATGTTTACCCCCTAGTAGGACTAAGTGCTGGTAGTGAATTTCTAAACTAGTGAAATAAACTTAATTCAAAACACACATGAAAAGAGAAAGGCCATTTTTTTTAGTGTGTCTCTGATTTCAAAGAAATCAGTACTGAAAAAGAAAATGCTCATTATCTGGAGTACCGTAAAATTTATTGAAATTGGCATCAGCTCTTGGATAGTAATTGTGTTATTAGTACAGTCTAGTATTAGATTTTCTATAATGGCTGCAAAACACAAGATGTTATCACTTGTACTAGAAATTAATATTAAAGATGTACAATAAAATCTGGTCTGTCTTTGGGGTTGTATTACATATTAAATATTAAATACAAAAATTAAATTGCATACAGTGGTACCTCGAGATACGAGTGCCCTAACATACGAGTTATTTGAGATACGAGCTGTCGAGCGAGCGAAGTTTTGTTTTGAAATACGAGCGACATTTGAGATACGAGGAACGGCCAGCTGCGGCGCTGTACACGGCCCACCAGTTTACTGCGCCTGCGCCTCGTGCGTCTCGCGCATTATCCCACGTATTCCCCAAGTGTGCTTGTTTACCTCGCTGTCGAAGCATCTTTGCTAAGTTTTTCTAGGGCTTTGCGCTTTTTGTGCATTTACATACTTTATCACATTTCTTTTTATAACCATGGGTCCGAAGAAAGTGTAACAAATATGTATGTACATTTTATAAAACCAGTTTTTTGCTTTACATTCTCTTTTATTATGTTTTTATACAATATTTGTCATTTATAAATACATTTTTCTTATTAAAAAACACGTAACAAAAACAATTGGGGGTAGCATTTTTGGGGCTGGAACGTATTAATGGCATTTCAATTAATTTCAATGGGGAAAATTGCTTTGAGATACGAGCAAATTGACATACGAGCAAGGTTACAGAACAAATTAAACTCGTATCTCGAGGTATCACTGTATAGCCTATTTTTATAATTCTGTCTGTTTTCTATCCATTTGAGGCAAACCTCTTTAAGGGAAAAATTTAAATCCCTTGAGTTCCAATAAAAAGGGCATAATACAGTCCACGCTTGATAACCTGTACTACATGGGGCTAAGGTCTGTTACAGAAAGTCTATCAGATCCAAGAGAAATGTAGTTGAATGTCAGTAATGATAACTGACATTTTGTCTACAGAATATTACATTATAAGTAAACAGGGTGTCCAGCAGCCTTGAAAATCGGGATAATCGGGAATTATGCTTGAATTTTCCATGTCGGGAAAAATCCTTGAATTATGCTTGAATTTTGTGAACCGTCGGGAAAAATCGCATAGAAGAGAATATATATTTTTTAAGTTGATAGTTTTTACGAAAATTCTACCATTTTCAGAAATATTAGTCATTAATATTTTTTAAGTTGATAGTTTTTACGAAAATGTTACCATTTTCAGAAATATTAGTCATTAATATTCACTCATTGTGTCCTTATGTTCATAATTTTTTTAATATTAGTAAATAAAGCTATTGTTTTAAATTTTGGAAATTCAAGCCATGAAATCCTTGAATTATGCTTGAATTTCTTCGGCTTGCCTCACTGGACACCCTGGTAAAGCCCGGATTTTCATGCACTATCAAACTTAAAAACATGCATGCATTCATGCACTATCGTATCTCCAAATATGCACAATGAAGGGCGAAACATGCACTATCAAAAATCCGCAATGTTCCGCAATATATTTCAATTTCTCTTAAAAGAACATACAACAACGAGTTTTTCAAAATTCTTCTCACTTAAACTCGTGCGTTTATCAGTTAGGACATTCTTGAACGCAGAAAATGATATTTCTACTTCACAAGAAGTAACAGGTGCATACTTAAGGGAAGAAATTTGACTGAGGGTGAGATCGAATTCCATGTCTTGTACATTTTTTTCCTACATAATGCGTCTTTCACTGTTTTCAGATGTTTAAGATCAGGATTTGAACCAAGTACCTTCTTAAGTTTTTCCTTAACTGTCACACCCATTTCTCCACAGCACGATTCTAAAGACAATTAAACGTCTTCAACAATGGCAAGTGACTGACGAATTCAAGCAGTGAACATTCTGTTTAGCAGTTTTCTTTCAGAGTCGGCATTTTCTTTTGTAGCCTGGTGTATTATATTACTGTTTATTTAGGGTAAACAGTAGGTTTGCACTCTCAAATTGATTCAGGTGGCAGACTCTGTTGCCAAGTCAATCAAATGACAATGATAATACAATACAACATTTTTACGTTTCATTGAAAAGCCAAGATTTTAGGGAGGCACATTCACAATATGCACAGTTATGCATGGTAACTTGATATTATGCACTAAAACCAGAAAATGAGGGTTTATATGCATTAAAAACGTCTGAATATGCTACATTAAACCAAAAGAATCCAAAACATGCATTATGCATGAATTTTGCCATAAAAAGGCCGAAATATACAAACATGCACGGAAAAAATATGGTTTTTGAAATCAATAAGTCATGTAATGAGTAATTACAAAGTTTGAGAAGTCTAACCAAAGTATATAAAAACATGCATTTGCATGGAAATCCGGGCTCTAATTATAAGTGACATATATAAGTTAGTAAACAACACCTATAAGACACACTTAATATACAGTAATAGTACAGTATGCAACAAGCCTTTAATGGAATTTATTAAGATACGAGTAAGTTTGTGCAACGAGCTAAGCGAGGCTGTTAGCCTGTGAAGAACTTTTATATATTATTCACTGAGAAAAATTCAAACCTAGGGCATATACTTTACTTTCTGCATAAATACCTGAACTAGTTTTGAAGATCATTTTCATTCGTATTCATCAGATGTACACCCACTGCCGACTGGACGCTCATGTTGCCCTCTCGTGGATGTTGCCTGCATTTAGCAATGAGACCCTCATGCAATGAACTTTCACTGTATTGTATTACATTATACTCTTGTTTTAAATTACAGAAATGGAGTCACAGTGGAAGGAGCAACACACAAGCAGGTGGTGGACCTGATAAAATCAGGGGGAGATGTCCTCACTCTCACTGTTATATCTGTTACGCAGCAGGTATGACTTCTATGTACTCAACATTTTTTTGTTCAGGTCTATTTACAGATCATTTGAAACAAGGTGCAAGCAAAAGTAAACATTGTTGAGAGAAAGTAAAAAGAGTAATTCAGAAGAAGAAATTACCTGCTTTTCAAATTGAAAAGAGAAATGTGAAAACAGTATTAAGAACGAAATATAGAAAATGAAAACATTAACATTATTTGTGCTTCACAAAATAGTATTTGTACAACTGTGATGCATTGGTAGCTATTAAGATATGAATGAAAGAGTTACAGCACTAGCCTTGGCGAGCATCGTAAATATCACCTATTGCGTACAAGTTTTACTCTGCTTATAGATGAAAACTGTAATTTCTTTAATAAATTTTTAATTGCAGTTACGTTGATGATCTGGAAATTATGGGGTAACACATCAGTGCCAACTCAAAAACTGAAAGAAAAAAATTGTTGCTATAAAGATGAAATGTAACAAATGGAAACCAGTCTTGATTGGTGCAGATTTTGAATAAACATTTCAGTTAATTTGTGAAATGAGTAAATTAAATAAAATGGATCCAAATTCCACACTTTTGAAATATTAGAAGCAGCCCATACTGTGAGTAGCAGTTTGTTACCTAAAAATCCTACAAGATTTATGAAAAGTACAGGTAATTTACTATAGACTGGAGAAGAATAAAATGTGTGCCTGCTTTTATGTTCTTATTAAAATATGTGCTGTGTTTCACATATTGTAAGTTACTTTAAATACTTTTTTCATGTAATGTTTGATAGTTTTTTTAATCAATTCCAACTCCACCACTCCCCTGGTAAGGTTAGGCAGAGCTACATTAATCCTTAGATTACATGAGAGACTGGTTATGTGGATGCCTGAAACCTAACTGACCAGACCATGTCAGCCAGGGGAACCAATCTGTGAAAGATGATATTCTCCTTTCCCGGACTAGGAATCATACCCAGAACCTCATTTTTAGTAGTTAGAAGTTCTGACCACTAGATCTTGAGGCTGATTATATTTAAGTTTGATAAATTAATGTGTAAAAGTTACAATAGTGATATCCATACCAAAATGAAAATCTGTATTGAAATGAGGGTACTTTTGATACAGACTTCACATCCTAAATACCAGTAACTATATATCGGTATAGGAATAGAAAAACAATTATTATTCTATATCATAATATTATTATTATTCTGTTGTGGAAAAAACACAGTTGATATATCACTAGAACAAAATTCCTTTTTTAGTAGAACCTCTCTAAAACAGCTTCTTGTTGGACTGGTAACAAGCCGAAAAGTTGCATTTTAGCAACCAAGGCTTAAAGTACTTTAAAGTCGTCATGGCAATCTATAAACAAAATCCAGATGGAATTGACCAGTTACACCAACTTACCATGGATTTAAGCATATAATTATAAAACAAAAAATTTAAGCCAATATGTTTCCTTATGATAATCAGAAACTTTACCAGGGTTTTTCGCAAAACAGGCAACTTGAAAGATAAGCCAACAACTTTTCACGTCTTCGTTCACAAGAGAATCATTGCTTACCTTGGATGCACCAACATTTAATTGTAATATATTTCTTCTCATAGTCCATTGCTGCTGTGATGTTGCTGGCACCACCTCCAATTCAATGTTTCTGGCTTGGATTGAAATTTCCTCGAGATTATCATTCATATTTTCACAAGCTTTTCTTAATACTAGTTCGTATGTATTATTGTTTACAAAAAGCGACTCATATAATTATAATGCATCTATACTGCATTTCATATTGGTACGTGCAGTTCATTGTTGTTCTGCTATTCAGATGGCCGTGGGAATATGACTTTAACAAATGACTAACTAGCTTTCATTATAATTAATTATAGGCCTACGGTATTTTTGTTACATTTCATGTAATTTAGAGAGCTTTTACTAAAAAAAATATTATGTGCACCATGTACACAAAACTTTTATTGAACTCATCCAGTATATACTAGATTCGTCTGCTAAAGCGTTATTTTGTGTACTTGATACATAAATAGCTATTATAATATCAACTAACAAATACCACCTTGATAACATGTAAATTATGCTATCAAGGGCATGTGACCATCTTAGCGAAGGAGAGCCAGGCTCATGGACGTTTGCTCCCAGATTTTTCAAATGAACTGTAGTTACGATTCTACAGTAAAATTAATATTCAAAGAGCCATGACAGATAACCTGAACAATGTAAACGCATTATCTGCAACAGACACAGCTACTAACTTATTGTGAATACAGTAGTGCAAAACAAACCGAAGTTCGATATAACTACTAAGGCTTTCACGGCCGGTGTTCAATGGTATTTCCAGCAATATCAATGGACAGACCACGGCCATACAGACCGGAAATGGAAATATCATGAAACCAAAGTCCATTTGCTAATTTTGCTGTAGTTTTGAAAACTATACCGATGAGAGAATTTGCAGTGAAAATTCAAAAGACATTAAACTTTTGTATGCCTTTATTTTTCATATTTTGAGGAACAAATTTTAATTCTTACTTCTTGAAGGTATCATAAAGATTGAAATAAAAAAATTAGGCCTACTTATTGTTTTAATGTTTTCTATTTTTTAAATTAAGAAAGGGCTCATTTTCTTTGTCTAGGACTGTACGCAAAATTAACTTTGCAACATTTTCAACTGCATCTAGCAGCCGTCATAAGCCAGTGCTACAGTTAGCAAGACGTTTTTGTATGATTTGTTAGTGTATTTGTATACAGTGTGTGTATATTTCATATATTCTCGAGTATTGAGGATGTAACCTTTGGGGCCAGTGTATAGAATTTCCATGTGTATATTGATGCTTGCATATTCATGTCGTGTGTCTATTAGAGGTGATTTGTGTAGTATGACAGAATTTGTATATTTTTTAAAGACTTTGAAGTATTTGGTTTATCATCTAAGAATTATTTTTATTTTGCAGGAAGCTGAGAGACTGGAGCCAACTGAAGATCCGGCAGCATACACGTACATAGACTATAGCGAAAAACGGTCATTACCTATTTCCATTCCAGATTATCACTATTTAGAAAAAGCAGGCGAGCGATTTGTGGTAAGAGAAATGTTTTTCTTTTGATTCAATGATTTGAATTGTGATTGTTTATTTATAATTTTAGTGCTTTTCTATACAGTTTGTGTATATTTCATATTGTTCTACAGTGTTGAGGGCCTTTGGTGATAATATATAGAATAACTTTTTAAACATTTTTTTGTTACATAATCTTATCTCTAAATTAGCTAATATTTACATTCTTGTTCAATTAGGCTACAATTTTTCCACATCGTTTTTTATTCTTTTTAAATTTGTTAGGATGTTAACACTTCTTAACATTAAAATATAAAATGAATGGGAAAAATACAAAGAACTTCTCTAATATCAGATATCCCTCAGTTTCTGATATTAATACAGTTTTGTGTATTTTCCAGTTCTTTTGTTTATATAATCTTTGTGCTTTTCTTGCAGAAATTGCAAAACTTATAATCTTGTATTATTGCTTCAGGTATTTAACATCTACATGGCTGGACGACATCTATGTTCACGGCGTTATAGAGAATTTTCAAATCTTCATATGAACTTAAAAAAAGAATTTATTGGTTTTAATTTTCCTAAGCTACCTGGCAAATGGCCCTTTACGTAAGTAATCAAATAATTATGTTATTCTTAATATAATGAATGAAGAGTATTGTTGAATTTCATTATTCTTCAAAAGAGGTGTTTCTATAACTAAAACCTATAATGAATATTTAATTATGTTTATATATTTGTGTATTTGTGCAGTATAATTACTGAGGATGTCAGCAGAACTAAGTAAGCAAAGGCAGAGGGAGGACGTGTGTAGGAAGTGCTCCAGATTGTTTAAGGAAAAGTGGCATAAGGGACAATGGTTGTAAACATAGCAGTATACAGAGCAAGAATTGGCGAATTGGGGATGAAAAGGCGATGAAAAAGGAGGATCAAGCAACTAAAGTAAACATACGTAACTCATTGATTTGCTCAATCGTAATCATGCTCCTTCTAATGGTTGGAGGAATTGAGATGAATCCAGGACCAGCGGACACATACGGTAATTTTGGAGAGATAATCAGAAAGCTTGATGACCTAGAAGAATGTCTGAGCAATAAAATCAGTATGGCAACAAAAGAAGTAAAGCAGGAGATCAGAGAAGAGATTAAATTTATGAAGAGGGAGGTGGAAGAACTGAGAGCTAGAATAGATCATATGGAGAAGAGAAATAGAGCATTCAACCTAGTATTCACGGGGATAGAAGAAAGAAGAGATGTTTGGCCTAGGATGGAGATTACTGAAATTTTGGATGGCAAGTTAAAATTGGGAGAAAGGATGAGAAATAGTCAAAGCCTTCAGAGTGGGAAAGAAAAACGGGAGATGATTAATAATGGCTTGTTTTCCTACAAAGCAAGTTATACGCATGATTCTGGAAAGAGCGAAACTTTTAAAAGGATCGGGCATTTTTATAAACAAAGATCTCATGCCTCAAGAACGGGTCACTAGGAGAAAATTGATAAATAAAAAGAAGGAATTAAAGCTAGCAGGTAGCAAAGCTGTTATACGTAATTTGGAATTGTATGTAGATGGTAAAAAGTTCAGTGAAGACAAAAGCGAGCAGCTAACCAGCAGCAAAGGTAGAGAGGATATGCATTAGCGAATTCCTGTGTCTCAAGGCAACACTGAGAGTCCACGAACCCACGTCAGGACAGCTAACAAGCGCTTGGAGGAGAAGGTGGAGAATGACATCTCGCGAATGACATTGCCTCCGAGAGGAAAATATGTCACGCTTCATCTCAGCTGATGTCCATAAACGACAGTGCAGATGTCAAGGGAGCGAGGACAGTTACTCTAAATTGTGGATTAAACATAGCGGCCGGTCTGTGGTTAAAAGAAACAAATCAAGAAGAATCAAAAAGAGCGGATGGAGACAATGCAAATGATACAGGAGGGATTGAATTACGAAACAGAGAAAGCTCTACTGATAAAGGGGCGAGAACGACTTAAATCAGCAATGCACAGATCCTGGATGGCCCATGGAGAGCAGAAGATGGAAAGATTGCCACCAGATCCAGGAGGCGCTTGCAGTCTTTCAGTGCGGATGTAAATCATTCTAAGCAGTAATTCAACTTAAATAAATATGCATCTTTCTTTATTAACAGATACCTAGTGACTAGTGTACAATAGATAGTCAGTTAAAGTAGTGAGAACAAACCAGTGGCAAAATTTAATGTGTTCGAGTTAAATGATATTTGAACAAATATGTGTATTGTAAGGTTTGTTTACAAGTCCAGTTTGTTATTAATGAATCCCTCACAAGCCCGGTTTTAGTCATTATGAAGGGCCTGTATTACTACCTGCCGACAATTCCTCGCGATATGTGACTTCCAGATAGCTTAACTAGAAGATGTCTTGTAATACCACCGCTGAACTGCTATCGGGAAGAATGCAGTAAAATTTTGTAAAATGGTCCTTAGCTGATTGGGCAAAGAGGTGTGTTTGTTGTAGTTTGTAGGCGTCCGCTAGTTGTAGCAGCTCGGATTTGTATTTGTACGATTAAATTACACAAGAACATATCGTTTTAAGTGCATTAATCAATTTATGCAATTATATCTCATTCATAAGTGAGCATAAAAGGACATTTTTGTGTAAATTAAATCTTCTGGCATCAGTTCTAAAATTCAGGTGACTTTGAAGCTTCGGCATGCTGCCATCTTGTTTCAACCAAGTTTGCCTAACTAGCAGTTGGAAATTTGTCAGCCACTCAATCCTCCTGCTAGCTTATCTGGAACTTGTCTTGCCAGACAGATTTTGTCAGGAGATCATAATACGCAATTCTTGGCCAACTTCCAGATAGGTTCTCTATCTGGCAGATAAATATATCAGGTTGTCGTCGTACAGGCCCTTAGTGTTCCTTTTTATGATAACAGCAATATCATTAGATCAGAGCCTAATGGTGGTATGATGCGAACTTTCAAGGGACTTACGAAGAGAGCCTAAAGGGATAACAGAGAAGAAACGTATTTTGATGAGTCTGTTAGAAAATTGTCTTTTTTTTTTTTTTTTTTTTTTTTTTGTTTCTCTTACTTCCTAGTGTTTTTATTCTCTTTCTCTTTTTGTAGAGAGGGAAATCAGTTTATATACATTTAGCCACACTGACTGTATGTCTACACATTCCTCCAATTAAAAAGTGTTGTGTTTTTTAAGATGTCTACTGGTAAAATAACAAGTGTCGAATCCAGTACTCTTTTGTAATTTTCTTGGTACAATAAATATCATATATCATATCATACTGAGAATGTCAAACTATCAAATTTACAGTAAGCCTAGTTATTACCTTCTCTCTTCCAAAGATGTTCTTTTATTAGTTTTTATTGTATTGAAAGTGCATACATACTATGGAATCGTGCACAGTAAAATACCAGTATAACAAACACCAGTATAACAAAATTTTCAGTATTACAAATTTATGTATTGGCTCCTTCTCTTTTCCCTATTTAATGTGTGTTAAAACATTTCATTATAACAAATTTAGAACTTTCAGTAGGCTATGACAAAATAAAATTTCGCTTATTTGCCTGTATATAATTTTATTTTTTCTGGCGTATGCTATGTAATATTGCCTATATTAATGCTGAATGGAAATAGCTTAAAGAAGAAATAATAATTGCTAACTGCTTTAGAAAAGCTGGAGTGAAGTGCTAAATGACATAGAAAGAGAAGAGAACTGCAAACGTTTGTGTGAAAAGTAAGATGGGCCTGCAAGGGTGAATCTTAATGACTATGTCAGTGTAGACTGTGATGTGATAGTGTAACAAGAAATCACAGATTATGGAATTGTGGCAGACATTTTGAGTGATAGAAATCCATGTGATGATGAGGTTGAAGACGAAGGTATGCAACACAGTGATCAACAGAGTTTGACTCTTGTTCAGGCAACACATGGCACATAGTCTTCAAGATTTTTTTCTATCACAACAGCAATACACCAGATTCCGTTTTAAATTCATGTGCAGTGGTTGGTAACTATTTTGACTTTTTCAAAAAAATAAAGTCCAGAACATTTTACACCTGTAAAATTTCAATATAACAAAATTTCACTATAACAATTTCAATTCTGAGGTCCCCTAAATTTTGTTATAAGGCAAGACCGGGTGACGCGCCGCACTTTTCTGGAAATTCGTCTACCTCAAAACAGGATTGAATGTTTTGAAAACTCTTTTTGAGATTCCAAGCTATGATCTTCCCTCCCTGTATTACAGCAACGTAAATATTTATAAAATAATAATTAAAAGTGTAAATACAATTATTAAATTGAAAGGCAAAGCGGGAGAGATGCCGCGTTGCAGGGTGCTATGCCGCACATATGGGAGACATGCAGCATTCATAGTATCAGTTTACATTTACATCAAAGGCACGTATAGAACAAAAGAGAACCTACCTGCACAATATCTGGATATGGGGGACTAGCATTTTTTCATTTTCTGTACCAAGTACCCCTTCAGACCCAAGTGAGGGTTCTCCCAATTTGCTGTGTCCACGCGCCTACGAATAGTCCTCTCTGGCATATGACAGCAGCGTTTGGCTTCCCGAATGGAAATTTCCCCTGCCTTAATTCGCGAACGGCTTCTTGTAGGTCACTGTCATTCCATAGGCTACGTTGTTTAGCTCCCTCCCTTTCCCTGTACCTAGTTGGCATATTTATTGCTGAAAAGAGCAGAAAAAATAATTCTGGTGTGTAATTATACTGCAAAACATTGTGTAGCGTGCCACCCTTGAAAGCTGTGTGGCATGTTCCGTATCACTCCAAGCTCGTGGATAGAAGAGGGTGATGGTTGCTTTCCAGTAAACAAAAGCAATGATCAGCCGGGTCATCTATTCAGCACGTAGAGAGATAATGGTTGTTAATAGTAATAAATAGTTTTGAAATGTAGCTGTATTTTCTCTTATTTTGTTTTGGAAAGGCTGTTGTGCTTTCTGTGATTCCTGATTATTGATTATATCTAAAGTAACTTGACTGTCCATGTGGATTAAAGTTGATTTTTCTTGGGGACGCAAACCACACATACTTCGCATTTATTCAAAAACTTTCATGATGGCAGATTGCTCCACTTGGTTATTAGAGTAGTTATTATTTAACTTTCATTTTAGCTGACGTAATGGATAATCGTTCATGTACATTACTATCCCTGATCCTACACCTTCTGCAGTTTTGCTCTTGTCTATGTAGATACTGAGCATAAATTCTTGTTATCCTTTTTCCCTGCTATGCATGTCAATTTTACTGGATGTGTCCCATCCTTACATGCTCTTTCATTTTCAATTTGTGGGTCTTCTTCATTGATAGATAGATTTCCTTCTTTTCCTCTAGTGGTTTTGTAGAATTTTACTTTTTCTAAGAGTTGTATGCATTTACACATATATACACACATACATAATCATCAGGGAGACCAGATTGCAAGACCAAAAAACCTTGCTGAACAGTACAGCATTCAAACTTTTTTGTCATGTTCTTTATTGCAACATATTTACGAATGAAGTATTCATATTGTTCCAATTAGAATAATTATATAATGCATTTGGAAATCAACTGTGGATATTGATCAGAGCAAGGTAGTTACTCTTTCTTTGTCCTTTTCAGAACACTAATATGCTCTAGGAGTTCCTGATTTTTGTTTCCTTAGCTTCTCTTATGAAAGGAAAATGTCTTCAGTACTCTATACAAATTTCTTTGCATCTTCACTGAAAACAACCAAACTATACTCAGTGCAAAACTTAGCAAACTAGAAGCAGTAATAGGCACAAAGTAAAAATGGCCAGCACTGTACAAATCAGCGGTAGGCAATAATAGCATGAACTGACTGAAACAATATTTTCTTCTGACTAGATGCCAACTTAATCCATGGCAGTACAAATTATGTATCATTAACATCTCTAAGCCCGCAATCGAATATCGCTGGTAAACAGTTGACATACTTGTTGGAAGAAGGTCACTATGTGGTGGGGAGGGCAACACAAGACATAATACAAAATTTCTAAAAAAAACTCTCGGGACACTGGGACAGTATGCTCAAAGCCAAGACTTTCCCTGGTCACCCTGATAATGATATACTGTATATATATGCACGCACATAAGCACGTACACATAGAAAACACTTTTAAAATGTCATTGACTTTGAAAACCAATCGATTACTATTTAACTTCTTCCAGATAACTGTGAACTATTGGTTTTATTCATGATTATCTAAATAAAATGGATAATTTTAATAATTATTTTGTTATTGATGTGGGGAATCTCTTGTGTTTAGGCTGAGTGAACAGCAGTTGGATTCAAGACGCAGAGGGCTGGAGCAGTATCTGGAGAAAGTATGTGCAGTTCGAGTTATTGCAGAGAGTGATGTCATGCAAGAGTTTCTTACAGATGCTGATGATGAACAGGGAAACATATCTCCCGTTGATTTGAAAATCCTGTTACCAGATCGAGAAGTAATTACCGTTACCGTCCGCAAGAGCTCAAACACTGAGGAGGTGTATGCAGCTGTCATCGATAAGATTCGAATGAATAAAAACACAGCAAAATACTTCTATCTGTTTGAGATTGTTGAGTATAATTTTGGTGAGTATAATTTTATTACCAGTATTCATGACATATGAGATAGAAATGTTGTTCCAGTGGTATCATTTAATATGAGTGTGCTTGTATTAATATTAACAGTCTTGACACCAAAATACAAGAATGTCACAACTTGTGATACTGAATCATTTTCGTGTCCACTTACTATGATGTAATATTTTTAGAGGTTTATGTAAGGGATGATGCTACTTATTTACAGAAATATAATTAAAACATGTGAAATTTAATATATTAAATCCATTGTCATCGGTGGTAGAGCATTATTTAATATATTAAATTTAATATATTTGATATATTTGCACAAAATTGATACTAGGTATCACACTTCCAAGAGTGATTCCCCTTCATCACATGATTTCGTCGTGGATTGCATCAGTCAAGGAAATATATTATCTTGAAGGGTAGCGGTAATTTTTCTTGGGTCTTTTGTATTTACTTACTATTTTGGTAGTGAAATGGCATCCAAGAGGGTGCTAAGTGACAAACAACTTAACTCTGTAATAGAGTCTGTGTTAAACGAAACATATTAGTGACTTTAGTGAGGGTGAGGAAGAATTTATACCAGATGATGCTACTGAGAGCAACAACGACACAAGTTACGAAAGATGCAGGCTTAATAGTTTTGACTGCATAGATGTGACTGATTCAGATCCAGGCCCATATTACCAGGAAATACAACTTTTTGAAAGTTGTTAATGGCAGTTGTATTGTCAGTATAGGATAAAAGACGGGACCAGTGAAAAATGATGTAAATGGCATGAAAATGTAAATGACAGGAATGGAAAAAGGGAGTTTTACTGTATTGTATTAGATGAAGAGACTCACCTACACACTGTAGTAAGTTGGTATTATTAAAAAATGTAAACATGGTTAAACAAGAAAATAAAACATATTTATTTCAAAATAAATTTATCATAATACAATATGAGTGAATCATATAAGATTTTCTCTGTTTGTATTATGTATGAAGAAAGTTAGTGTCAGATACTAAAAAGAACTTTATTCTATGTATACAACTGCATAGACATTTGTTGGTGTTTCCTTGTAAGATATTAATAAGAACTAGTGTGTGTATTTTAGAAATTATGTATATTTGCTCATATGACTTAGATAATAAATAGAGAAAGAGTAGTGGGAATAGTTGAAACGTTGCGCCATTTTATTAATTTATCCACTGTGTTAAATAACTTTAATTTTCACAATAGACATTCTATTTCAGTGGAAAGTGTGGACTCTACTTTTATTAATTCTTGAAGAGGAAGAGTTATTTGGGAACATTGATATCTGTAGAAATGAATGTAATTTCAATGTATAAAATGCAACAGTTATTTTGTGATGGCATTTAGTTTCTCTAAATGTAAACATAATTTGATTTCGGTTAAGTGATGTTTAATATTTAAGAATGCAAGGCATGGGCAGTTTTTCAATCCTTGATTTTGGGATATTCCAAATCCATTTTTCTTCTTGTAAAGGTTATATAGATATTTAGAAAAAAAAAATGTTTTATTACAGAAAGAAAACTTCAAGGAACAGAATATCCACACAATCTTTACATTCAGAACTACAGTACTGCAACTTCTACTTGTCTGGCTGTACGAAAGTGGCTATTCTCACTATCTCGAGAACTAAATTTAGCAACGGATGATCAGGCAACTACATTCATCTTCTGGCAAGCTGTAGATGATGTGAATAGAGGGCATATCAGAGCTGATGATAGATTATACCAACTTAAAGCTCTTCAAGATTCATCAAGGAAACATGAGGTACAACTCAAAAGCTCTTGCAGTGAAATTTATACAGAGTGTTTCAAAATGAATATCGGGGTTTTAAGGCTTTGTAGAATTTAGTACTTTTAGCATACAATTATAAATAATACATCAAATGAAAGAGCAACTCAAACAGTTTTTCCTACACCATTCGTCACACGGCACACACCGACTCGATAGGCGAGTTCTTCCCAAACCTTGATCAGTGTGTCTGGAGTAATTATTGCAACAACTGCTTCAATCCTGTGTCTTCTGTCCGAATTGGTTTACGGGGGCTACGCATGGAAGACTCCCTCATTCGTTCAACACGTTCTTCAGTCAATCTTGGTCGTCCCGTACTCTTCCCTTTGCACAGACAGCCGGTGTCTTCAAACTGATGATACCATCTACGGATGTTATTATCACTTGGAGGATTAGAATGGAACTTAATACGGAAAGCACGTTGCACTGTTACTACAGATTCCGTCTTTGTATACTGTAACACACAAAAAACTTTCTGCTCAATAGTCACCATCTTTGCTACTAGCGCTTTCTAATGGCATACAGAGGAAACAGTGCATGCGCACAGGAGTACCAACAAAACTTTTTGAGTTGCTCTTTCATTTGACGTATTATTTATAATTACTGTATATGTTAAATGTACGAAATTCTACAAAGCCTTAAAACCCCGATATTCATTTTGAAACACCTGGTATTATTGGACTGTTATCCTTAGTAGGTGTAATGTGCTTTCTCACGTGATATATTTTCATCTGCAATTACAATTTAACATACAGTGAATCCTTTTTATCTGGTCCAGCTGGAGTTGTATCTGTATCAGCAAAAATCAGAATTAACAGGGAAAAAAATAACAGAATAATAAGAATGTAATACAATACAGTGGAATGTCAGTTATCTGAACTAATTGGGACTGACGGCGGTTCGGATTTTCGAACAATACAGTTATGCAAGTTAACAGAAATAATCACTCATTTTTTTCTGAACCATTTACCACTTTGTTTCTTTTGTAAATTGAACTCAACTACATTTGTCCCTTTTTTAAACAACAGTCTGTTGTTTTGCTTTGAAATCCACACCAATAACGAATGTGAAATGGTCTGTTTACTGAGGGTTTAACATTCATTTGATGCCCTTAACCATTTCAAAAACAATCACTCATCAATATCATGTATAACTTGAAAGCACCAACAGAGGAACGCATTAGTCGAGATCAGAGCTGAATATCGTATAGGATTTTAGAACCCATCCATTTGGAAGAGTCAACCGACAGGGAAGTGGTACCTTGCAGTGGTTTTAAATAAACTACCTAACAGAGGTCTTAAAAACCAGTTACAGTTGCTGGAGCAGGAATATTACGTTCATAACGATAGTAGACCATGGGAAATTGAGCAATGTAATATTACTGTATTTGCATTTTTAGACAGCTAGTTTATGTTGTAATATTACGGTGCCCATACTGTTAGCATTAAACGATATTCATTTTACAAGAAAGGAATTATCTAATCTCTTTCTTCTTCTTTATTTCTTTTACTATAGTCGCTCTTTTCAGGTCATTTATAGAACAGGTAGCACTGCAAGGGATAGTTCATAGTTTATATAAATATAGTACGGTTTCTTGCTTAATTTAACTGACATCTCTTGAAATGATAAACACTGAGGTTCAGTAAGCATATTAAAAAATCTCGCATGCACATTTGACATGGCTGATGTTCAGAGTTGAACATACTCAACAGAGTAAGTCTTTTAAGTCCAAAGCTACCTTTTATTTATTAACTTAAAAATGTTCTGTCTTATTGTAAGACATTAACTTTTTTTTACAGTATCTGAGGTTGGCAAGAGAACTCTCAGGCTATGGTGAAGTCGTATTTCCCCATTGTTCCTGTGATTCTCGCAAAGAAGGACATGTAATAGCATCAGTAGGAGCAGCTAGCTTTAAACTACAAGCCTGTAGGGAGGATGGAGCTCTTGAGGTAAGACGAGATTTTGCTTTGTTTATGAAAACGGAATTATGGAAACCAGTATGAGAAAGGCATCCAAATTGAAGCCTTGTACAAATTTATATTGTGCTTTTAATTTTTTAAATTAATTATGCGTTTTATTAATTACTTGCCTTTTTTTAAAGTCAACATTTTTGTAATTTATTTAAAATTAATGCACCAGTAGCATAATTAAGGATGGGTGTGCCCCTGTAAAAAATATCATTTGGGCCCCCTTCCTTGAACTCCGGTACCTTCTTGTTCCATTATTGTTTGAAATAAAAGACTAAGATAAAATAACAAATAAAATAAAATATTTTACCAGTCGACCGCCATCTGATGATGGGAGAAACGCTCCTAAAACTAGTCCAATTTTTAAAAAAATTGACGTAAGTGGAGTCAAAAGTGTTTTCATTTTTTTACTTTTCCCAATATTCAGTACGCACCACTGTTTACATCACTTTGTTTTACTGAAAAGATAACCTCTCTGGTATATTCATCCGGTCGTTGATGTAGATCATGATATACGGTAAACCTTGACCGTGATGTAAGCCTTGACCGCAACTGCAAGACATCTTCAGCATGTCCTTACCCTTAAACTTCAAATTTAAAATACTTTATCTTTTAGCTGTGTAGTTGTAGTTGAATACTTATATAAAAAAATTAACTTTATTTTATTTAATTACTTGATATTACAAAGAAAACTTGTCCTTACAGTCACAAGTGGTAGAATTTGCGTGGACAAGCATTAAAGAGTGGGAAGTGGATGATGAAGCCATGGCTTTCTGCTTCCAGTATCAGCGTCCTGAGAAAAATCCTCGATGGGTCAAAATATTCACTCCTTATGTAAGTATAATAACTTAATATTCTTTTTAGATTAAGTTAATTTAATAAAAAACACGCATATTTTAAACTTCACCTCCATACATTAAATTTTGAAGCTGAGATTGTATAAGGTTAGATTTATATTATAGAAAATGGATCTAATTATTTTGTTCTTCCTCTATGGACCAATTAAGTTCAATTAAATGATAATATCAAGAGGTCGTAGGTTCAAATCAGGTGATCAACCAGTCTGAGTTTTCCGTTTTTTGGGGATTCCCATTTGCTATTGAAATGAATTTTCCTTCTATCCTGAATAACAAATGGATATAATTATACAGTAAAACTACTTTTTTTACAAACTAGATTGACAGAAAGTGAAGTTTACGTGCAAAACCAAACTCACAATTTATGTTTTCTGCTGAATATTTTCCTTTTTTGGGGGGGAATTTTTCTTAATAGGAATTTTGCTTCAAATAGAAATGTTTGAAATTGGCAGTGTCTTAAAACATATTATGTTAATAATACAAATGAACAAGTTGGCTTCAAAACAATTTAAGAAATCGAAAGCAGAAAGATCAAGATCAGTGATTATAATTACCTACCAATAGTCTATGCTGTTATCAATAAATTTTACATATTCTAGATATTGATAACAAGCTCATTCATTAAAGAAATATCTTCTCTTTTCATGTTCTTATCGAGATAGCTTTAGAAGTTTGTTTATAAATAATTTACTGTTTAGGGTAAACATTTGTTATTTCTCAAAATATTTATTCCTTAGAAGTGGGGCTTTCTTTAAAATAGATTCCCCAAAAGCACAGTAATTATGGTAGGTTTTTACATTCTAATCCTTAAAAATGAGAATGTTAAAATAGGGTTTTACTGTATAAATAAGCTCAAATATTTAATTGCCACATGGCTTTTAACATGTTGACTGCCAGGCATTTAAATTCCTGAGCCAGTTAGTTTCCTCTGTAATGATGTAGAAATCACATATTAAAGAATTCTGTACTCAAAAATTAATAAAGATATTGAAATGGTATCAAAGGAGGCTGAAAATTCGTATCAGACCATGAAATCATCAGATGAAATCGGATCATGCAGTTTCCAAGCGGTAGCAGTCAAGACAATTACTTAATTACTGTTGTGATCACTATTAATCCTATAACATTCCACAACATCACTTTATTCTTCAAAATTATCGTCAAAATATTCTCAACCAGAATTATCATTTGCTAGCAATTCTTTAAATATTTCTTTATATATGTAAGAGAATATCTGTAGTAGCACTCCATTTTACAGGAATCTTGTAAAAATGTAAACATATGTTTTCTTTTTGAAAAATACATTCTTTGCTAGAGAATTGCTAGAGAATAGTGAACGTCGCTTAATGTAACCACGGATAATGTTATCAATTGGGTAATTTTATCACTTTTATGAAGTCCCATATGGATTAATACTGATACTTTGAAAAAATGCTGTTTATTGTGATCAAAGATTCGGTTTATGTTATCACATTTTTCTTTTGCGGCTTTATTTCCAAGTACAGTATATCATACAAAATTTCGTTTTTAAGGGTTTCGTTTCTAACTCAACTGTATTATATTGTACTGAGGTAACAATTCTGTTCCCAGTTCACAGGATGACCAGTTCGAGGGGGTAGCATTACCTAATTTTCTCTTTTAAGCAATAAAACATGTTTCACCCCACAGTTAAGATGTAGCTTTTGATGTATGAAGATACGAAGATAACAGTGTTGACATGCAGTGATGGGTGGTAAATGAAAAGACTTGAACAGACAGGCATTAGATGTTTTGCTAAGCGGTGTTCAGCACAGATCAGTATAGACTTCCAAAAATACTCGTAACTCGTAACCAAGTATGGAGTATTGGTTAATGGAAAAATGAAATTGATTAACTATAATGGACTCCTAAACGAAAGTAAAAACACTTAAACACTTTATTACTGGTTGAAAAAGTAGTTGCTTGCAGTCTCTTACTGTATTGGCGTTCTAAGCAAGCAGTGGTAATGAGCAGACGTGTGGAAGAGGTGCTGAGTGGATATAAGTAAAAACGACACAAGGGACATGGCCAACGAAATTGAATTATACAGAATGAGGATAGGCTCATTTGGGTCAAAAAGGAGAGCAGGGACCAAAGGAACCGTAAGAGAAGATCAATCAAACATGGCGACTTGGGCCCTACTGATTGTAGTGTTGCTGATAATTGGAGGGGTTGAAATGAACCCTGGGCCAGGTGTTTCTGAAGAGGTCATCAAAAGCCTTGAAAGAATGGAAGAAAGAATAGTTAATAAAATAAATGGGGCAACAAAAGAAGTTAAACAAGAAATTAGAGAGGAAATAGCAAGAATGAAGACAGAAGTGGAACAACTGAAGACAAGAATCGAGAAGATAGAAAACTCAGATCGACAACTAAATTTAGTTTTCCACGGGATAAAGGAGAGAAAAGGAATTAATGCCTTGCAAGAAGTCCATGAACTAGTAGAAAGCAAATTGGAAGTGCAGATCCAGGGATGGGAGTTCCTTACGGCATACAGGATCGGGAAAACTTCAGGAAACAGAGTAATTATAGCGAAATGTGCGTCCCGCAAGTGGTCTTTGCTACACTGAAGAGATCTAACAAATTGAAAGGGACGACAATCTATATTAACGGGGATCTATCACCAACGGAGAGAATTACAAGGAGGAAATTAGTTGAAAAAATGAAGATAGAAAGAAGCAAGGGAAACAAGGCTACCATCCAAAATCTACAACTGTATGTGGATGGGAGGAAGATAGACGTAAGGAACAGCGCGGAAACGAGTGTTATGACCTCGTCAGCTGAATCAGCAACTACAGAGAAGCGTGCTGGTAGTCAGGTTAACGAACGACAGAGGGAACATGTGCCAACGTCACCAGGAAAGGATAGCAACCATCCAACAACTCAGCTGAGCGAAGATGCAAGCACATCATCTGTGACGCAATGTTTCCAGATTCCATGGGGGCCGTGGAGCAAGAACGCACCAAGTGACATCAACAGTGGGAGCAGTGAGGAGAGCGCACCTATAATCACTAGAAGCCGAAAGAGGCTACAAAGTTTCAAGCGGTAAAACGTAGCTAGGGAGGCCATAATTAGTAATGAAGTCAGTGTGTCAGTGGTTGTTAAAAATAGGAAAGATAAA
This sequence comes from Ectobius pallidus, assembly GCA_964059195.1. Lineage (NCBI taxonomy): Eukaryota > Metazoa > Arthropoda > Insecta > Blattodea > Ectobiidae > Ectobius > Ectobius pallidus. Next base: position 69,239,076 of record CAXKWD010000009.1, on the reverse strand, counting down.
TTAAGAGCGGTCAGGAAGAGAAGTTAATAATCAAGAGTAGGTATAAGCTTAATACAATTTAGTAAAATATAAAGAATTTCAACAGGAGTTGTGACTTCATATTATTCAATGTATAAATTATATCCAATCACTCATCTCCATCGTACATGTTAGCGAGTGCCCCGCAGAATATTTACCCTAGGCAGTTCATAAAGAGTGGAGTATGCTAAAACTAACAGCAGCGGGAATAGTGTGCAGTCCCAGATGTTTACGAAAACAAACGCTAACGTGTAAATTGAGACACGATGAACTGTTGTGAGATATATTATAGTTATGTAATGTGTTGAAAAGGACCCGTCAGAAACCGCAAGGTAGGTACGGACCCTTTTCTAAAGTAGAAATGTGGGCTAATGTAAAGTTGTTGTTTAGAACAAATAAATTCATTCATTCATACTGTATTGGCCTATGAGTGGTTCAATGATTCACAGTTACATATTATTTTATGAATAAATATTTTAAATTTTGTTTTGTAGTGTATTATCTTATGTATGAATAAATAGCCTTCATTAATTCCTTCGGCTACTGTTATCACTCTGTTAATATTATCAGATTAGCTTAGGGTGACCAGACGTCCCATTTTTAACGGGACTGTCCTTTTTTTTTTTCATTAATTGTCCCGGTGTCCAGACAAATTTTTAACGGGATGCCAATTGTCCTGTTTTTTCCAAAACTTGCAACAAATGTCTGTTCAATGTATTCGATTTAATTTCTTCAAATATCCTACTTCTATAATATGACAGATTATTATTCTTTACAATTTTAATTGTTGGCAATTTTATTGTAAAAGCAATTTCAGTCATAAAAAGATTGACAAAGCTTGAATTTATAAAACTGCTTTTAATTCAGAATGGCAATATTTGATGACAACGAAGTCTCATTTATAGCAAATTGTAACTGCAAGACTTAGAAGAAATACTTGCACTCTTTGTTATCCAAATGTCCTGTTTTTTTAAGGCAAATTTTGTCAAATGTCCTGTTTTTAAGTTCATAAATCTGGTCACCCTAGATTAGCTGCATCCCAAGTGATCACAATAAGCAGCGTGCACTGTACATGTTTCCATTCCTAAGAATTTGATTATTGTGGCAGGAAAAGAAATCGGCATGCTTCTGCCATCTACCAATGATTTCCAACTCTGCTACATAAACTCAACAAGAACTCTTTTCAATTAATTAACCAACTTTTAATACTTTACTTTCAGAGTGTTGCACTTTGAATGAACTGCAAGTGTAAGTTTCTTAAGAATGTCTTTAATTCGATTCTAAAGAAACTGAGGATTTCATCGGGGCAATGGGGTAGAAAATTACAAATTTACAAAACGCAATGCTATATTTTCTCTTACAAAATGTACCTGCAACAATGTGTAAGATGCAAAATGTAAGCAAATATATAAAAAGTAATTTTTAGTAAAACAATAATAATTAGACTAATTATACACTATTAGTTTATTAAGTATGTTATCTTATTTTAAATAAAAAACCATTTAAGCCATTTTTAGTTTTTAACGTCTTATTTAGCCATTTTTAGGTTTTATAAGATTGGACTATGTGACTGCCATGACAATGAAAATGGATAATTGTGTTAAAATATCACAGTTAGCTAGGAACAAAATAGTTAAAAACTTAAGAATCAGAGCCCTAGTTATAAGCATAATGAATAGAGGAGAAAGTGTGATGACTGAGGTAGTTCACTGGTTCCGCCGCTAGGTAGCAGTTACTCTGCTTGAGATTCGCGGGAGCAAGATTACTACGGGCGGTATAGGAAAAATTGCAAACACTCTTAAACAAAATAATATATTAATCTATTTCAAAATGACTCACCTTATCTAAATTGAATTGTTAGATACTTTTGACAATTTTCGGGCTGCTTTACACGTCTTGGAAGATCTCATCTCCATAAATAAACATGGCCGTGTGTAACAGTAATTTCTCAGATTGCAAGAAGCTTGACCATAACATTTCGTTCCACATCTTTCCAAAAATCGAAGATGTTCACAAGCAATGAACAATTATATAATATAGGTATGAAACAGCTAAGGGATGATTTGATCTAATATTTTGTTGCCTAGAAAATAGGGTAGAGGGTATGTTAGTATAATATGATGAGAATTTTTTAAAGAATGTACATTTGTATAGGAATAACAACGTATAATTAGGGTAGAAAACAGCTAAGGGATATTTTATAAATTAATATTAATATTACATTGTATAGAATATTACTGAGTAGGCTATTAATTTGTATTATTTATTTATTTATTTAATATACAATTTCATTTAGCCCTATTTCACCATAAGGTACATTAGGGCTATAGTTTTATGTCAATTACAATTTATAATATACCTGTTATCTTGCATACTAGAGTAGCCTGTTTTGCTAAAGTTTAAATAAAATTATCGTAAACTCTTAAATATAAAACATATGAAATAGTGGAATTCTCTACAACAACAATCCTTGCTAAAAATTTTTAAGAGTGGTTTATCATATTTAACACCACAATAGTTTAAGTGTCCTGTTAAAGAAAATCTTTTCCTTTCAAAGAGTGGGCAATCAAAAAGTAGATGTTCTACGGTCTGGTTTTCTTTACAAATACATAAATAACCATTCTCCCTTATAATATTATACCTTTCAAAGTAAGAGCCAAAAATTCCATGATCTGACAAGAATTGTGTTAATACAAATTCAGGTTCAATTTTGCTTTGAAGTCGGGATTCAATATTTGGAAAAAATAATTCTTTTGTAACTGTTCCTTTAACACTAGATAGCCACTGATTGTTCCACCTAGTCTTAATATGATCCCACATCTTTCTTCGTGCATAAGAGTAAGGAGAAAGAGAGTAGCTATAATTTAGACTCGAAACTGCGGCTGATTTGGCAGCAGCATCGGCTCTCTCGTTACCGGCAACTCCATGATGGCCTCTCACCCTTGTTAAGCAAATATGTCGTGTGTATGATAGTAAAACATTCCTAATTTCCACTGCCATCGGATTTAGATTATTTCTATTGTTTATACACTTCAGTGCCGTCTGGGAATCACTATATAAACAGCAGCTAGAATCATAAAGTTTGGCCCAAATTATAGCCTCTTTAATTGCGAATAATTCGGCTTGTACTATTGAGCATTCTGGTGAAAGTCGATTCATCTGTGAGTGGATTTCCTGGCCATTTAGGAAGCATATGAAGGCACATCCAACTTGATCCGGTTTTCCTTCTTTAGATATTTTAGATCCGTCAGTGAAGATTTGGAGCTCATGATGTCTAAAACAACTGTCGAAATTTACAAAGCCGGGGACTGCAGATGGGTGTCCAGTTGTAAAATTTGCTGGTTTCTCAATTTGTAGCTGCAGAGTTATCATGGGAAATCAAGAATTAGAGAACGTGAACCAGTTCAAATACTTAGGAAATGTACTGACGAAAGATGCCTATTGCACCAAGGAGATAAGATCAAGAATTGCCATGGCCAAGAAAGCATTTATGAAGAAGAGAACTCTGCTAACTAGTAGTCTGAACCTAGAGCTACGTAAAAACCTGGTGAAGTGTTATATTTGGAGTATTGCTTTGTATGGATCAGAGACATGGACTTTGAGGAAATTAGAGAAGAAATATTTAGAAAGTTTTGAAATGTGGTGCTGGAGACAGATAGAAAATATAAAGTGGATGGACATGGTGACAAACGAAGAGGTTCTGAGTAGAGTGGGTGAGAAGAAGTCAATCATACACACAATTCGTCAGAGGAAAGCAAACTGGGTTGGACACATTCTCAGAAGGAACTGCTTATTACATGATGTCGTAGAAGGAAGACTGGAGGGTACAACTGGACTTGGAAGAAGAAGAATTCAGCTGTTGGACGATTTAAGGGAAAAGCGGAAATATTGGATGCTGAAGGAGGAAGCAGAGGATAGACAGTTTTGGAAAACAAAATTCGCGTACCAAGTTTGAAAACCTGCCGGAAGGCAGAATACTTACTACTACAGAGTTAGATCATCATAAGTATATCCCTTCCGGAGTAGTGTTAGTTCTGCCTTGGCTATACCGGTTAAATATAAAGGTTCAATGCCTGCGATAACCAAAGCTGCTTCAGTTGATGTGGTTCTGTATGCCTTGGTAATTCGCAGAACAAAGCCTCGCTGTATTCGTGCCAAAATGTTTTGAACCCAACGTTTTGTAAAATAGTTTCTAAAGACAGAAGCACAATACAATACTGAAGGTTCAATTACTCCTCTGTAGTGATCTTCAAAACACTAGAACTTAATCCCCATGTAGGTCGAGAAGCAAAGGCTAGTCGATTCAGTAAGGTATTAGATTTTGCCATTATGAATTGAAGATGTTGTCTAAAAGTGAGTTTTTTATCAAGGATAACACCTAGATATGTGAAATTAATTTGTATTAATATTGTATTAATAGTAATATTATTTATATTAATTTTCTCCTGGCTGTATGGGGTAAGTTATGTAGGTGAAACACGGTCAAAAGTGTAGATCTGTGTGCAAATTATGTGAACAGAGATAATATAAACTAAGGGATGATTTGTGAATTGCAGGGCATGGAAAATTTCATAAGCAGCACTACAAAAATAGGGCGCGTGATCTTTAAAATTGGCATCTCAACATCCGATAAAGACGCACATACGCAAAAATTGTTTTGCAATGCATTCTACATATATCACACAATATTTCAAAGCATTTTCCCTGATTTTTTCATTAAAAAATTAAATCCTCTTGCCTTAACTACAGCCCGCTATTTGCTCAAACCCTCGACCATTCGCCGTTCGCTGTAACTGATGTACGTCTTATGTTGTTAAATTATATTATTAAAAAAAGGATCAAGATATTAAACTAATAAGACATTTGCTATAATAATTATACATAAAAATTACTAACATAAGTGAACAGAAAATATGATAAATAATCCAATAAATGCATAAATAAAAGTAGTGCAGATTTACTAAGTTAAAAAAAAGCTTCATTCGCTCCTTTTCCCCAACGGGTCAATCTTGCACAATGGGTACAACTAGTCAGTTAATATAGTATTATTATTGAGTCCACGAATAAATTATGTAAAAATTTTACGTTATTGCTGGTATTTTATGGAAAAGATGCCTGCCAATACCTCAATACCATTCTGATAGCTTTAGCTTTAGAGTAATTACTATTACTCGTTAACCATTATCTTCTATATTAATAAAAGGAAGTGTCTGTCCTCCGTCTGTCCGCGATGCCCAGCGAAATCTACTCAACGCAGAGATCTGAAATTTTATACATAGGCGGACTAAAGGGTCGGAATGTGCACCTCGAAGCCAGAATTTTAATTTTCGCTTTAGTTCGTGAGTTATGAGTGAAAAACGGGCAGAAAACGTGTATTTATTCCGTTTTCGAAGCATGAGTTTTCAGTAATACAAATCAATTACACTAGGCTTTGGCTATTTTTGTCAAACCTTCGACATAAAAGCATCGCGATCTCTTGAATGTTGTAGCTCACGCTGGTCGATTCATTTGTTTTTAATGTCAAGGCATGCAAACATAATGTGAAATTTTCAACCTACACCGAAGAGGATTATTATTATTATTATATGGATAATCAATATTAGCCTAAATATGGTCAAACGTTCGATTTGGACGAAACTCACTATACAGGGGTTTTCCGGGCCTAGGAACTCGAATCTGAGGTCGCTTTTACCAGGTGACGCTATCTAATCGTGATATGTAGTCCACATGATTTAGGTGTTAATATAATGATTAACTATTATGCTCCTAATTTTTAATTTTTGAAATAATTATCGCGGGCGAAGCCGCGGTGCTCATGCTATCTTAAAATAATAAAAGGACGTGTTTGTCTGTCTGTCCACGATGCCCAGCGAAATCTACTGAACGCAGAGATCTGAAATTTTAAACATAGATGGGCTGAAAGGTGGGCGAATGCGCATCGAAGCCGGATTTTTAATTTTAGCTTTCGTTCGCGAGTTGTGAGTGAAAAACTGGCAGAAAACGTGATTTTAGCGCTGTCGAAGCATCAGATTTCAGTAATACATTTCAATGTCAAATCAATTGCAGTTGGCTTTGGCTATTTTTGTCATACTGTGGTAATAAAAGCATCGTGATCGCTAGAATGTTGTAAGCCCACGCTGGTCGATTCATTTGTTTAGAATGTCAAGGCCCGTAGACATATGAAATTTTCAACCTACACGGAAGAGGGGTAATCAACATAGACCTAAATATGGTTAAACATCGTTCGATTTGGACGAAACTCACTATACAGGGATTTTCTGGGCCAAGGAACTCGAATCTGAGATCGCTTTTACCAGGCGACGCTATCTAATCGTGACATGTAGTCCACGTGATTTAGGTGTTAATAAATATAATGATTTAACTATTATGCTCTTAATTTTTAATTCTTGAAATAATTATCGCGGGCGATCGCTTGATTTTGTAAGTCCATCCTGGACGATTCATTTATTTAGAATATCAAGGCCCGAAGACATGTAATTTTCAACCTACACGGAAGAGGGATAATCAATATAGGCCTAAATATGGTCAAACATTGTTCGATTTGGACGAAACTGACTGTACAGGGGTATTCTGGGCCAAGGAACTCGAATCTGAGGTCGCTTTTACCAGGGGACGCTACCTAATCGTGGAATGCACTCCACGTGATTTAGGTGTTAACAATTATAATGATTTAACTATGCTCTTAATTTTTAGTTTTTGAAATAATTATCGCGGGGGAAGCCGTGGGCACATGCGGGCACATGCTGTTTGTCTGTCTGTCCACGATGCCCAGCGAAATCTACTGAACGCAGAGATCTGAAATTTTAAAGATAGATGGGCTGAAAGGTGGGCGAATGCGCATCGAAGCCGGATTTTTAATTTTAGCTTTCGTTCGCGAGTTATGAGTGAAAAACTGGCAGAAAACGTGATTCGCGCTGTCGAAGCATCAGATTTCAGTAATACATTTCAATGTCAAATCAATTGCAGTTGTCTTTGGCTATTTTTGTCATACCGTGGAAATAAAAGCATCGCGATCGCTTGAATGTTGTAAGCCCACGCTGGTCGATTCATTTGTTTAGAATGTTAAGGCCCGTAGACATATTAAATTTTCAACCAACACGGAAGAGGGATAATCAATATAGGCCTAAATACTGTATGGTGAAACATTGTTTGATTTGAACGAAACTATACCAGGGTTTTCTGGGCCAAGCAACTCGAATCTGAGGTCGCTTTTACCAGGCGACGCTATCTAATCGTGGTATGTAGTCCACGTGATTTAGGTGTTAATAATTATAATGATTTAACTATTATGCTCTTAATTTTTAATTTTTGAAATAATTATCGCGGGCGAAGCCGCGGGCACATGCTAGTAAATATATAGGTGGTACTCGATTTATAATAAGATCCAAATATTTCACTAAACCTTACACGCTTGATCTCTTTCTGGACACAAAAATAAAGTAATAAATGTCGCATATCAAATTTGCTTCACCCTCAACATTTCACGATCGTCCCACATCATTCAGACAGCTGTGCGCCAGGAATAATTACCACTCAATTACTCGTAAACCATTCAAGATATAAAGGTGGTACTGAATTTAAAATAAAGTTGAAATATTTCACTAAAACTTTCTCGCTTGAAGTTTTTACGGGACACAAAAATGAAAAAAATTGTCGCATAGTCAAATTCCGTTTCACCCTCCATGAATTTTATGTAATTGGTGATGTTTATATAATGAAATAAAAACATTTATGTCCGCATTTTTTAAATCTCTGTTTTAACCATCAGAAGGACTGTGTTGTGCGGATTATTTCTGCACAAATTTCACAGAAATAGGACCAAAGGTTAATTAAAGATTGCGAGTTTAATCATAAGATGCCAAACTATCATGATGCAGCATTGAGAAGTTGAAACGCAAACGAAGGTGCTGCCAGTGTTTCGGTGGACCGCCGCTCTCCCTATACCCACCATTGTATTAGCGGCGAAGTCATCACACTTTCTCATTCTATTCATTATGTTATAAGAATAAAATAGCATTCAACCATCACAAACATCTGTTACCAGTGAGTCGCAGGAAATTAGGACTCTCTTTCTTTTGTCTGACAACTATGACAGCAGCACACCAAGAGTCAGCGGAGATTGGCATGACTAACCATTTTCCTTCGTATAGTATGAGCCACATAGCAGCAATAAAGATACTATGTGATATAACTAATCAGAGATTGACTAACACACTATATACTTCACTTACCAATTATTTTGGTAGTATGCATTTCGCAGGTCCTTTGCCTGCATGGTCACCTGCATGGTTTTGCCTGCAAAATGCTTACTACCAAAATAATTGGTAAGTGAAGTATATACCGGTAGTGTGTTAGTCAATCTCTGATTAGTTATATGATTTCACTTCACTGTGTGAGTTCCACCAGCAACTAATTTGCATTTGTTATATACTATATGATGTCTCTTTGTATTTTTTTCAGTATATCTTCATGTCTGATTGCTTTGAGAGGATACTCGAAGAGAGCAAGTGGGCCGACACAGGGGAATGACATCAGGCAATATATTAGACTGTCTTCTGTTACATTTGATTTTGATTGTTAGATCACGTATGCGCTCACCCCCACCTGCTTGGGAGACTACACTGCATTGTTCAGTGTAGCCTCACTAAACACAAAAATCACTCGACCCAACCTGACATTATACGGCCCTGTGACTCACTTCTCGAAGCAGGTATTAACTAAACTCATCTAGTCCCTGAATGATGAAGTTTCTTGGCAGTTGGATTTTGTACGTGGTGTACTTAGAAAAAGGTGTGAGGACATAATCTCCTTGTAAATTCCAGTAATATGCTGATCAAGTTCACTGAACAAAAGCTATTGTACTTTTCTTTTTATTACTTAAAAGATATACATTTATTTAAAACAAAATGTACTTTTTTTTTTCAATCCAGGGATTGTGAAACATGAACTGAGCCTCTTTTGCAAATTTATGGTTGATTCAAGATAATTTAATTAGAGTATATCTTTAAAAGGATCTGATAGATTCTTTATTAATAACGAACAACTGATGGCATTAAATGTTTTATTAAAAAAATAAGTTATTCCTTATGTTCTGAAAAGAAAGTGTGTTGAAAAGTAGTTCCAGTGTGTAATGTTCTTAGTAGAACTTCAGTGCATAGAACGCTCTGAGTAATAATTATCGAATCTTAACGAAACCTCGGTAGGTAGTAAATACTTGAATAATGAGGAAAGAGGAATGATGCATCTACATACAATACAGTTGTCCAAGGAAGAAATAAAAATAAATATGATAGCTTTGCGAACACAGATTTGAGAAGTCTATTAGCAAACCTGGCAATCTCCATTTTGATAAAAGATAGAGGTGCTAACTTCTAATGAAAGTTTAATGCATTTCCTATTACATACTTTATTTAGTGTATGTACTATGAAATGCATTAAACTTTCATTAGAAGTTAACAACTCTACCTTTTATCAAAATGGAGATTGCCAGGTTTGCTAATAAACCCCTCATTTCTAAAAGGAGAATAAGTAGTATTGCAGATATGTATTCACAAAACCACAGATATTGTTTCTCTTAAACATTACATTTTCTCCTAAAATAGAATAGTATTGTTCAATGATAATTGACAACAGTTTCAGCAATAGTAGATATGTCTTCATGAAAAGAAAGATTAATGTTTGTGTTGGACATGTTCAACAGAAACAACATTTTGTGGTTTTATGAAGACATACCTACATCTTAAATGTTACTGTTAATAACAGTTGAAAATCTTGTCACAAAATCACTAAATTAGTGTTCCTCACAGTACTGTATATGATGCAAATGTCTTCAGTGACATGGACTATTAAGGAAAATTGAACTCTTGGCAGAGCAATGGCATAGAAAGGTTAAAATCCCAGTTTTCAGAGGAATTTTTCTCCTAAAATGTTCTCAATATCAGCAATATTGTAATAATTCAATAGCTGATTTTTAATTTCTAACATTCTGTTACCTTCCTATGCACAGCTTCCCTATGAAGAGAAAATAAACATTGCCTTGATTGGAGTGTAGTAAATTCATTATTTTAACATTAAATTTTATTAGATTTATGCAGGCAATTATTTTTCACAGTAAATGGTTAATCTTAGGTTCAGTTCTGAAGAAGTACCAAGCTATAGATTCACTTTTCTGTGCACCATTCCTTTTTACTTAATTATTTGATTTAGTAAAGTTTAGTGTGCCTTTTGAAAATACAGTACTTTTTAAACTGGTACCCGCAGTGTTTAAAAAATTTTGTAGATAGAAATATTCAGAACAATTTATGATATAATTTTTATTCTCAATTATGCTTTCTTCATTTCTTTCCATGACATCTTTCATAAAGACTTAATGGTATGGAGTATATGTAAATTCTTCTAACCTTTGCAGTAGAAAATTGCCAAGAAATGTGTAGAACCATATTGCATTAGCTTTGGTGTTTTCAAGACGAAAGTTGTGACACTTTTTCCACTTTTGAAGAAATAACTGTGTGAATAATTATTCTTGATTTCAATTGTACTTTGCACCTCAAAAGACTTCAAAATTATTTTATCATTTGTAGGATGTAAAGAATAGTTCATTCGCTTCATCTCAGATCCTGCTATGGGCCATAGGTTGGGAAAATATTTTCCTTTAGACTTGTAAGAATGTGAACCAGTGCTACCACATTAATTTAATATAGGATAATTCATTTTGTAAAGTTAAATACCTCAACTTGAATATACTATCGTAGGATCTAGAGTATTGTTTGCTGCTGAAGCAGTGATCTGTATAGAATTATTAGGTCAGGTCTATTTTAGGACAAAGCTGCACCATTCTGTACCTCAGAGTCTAAGCTATGTAAGATATTAACTGTATCTTGTACTGTTTAAAGAGCAATAATGACCAGGCTTCCTCGCTGTACTTGTGTAACTTTATTTCTTTGTATTATCTTCAGATTGTTAGTAGTGTGTCCACATGATAATGAGGCTTGAAATGTATTTAGAATATATGAAAGTTATTGGAAATGAGGATAGTGTGCTTTACTGGTGATACAGATAATGCATTCTTATTTTTCGTACAAGGTAAAGACATTCTTATAATTTAGGGGCTGTAATTTAATTTTTTGTTATTGTAGTTTACTACTTTATTTCTGGAATAGGGTAATGTTGAATTTCTGTATTAAAAACTGTGCTTTTTGTGAGGGAACCATTTGTTTGTTTGTTTGTTTGTTTGTTTGTTTGTTATTGCTGAGTATATCCATGGCAGGAATAATATCACTCATTTTGGAAAAGGGTAAAACTATAATGAAGTTTATCAAACAGTATTATTTTGATCTATAACTAAAATGCAGAATCATAAAATAAGTTCCATTATTGAATATCATCCAACAATGTATAATTTTAATATAGTATTTCACAATGTAATAAGTGAAAACAGCTATTTTTTGTTTAATAGCAGCCTCTGTTATCAGAACAAACCATAATAATTTCTAATTAGTTATAACTAATGTTGAGAAGCATAATTAAGCCACAAAATAGTTTGCAATGTAACACTCATAAGTCCTTCACTTATGAGTTAATTATCTTAGGGCTGTTGTGCTCTTGGCTCCTGGATGCTTTTGAGGGTAAATCCTTCCACTACTACAATGTTTCCCAAACATTTTTTTTGGCCGAGAAACATTTGTGTACGGGAATATACATGGAATACTCATCAGTAGAAAATCACAACGTTCTTAGCATTCTTTCTGGTAGCTTAAAATAATTGTTACAATTTTAAGATCACAATTTATTTACTTAGACTGACTGACACACAAAATAAGAGTGGTGGAGATCTGGCAAACGAGATCTCCATGTTACTGTAAATTTTTATTATAGTTTTAAAGAATATTTCATGTTGTAAAAACTGGGACAAAGGTATATATACAGAAAGAGGCAAGATCTGTTGCCAAATACCAGTAAGCCATTAAGAATTTAAAAGATAACATTTTGTAAATCGCTGTAATCCCTCAAATGTTAAACCACTGTCCTGATGTGTTTGTTTGTTTGTTTATTTATTTATTTTTTGTATTTTTGTATTGGCAGGAATGTTTGTTTGTTAACGTAGTGCGATATACTTTTTTTTTAAATAGAGAATATTAATACAGTACTATAAGTGACTGTTTGTTATGTTGTACAAGTAGTAAACTTTTGAGTCCCTTATTTTTGGCATTTATCGTTATTTTCACTTCTGTTATGCACTATTATCTCTTATTTCCACTTTCAGGAATTGGCAACCCTAATTAAATGTCACATCTGGCAGAATGAAATGGTTAGTTCCTGGTAAGAATTAGACATCAGGTACTAAAAGGAATTTCAGTTTTAAGGCCACAATTGCAGAACACTTATACACGCTTCATGGAAATCTAATGTTCCACAGAACACAGTTTGGGAAACACTGTACTACTAAATGGACAACAATCGTCCAAGATTAAGTGAGGATGAGATCAATAATTCCAAGATATATTCTACATATTGTCATGTCAGAAGCTAACCTCGAATGTAGCATATAAGTAGGTATTCACAATAGCTAAGACCCATAAAGAGATTTGGTGCTCAGATGAAAATTAAATACAAATCTTTTATATTTGAAGTATTAAGTAAGCTTCCACATGTGTTGTTGCAGTCTTATCTGCTTCCCCAACCTGATACCCTCATTTATTTGGTGCAATTCCAAGTTGCAGGATACTCAAGTGAGCTCTTCAAATGTATGCCATTGCGTCTGTCTGCAACGTTACAGTTAACAAATGTTTTTCACTCCTTACAGTCAATTTAAGCAGCTAATATTTTGCATGTGTCCGTCTGTTGTGATGACCTATCTATATCCTGTTTGAGAGTAGCTTTTAGCATGACACTATTTAAGCATCGACAATATTAACAAGTGAGTGAAACACTTACAATGTATGCGTGTTATATAGAAAAATTTAACAAATTATAAAAACACCCCTTAATTGTTAGAATCTTTTATCTGTATTTTGTGTCAACTTAAAGCGTTATCATTTCTTTATTCAATGGTATCTTCAATAGTTACAGAAAACTAACACAATGAAATAATAATTACTAAATTGAAAATTAAACATTGTTTGGAAGTTTACACAGTGAAGCTATATTATAATTTTATAATACCGAGTTGGGTTAACACTATACTTCACTTATCTTATAAATACCTGAACTAGTTCCGAAGACCCTCGTCATTCATAGTCATCAAGTTGGGCGTTTGTGTTGCCCTCTGTTGGAAGTGTGCCGCATTTGGTGATGAGATCTTCATCTGACGGGCTGTCAAAGTTCATAAGGTATCCTTTATGTTTGTGGATGAATATCCTTTCCCACACTGAGAGTTTCTTGTGACCTTCGACACATTTAATCAGTTTTGGATCTCGATCGATGTCATGTCCTTCATTCCCATTCGACCCATTTTTTAAATGAAGGACATGACATCAATCGAGATCCAAAACTGATTAAATGTGTCTAAGGTCACAAGGAATTCTCCGTGTGGGAAAGGATATTCATCCACAAACATAAAGGATACCTTATGAACTTTGACATCCCGTCAGATGAAGATCTCATTGCCAAATGTGGCACACTTCCACCAGAGGGCAACACAAACGCCCAACCGGCAGTTGGTGTTAACCTGATGACTATGAATGACGAGGGTCTTCGAAACTAGTTCAGATATTTATAAGATAAGTGAAGTATAGTGTTAAACCCAACTCGGTATTATAAAATTATACTAAATTGAAGCTTACTGAACTTCACTTTTATTTATGTAGGACATGTTTTGGGAGATATTGCTTCCCTCGTAGATTAGTTTCATTTGTTGGATATTCCCCCTCGAGTCAAACAATGGATCATATCTTCTGTTGAAATCTCATTATTCAGAATGGGGAAAATTAGAACTTCAGAGACTTCAGCAAAATTGAACCTTTAATCATTTTGGATTCAATGTTAATACTGTAAATAAAGTATATAATTGGACAAATCCTGCTATAATAGCAAATAATAAGAAGACCATTTGACTGGTAGTATATTAATATTACAAGGAGTGCAACTTGTAGATCCTACAATCAGGCTCTGGATGGGCGCGATGGCTCACAATACACATCCTAGGTAAATAACCTGATTAGTGAAGTTATTTATATATTGCTTTCAGATATATCTCAGAATTTATATATTTATTTGTACATAAGGATTAGAATAGGTCCACTAAATGGTGTATGGTATTTAATTTTTGACCACTTTCTCTGATTCAGATCTTGATAGTCTGTATATATATGTAGTTTAAATTATGTATATTGTCAACTTTATGTTTGTGGGAGAACTGGCAACTATATGAAATAACAACAAAAATTGTAATCCCACTTGTTCCATCAATACAGCCTAATTTAAATTGAGCCCTTCAGATTCTGCATGCAAGTAGATATTTTTGATGAACACCTGAAAAACAAGAAATTTGTGTATGTAAGAGGAAGTAGAGAGTACTGTTGTAGTATTTGCCTGCTGATTATAAGTAAATATAAATATAGAAATGAATACTGTAAGTTATGGATGTAAGTGAAGCATGTATAAAGCATTTTTATAATTTAGTTTAATTGCAACTTCACTGCTTAAACTCACAAAGAAAGATCTGAATAGTGAGTAAATAATTGGAATTTCATTAATAGGTAATTATTTAGAAAATACTCTCTTCTTCTGAGTAACAGTAGAATGTTTTCTAAATATTTACATTATTAATAATATTCCATTTCACTATTTCTTATTACAAGTTAATTAAAATAATTACTTGAATATTTGAATTTATTTGTCATATTAACAATTACTAAAACATTAATAGTTTTAAAAAAAAATTGTTTTACATGCAGTATTTTATTTTTGTTTCTTCATCATACTGTACTTGATATGAACTATTACTTATTTTGTTTACTTTTCACTTGTTTACATTGTGAATGTTAGAAAACATTCTAAACATTTTCTGTAGAAATTATCTCGAGATTATAGTTATAGTCAGGTTGGAAGATTATTCATTTGTCAACCATACCTTATACTCTGACTTATATTCCCAAGATTTGTCATCCTTTTAGGTGAAGATACAAAAATGTAGACTGGGGAAATATAATTTGTAGGGACCATATTTTTTGGTAACAGCAATAAGCTCGAAATTTTACAAGTTTTCCTTAGCTATATTTAGCTTTATAGATGCTTAAGCACGAAATACCCCATCTAGAATGAGAGAAATATGTATGAGAAGTGTGTATGATAATATGGTTTAAAATTTGTTATTCTTAGTGTTTGTAATTTCTTTTTTATTTTCTAATAAGCTTGCTTTCCTTTTACGCTGTCTCTGTGACTGTCAAAAATTTATAGATATTTATCACCAATTACAACAATGATTGGTATGCGGTGTTTCATATTTCATGGAATGTAGTTGACAGTTCTAATTGCAAATGGCTATTTTTGTTAACGAAACACTTTCCTTATTAGAGGCTGCCACATGGACAAAGTAAAACAAATAATAGAACTTAAGTTGAAGTGAAAATTAAAATATCACATATGTAATGATCCAAAATTTTAAAACTCCCTACGTAAGGCATGTTATAATTAATTAGAATAGAAGGAAGTTAAAACCGAAATCAGCTGTTTTATTTCCCCAAAAAGTCAGGTTCCTAATAATATAACAAGCGGTTGGTTGAGAAGAAGAAATAGGACACTTTTATCTTGTCTTAATAATTTTGACAACTTCAAATACAAACCCTTCTTCATACTCATGTTAAACCTGCCTCTAAGGTACAGAATTTTGTAAAAAAATGCTGTAATGCTCCAAGATGTTCTGGTTATTTAATTTTTATATATATTTGTTAGAGATGTATATATTATATATATATTGCAAGCGAGACTACTGAACGTCATTACAAATCAAAAAATTGTAGAAACTATAATGTGTGAATTTGTTTAATTTAGGAATTATTAATCCATTGTATATTTTTAACATCATATATATATAGATATATATATACTGTACACTTGTATATTTTTCTGCTTTGTGAAAATATATTATAATTCGGATGAATGTTAAATCTGTTAATTATTATTGAAAAATATTCTATCAAATAGAACACATCAACACACCATTGCATTTTTATAAAATCACTCTTAGCAGTTATGCCCTCCTCACCCAAATGGAACAAAGTGCTGATCTCTGAATTGACAGGCATATGTTATGTTTACTTTCAGTTCCAGCATAGAAATATATACTGCATTTATCTGAATTTCCAGGTAATCATGTCTAACTTGATACAGCTTTCTTGCTTCAGCCAAGAACCACTCACTTATCTCAGGAGAAATGTACTGATTTGAAAATGTTCTTTAAACTGATAGTGAGAAAGTTTCCTCAATAATGATCATTGATTATCTCCTTTGTTTCTTTAAGTGCAGACAAAACTTTAGAATTAAATTTCTTGTTCTAGAAAATTATTTTGAAACTTTAATTTGTTAGCTAAATACAGAACAAGCTAAATACAGGGCATCTTGAGAATATTTTCTGGCTACTGGGACATTTCTTTTTAAAAGGGAACCATCCCGAATAATGTATATATCTTGAAACCCTAACCTAGATTTTATCCAACCTCTTCTATGATTTTTACCTTTGAAATGGTTAATACTGCATCCAGTCCCCCAGCTTAATTCTTGTATAACAATAAGAAATAAGCTGCATTAAGCCTCATAGAGGACGGGTATCACCAGATGCCTCTGGCTCTTTGTAGCTGGGTTTGTATTAATCGTTCCAGTAACAAAACCCAGCTGTGCAATGGTAATAAATTGTAAAAAAACACACTTCTTCACTTAATAGACACAAGTGTAGCATATGTGTTTGTATAATTTAATATAAATAAATCAAGGAGCTGTATATATTATGTTCTACTAACTGGACATCTCATTTTTCGCACATAATATACAGATTACTTACATTCAGACTGAGATGCAATCTTCATATCCTGTCCTGCATCCTTGTATAGAGGGACACTGTCTTCTTTCAGAAACAAGTCATATAAACCAAATTCAAACCAAAATAAGTGAACTAAAGAAATGGGAAGTCAACTAGAGCCTCGATGCGAATATAACAAGCAACTCTAAGAATGCACCAAAATATGGAACATACATACAGTTTCATGTTATATTTAGAGAGCGCAAAGCAAGCAGAAGTCACCAATCAGAACTGAAGCATCAATCTAAATATAACAGGCGTCATGAGGTATTCAGGAAACCTAGTTGCATATCTAGATAGCTATGCAATTATGTATGCAACATACCACTCGAGTTTCCTGTTGTATGTAGAGAGCGTAGGGTAAGCAGAACTGGAGCCTTGATATAAATAAAACAGGACACCTTGAGGTATACAGGTCACCTGGTTGCATACCTAGATAGATATGCAATCACGTAATGCAATATAGTACAGTGAACTCTCGATAATTCGGACCTCAATATGCCGGACTTCGGATAACTCGGACAGATTCTTGACGATCCAGACCCAGATCTATAGTCATTCAATGGCCATTTCAGGACTTCAAGAGAAGTAATTGTTCAAAAGTAACAGAAAAAGTGTACACAGAAGAACATTTACAGTGTCTCTCGGCCTATATCTCCTCAGAAAAATATGCTCAAAGTGCCCACATCAATCATCATAGTGTCCTAATAATGTAATAGTGTGTATTTCTGACTCTGACTAGTAATTTTATTATAGTACTGAAGTGTTATTTGTTTTTGTTCCAATTGTCAGTTGCCTATATTCTGCCTTATACATTTTTCTTGTGGCTTAAACACGAAATTTCATTACTTAGATACCATTTCCTCATTTCCCTTCCATAAGCTGGACATTTCATAACTCGGACAGACCCCTGCCCACTTTAATCCGGTTTATCGAGAGTTCACTCTACTTTAGTTTCCTGTTATATTTATGGAGCTGATGAAAATCTCAGCAGCTGGAGAAAAAATGCATCCATGGAGTAAGCTGAATAACCGTGGAAACTACATAGTTAAAAATTGTTTGTCTGACTCAGTGTAAATGAGTATTACGGGTAAGTGCTTCCATGGTTTTGTTTGTTGTTGTTGAATGCATTGTTGTTTTCTAACGTGCTGCATTTGGCACCAAAGTCATTTGCAGTTACTTTGTGAATGTAACTGATAATAGGGGTTGAAAAAGGCAAAGGGTCGTTTGACCAAATTTGATCTTAACTTTTGTCTGCTAGATTTGTATGTATAGTAAACAATATTTGGTAAATATCGGTCAAAGCATGCCATAGTTGAGTAAAGTTAACGTCTTGTTTATAACCTTATTAATAGGGAATGAATACAGCAAAAGGTTAGTTTGAAATTGTTTCCTAGAATTTTATGCTGGTTGTAGAGGTTCTGTGTGCTGACATCCAATTCATATCTCTCTCAGAACGGAGGATATAATCAAATGGTTAATACTTTATACAGAGCGTTCCACGCCATTAGTCACTACCCAATACAGTTGCCTTTATCAAAGCCCAGTCGTGTGTTGTGCAGAAGTTTATAAAAGGTATCAAGCATCATATTTCTTATTGGTTATGAGCATTATTCCTCTTTGGGGTCTTTATTTGATGACTAAATAAGTGAATAAATATTGTATTAGAAATCTTGTCCAGCTTTTCCACAGTCTCAAGAAACAAATCATATCCCTTCGTGGATTACTGCAATTTTTTTCTGAAAATCTGGATTGCGGATATGTAATATAAGAGTAGTTGTACAGGCAGCACCCCACTAGTCCAAAAACCCGAACCCAAATTGGAATCACTATTCACCATCTTACTCAGCCGGAGTGCTTTTCTTGGATTATAAGACTACTCAGTGGAACACCTCTCTTGTCTTTCTTGCGAAAACCATACAAAACTGCTTCATCAAACTTTGTCAAATTCCGAAATTTTTTTATGTATGGCGCTCCTCGAATACCTTCTCGGTCACAATTCTGCAAAATTGTTCTATCTTGAATCAATTTTTCTTCCAATCACTTATTGTTGCTTTTGCGACACCGAATTCAACAACAATGGCGTTCGATCACAAAAATAGCACTGCACCTTACAACAATTGAGTAGATTTAACTTGTAGACTCCATATATATGCTTAATTATGT
The DNA here is from genome assembly GCA_964059195.1 of Ectobius pallidus. Taxonomy (NCBI): domain Eukaryota; kingdom Metazoa; phylum Arthropoda; class Insecta; order Blattodea; family Ectobiidae; genus Ectobius; species Ectobius pallidus. The sequence continues at coordinate 69,219,857 of CAXKWD010000009.1, read as the reverse complement.
AATTGTAAATTAACCCCATTATCTGAATTTTTGTCAATACAAACAGGCTCTGGTCCCAATTAGTTTGGACTTAGCGAGGTTCTGCTGTAGTTTGACATTGTCTGGTTTCCATATGCCACAGATAATTTAGTAATTCCTTTTTAACAACCTTTTTTATGACCCATTAAAAATCTAAATGTTTTTATATTGTTTAATATTATACCAATTTTCTGTTTTTGTTGTTGTCAACGAACTTCATAGCCCCTTAAGAAACTGAAAATATCAGTTCACCAAGGTAGCTAAAAGCTTGGTGCTTTCAATTTTTTTTTTTTTTTACTCTGATTATCGCCCAGAAATTTATCAGTTAAGTCTCAAACCATATGCATATAATTCACTTTTCAGTTTACTTCCTATTACATTGTTTGTGCTGTTTGTAAATGAATGGGGTCAGTAAGCGTATATCTCATTTAATGTGTGTTTGTAATGCAGTCAGAATGGCACTGGTTTTCTGTGCTCTGTGTTCAGTTCCTAGCCAGGCCAATGGCATTTATGTTAGTGTTGCAAACCATCCGGTTTTTGCTGGACAAGTCTGGCATTTTAAACTTCTATTTCTTGGCATTTCAAAACAGGCATTTTCATTTTTGTAGAAATGTCCAAATTTCTTCATTCTCTACTTGAATGTCTTAAATTCTCATCTGTACTAGAGTAAACACAGAACAACTCTGAACCTGAGGCGGAGCAGGCAGAATCACGTGATGAGTGACAAGCAAATGAGGTTGTTGCGGTGTTGTACAGTTAACGGTCCGCGCTTTCTCACTCCTTTATGTGCTCAAAATCTATTACATATAGATCTTTTCTGAAATCACCATTGTGAAGCTGTATTTATTTGGAAGCCGACTGTCCAGATCCCATATCTGTACAGCGCTCCGTTGAGGATAAAACGGCTTATTTAAAAATAATGAAATACCTTAAAACAATGGTTGGCTTGTACCTCTTAGTGAGTAGGCATGCATCTCCCTTCTCTGTCCGTTAGACAGAGACAGCTGCACACTTCTGATTCATCAACGCCGCACGTTGTGTAACATTCTATTGGCTTATGTTCAGAGTTGATTTGTGTTTAGTGTAGTAATTCCTAAGAATTTAGTTTCCAGACACCACCAGCTATGAGTTGAAACAAAAGAGGTTAGTTTTATGGTTAGATCGATAAGGGCATGCTCGAACTTAGGCCTGTGACCATTGCTGGTGTGTCAAAATTTGATCTTGAATCAGTTCTTTTAAATGCCTATAAATTTTGACATGTGGGCCTGTCACATTTATGCACACAAAAATGCTATCAACCTGGGCTGGGATCAAACCCATGACCTTGAGCACCCCTAAGAGGTTGGATTTTGGATGCAACACTCCCCAGAACAACCTCATTGTCTTCAATGGTAGTTTCTGTAGTTTCAATAATCTGTAGTAAAATTTTTCTTCGGTGGCATAGTTCTAAGTTCGTATGTCAGGTGCTTGTTCATAAAGTCAGGTTTTCTGCAATGCCTTGTCTGATTTTAAGTTTTTCAGATAGTAACCTTAATTTATGTGAACATAGACATGATAATGCCATGTCTGTAGATTTACAGACGTATAAAAGAACACCTTCAGGACTAAATTCCAGCACTACTGTGATGGTCTCAGGTCTAAGTAGTAGTATACCTCCTTAGTTAAGCTTGCTACACTTCAATTGGCTTGATTCCTTCTTTCTGAATTTGCTTTCCCACCTTTTTTCTTATTATCTTTTCTTTATTTGGCTATATTGAAATAAATGCTAAACTCTAGAATTTCTTGATCGTTGTGCCAGCCACACCACATTGATTCATACAAAGTATGCCAATATGCAGATAGCACAGTAGTGTACAGATTATAAATGGAATGCCGGTGTGTTATTTTGTATGGGTTAATATGATGGGTAAATACAGGATGACAAAAACAGTGTTAGTAGGGATTACGTTAGGAAATTATTAGAAACAAAGTTTTGCAAAAGGTGTGGTAGGGAAAGAAAGCTGCTGCATTAAGGTAAGTGTTACTGTAAGTGTACCTCTTTTGTTTTTCGCAGCTTGGGACAGCATGGTCAGGAGTCACAAAGCAAACCTCACTACTCACTGGCTTGGTGTTGTCCAGCTGTTCTGAAGTAATGAGCAGAGCTTGTCCTGCTTGATGGATTACTTGTCTATCATTGTTTTGGCCAATATCTTGCTAAAATGTGATGAACCAATTAGTGGCTGAATTACTTTTAAAAACATTTCTTTTATAAACAGTTATTTTACCCAGTACATGAAAATGAGCAGTGGCAATATAGCATTGAGAGCCAGTGGGATCAGGCTTCATAAAAAATGTGTATCATGCAGGTATTCATTTATAATTTTAGTTTATGAACACTATTTTTTTTGACGGCAGGTAACGATGCGGACTCATATTTGGAGGGTCGTGGATTGGAGTACCTTAACCAATCCAAATGTGGATTTTTTCGGGGTTTTTCTCGGCACATTCCGGATTGGAATTAACACCTATCCAGAATGTCCCGTGCTGATCACACAGTAGGGAGCCCTTCTATATCCTGTTTACATATATGTAATCTAAAGATTTGTCCCCTCCCCTACGGACATTGGAGTGTACGACCCATAAAAGGGTTGACAAATCAGATCAAGGTAGAAAGAAAGGAGTCCTCCGTAAATATTAATTCGTGGTATGAATTGCGAAATATAACTTTAATACAGTATACGAATTCCGAGTGCTAACATAGTCAGTTCATTGCGCATGCTCCCCGGAAGCGCTTTTAAGTGGGGTGGGAAGTAAACAACCAATAAGCATAAAGCAACAGCGCCAACCCTATAACGAAGTTGTAGTGCCGGTATGTGATTCACGTACGTAAAATATTTGTGTGTGTTTCTATTGCTGTTTCATCGAATTTCTAAAAGGTATTGAAGATATCAAGTGAGTTTACTAGTGAAATATGAATCAAGATAGTACCTAGGTAGAGACAGAAATCGACGTGCCAAGAAATTGTACTTTTTAAAGTGTTTGTAAGGGTGAAACATTATCAGCAGACAGCCGTGCGGGATGGGAGCAACGCTATCTCTTGTAAGGTAAGATAAGATAATAAATAATTATACTATATTCCATAGATTCAAAGTAGTTGCCAACAGATAATTTGAATGTAGAACAAGCCGAAGAACATGCATATATTCCAGGGAAAATTAGCATACAGGCTGTTTTCCGACATGCAACCATTTGCTGGGCGTCCGCAGATATTTTGTAAAGTGGAGGCAAATGAACAAATTACTGCCACAACCGTCACTAAGCTACCATTAGTACAACTAGTTTATTATCATTATTACCATCCATATTATTATTACAATACGCATCCTTGGTTTACTGTAGCTGGACCTATGACCATGGATACAAAGAAAAAATCTAACCTATACTACCATGACTTTTTCTACCCCTTATAATTTCACAAGTACTATTGATATAAAACGAGCTATTTGCATTGCTTTACTTTCATTACAATAAAATTATTTTTGTGGAAATAATAATTGGAAATAATTATTATTACATGTTCATATCTAAGGTAGTCAGTTGTTACAATTAGTTTTTGTTCAAACAACGCTAAATACAGTATGTTGGAAACTTATGCTTCTCTTCACATTAGTTGCTTACAGTCATTTAGTTTAGAGATTTATGTTTAAACAGAGTTTCCCACGGGGAGGCAGGGGCCCTTTCCTGCTCTCCTTCCGGACGCGGTTGGACCATTTCAGAATACAATATACAATAGAGGTTACTTTGAAATTAACTTTAAATAAAACATTAAAATTAACTTCCATTCTTTAGATAGCAGAAACTCTTGAAATTAGAGAAAATGAATGCGATGATTGGGGATGGTTGCCATGATTAGGCACAATATTTTGTTCACAGAAAAAATAGTTAAAATCGGTTACTTTTTAGCTTGTATTCTTAATAAACCGCAGAAACCATATAGAGATTTAATTTTTCAGAAAAGTCTCCGAGAACTGGGAAAATGAGAATGAACATGTCACTTTTCCAATCTATAAATGGCAGTTTCTAAACAAAAATGGCTGTTGGAAGGCGAAGATTACGACTGGCAGTGAGTTGTGCATGGGTCACGTAATCCAGAAACAAAGCTGGTATTGTAAATTTTATGGCTATCACTACTAATATGACTGTTCTTAACCTACCTGCCACCAACCTAGGTCTACATGCCACTAACACTAATATCAATATTCCTAACCTAACTGCAACAAACATAGCTCTACATATCAGGATGTCACTAACACTAATATCACCTTTCCTAACCTAACTGCCACATACCTAGAATCAGAAGTTTGTATGTAGTGCGGGGGGGGGGGGCGCAAGGGAAAAAAATGTATATCAATAATTATTATAGTCAGGTGTTTTTATTTTAAGACAATTATTTGAAAGTCAGTAGAGACATAAAAAGTTTGCTGAAGTTTTACCAAATCGACAACATGGAAGCAGAATCCACAGTGGATTAGGAAAGGGGGGGTTCAGGGGGTTTTGACCCCCAAAAGTCAAAACCTAAAATTCTATATTTTGTATTTTAAAAAAATATTTAATTAAACAAGATTTGTTGGTGTGTCAAATATGATATAGCAGTTGTTTTCTTCTCATAACATAATGAGTAGGCCTATTATGTCCACTGTTCCATTTGTTATTCAACTTTTCTTATAAATAGTAATAAGTATTATAACTTAGGTAACAATTTCTTGTTTAAGTTGCCATGTCTTAGAGTATAGTAAACAAAATTGATAACTAGTTTTTCAGTGCTAAAATAGCGTAAAATGTGATTTTCATTAGTTCAATACTTAAAAATTTTCCGAGGGTGGACCCCCCACTTAGGTAATGATTTATTATTCACAATGGCATGTCTTAGAGTTTGGTAAACAAATTTCCTAACTAGTTTCTCAGTGCTAAAATAGAGTAAAATATGATTTCCATTAGTTCAATATTAAAAAATTTCCCGGGGGTGGACACCCGACTTAGGTAACAATTTCTTGTTTACATTGGCATGTCTTAGAGTATGGTAAACAAATTTCCTAACTAGTTTTTGAGTGCTAATGTAGCGTAAAATGTGATTTTCATTAGTTCAACATTTAAAAATTTTCCGGGGGTGGGCCCCCCGCTTAGGTAATGATTTCTTATTTACATTGGCATGTCTTAGAGTATGGTAAACAAATTTCCTAACTAGTTTTTGAGTGCTAATGTAGCGTAAAATGTGATTTTCATTAGTTCAATATTTAAAAATTTTCTGGGGATGGACCCCCCGCTTAGGTAATGATTTCTTATTTACATTGGCATGTCTTAGAGTATGGTAAACAAATTTCCTAACTAGTTTTTCTGTGCTAAAATAGCGTAAAATGTGATTTTCATTAGTTCAATTTTTAAAAATTTTCTGGGGATGGACCCCCGACTCCCTTTTTCGACCCTCCCCACAATTATTTTCTGGTACGTCATTGTTGCACTTATTATATTATTATTATTATATTATATTATTAATATAATGTTACAAAGTGGCCCAAGAAGTTAAAGCGACAAAAAATAAATTAATTAAAAAAATTGCCCCCCTCTAGAAAATATCATATGGGCGCCCTTGACGACAGCCAATCAGGTTGGGGGGGGGGGGGGTGGGCACCCCTGGCTATCACACATGAAGCCTCGTATGACAGTGTGCGGGAAGCTTTAGCTATTTTAATATTAATTAATCTCTGTACCCTTCTGTATTTCCCCATGATAAATATTTTGTTAAAGGTATTTACTTCTTTACTGTTATTACGGATGAATGTTCTTTTTCAACATTGAGACGTTTAATAACATGGGTGAGGTAAGTGATGAGATGACTGAAGATCGACTTTTGGGATTAACATTAATGGCTACGCACAGAGGAAATGCTGAAAAGCTTGATGCACCAAAAGTGATTAAGACTTCCAACTCTGAACAAGAAGAGTTTAACCTGCTGAGAAACTTTGAGGAATCACCCAGAAAACTTAAAGTGCGTCATTTCGTATTAATTTTTTTAAATAAATTCCTGGGAAGGATCCCCTTTCTTTTTGGGGTTATTCCATACCCCCTCCCCCAGTAATTGTAAACTTTCCTTAATGTCGGCCCCCCTTTCAATAAGTTCTGGATCCGTCCTGGATATGACTAATTCTCGAGTGTGCTAGAAGAAGGGCTAGAACAGAGAATAAGTCCGGCAATCTCACCATGAATGCTCAATTTGACATCCCTAATTTAAAAGAGAAGGCTCAGCATTTTTAACACGATGGACAATCTCTGACATGACTGAATTATGGTGTAACAAGAGATGATGTAAGCGTGTATCCATATGCATATGTGTTGTTGCATTATAATATACTTCTTCGTCACGACTGCTAATCAACCTGCACTGTGTCTGTTACTAAATCGTTATTTGTAACGAAACAGAGATAGACAGCTCAGGCGAAAGATAAACTCAAAATTGTTTTATTATCTATATTTCCAAGAATATAAAAACAGTAGAAACATCTAATATCAAGAATATTATTCCATATTGAATTTAAAAAAAATCATTCAGAAAGTAAATAAATATACAGTGAGTCCCACGCAAGAGTTGACCAATGTCGCGGGTTTCTGCGTCGCGGCGGGCAAAGCTCCAACTCCCGAGCGAACAGTATGTGACTATTATTTATGGGGAAACTTGAAAAATAAAGTGTATAGGTCAATTTACCATACATTAGAAGACCTCAAAGACAATATCACAAGAGAAATTAACTCTGTCTCGGAAGCTGAACTTATGCGCGTGAAAGAAAATTTCCCAAAAAGTGCCAGTATTGTGTGGCTGCAAGAGGAGAACATTTCCAACATATCTTGTGATGAGGTACATGGTTATTTTCGTTGTAATTCCACCTTTAAATGTGAGAACCTGAATCATTTCAGCGATCGCGGCTTTATTTGCATAGATATTTCACCCGAACCCTCGGGAGTTGGAGCTGTGTCCACCGCGACGCAGAAACCTGCGTCATTGGCCAACTCTTGCGTGGGACTCACTGTACAATAATATGTCACGGAATTAGAGGTGTACATATTCTGATTTTAGCTTGCCTGCCCCTTTGAAATTCTGCAACCACTCACAGCTTTTAACTTACTTGACTTGAAAGCAAGCCAGATTACAACGATGATAAGAAATACTGTCGCTATGAGTCACAAGCTCTTCATAACTTGGTGGGTTGCACAGGACCTAAGGAAACTGCAAGGCCTGGCGGAAAGAATATGAAACTGGGTATAGCAGTGCACTGGTAAGTCGTGCAGTTACGTGGTTGAGGACTTCAGATGTGTTTAGAGAATTTTACCCTGAAGGAAGCCGAGGAGAAACTAAAATGTGGACAGTTTGAATTATCAATGAACAAAGGTACTAGTCCGGCATGGGAAAAATTTTCGAACATTTTCGAGAAAACATCATAAAATCATTAATAACAATAACAAAAATCCCTTTAGGCAAGCCTACAAGCTGAGGTAGATTTCGAAGTGCTTTTGTTTTAATTTACTGTCGCTGCGTAGCACTCTTCTTCTTTAGCCTTGGCATGACAAACCCGCAATAATAACTGCAAAAAAGAGGAAAGAGAACTTTTTCAAACATTCAAATCTCGCCTTATATGAGAACTATCAAAAAAACTAGTTATTGATTTGTAGAGTACTCATCAAGAGCTTTTCAACGATACCCCACAAGACGTAGTTTCGAAAATTTCGAATTTCCATCCCCATACCCCACCCCCACTCGTACTCCCAAAACCCCCGAATCGTTGGTGTCACTGTGAACTCCATAAGGAGTACTCTAATTTATTCAATCAAAGTTTACCTCTATACTTCATAGGGGCCGAGATATAAATGTTTTAAAATTTCAACCCCCTCCCCCGACCACCCCCTTAGGCCAATTTTGCTCATTAACGAACTTGTCTGAACTATTGGGCCTAGAAATAACATAATAAACTTTGATTCAAATATCTTGAAAATTACGGCCGCTAGCGTGTAAAGATATATATGTATATATAAATATATATATATATGTATATATAAATATATATATATGTATATATAAATATATATATATATATATATATATATATATATACATATACATATACTGTATATAAATATAAATATCACAATTTTTTTAACAGGCGGTGGTTTCGTACTTAGGGAGGCATGAAACGTAAAGATATGAACGAATGTTTTTAAAGTCATTAGGTAGATTTTTCTGCGAAATCTACCTAATAATAAAAATAATAATTGTGTTAAGACGCTAAAACGATTTTTAATACTTTATCCACCTTTTATTTATCTGCATGGTGAATTTCTTCTACCAGCATGTAGAAAAGCAAGAAAGTATTACCTACAATTAGCAACTACAGTTGTTTAGCTGATAGGAATGTCGCAAGCTTATTCTGACTTGCCTAGTCTGGGTTTGACCTGACCCATCAAGCTTCAAGAAACCTGCCTGCTTCCTAGCTATGACGCTGGCAACTTGCTTGCCTGGCGTTCAAGCGGGTTTGGGCAAGCTAAAATCGAGATTTGTACACCTCTGCACGGAATCACCCCTGGGTCAACCATAGCTTGATGGCATCAGTGATAATTTCATAGCTTTGTTATTTATAAGAAAAAAGTGAATATTTCAAAATGAAACTTGTCACACAATTTTTCAGTAAAATGTCTGATTTTTTAAAAATATATGACCAATGGCATTTTTAGAAAAAGATGTCACGCATTAGTTTTCCTGAATTTAACTACAAAGGGAAAAAATTATATTTAATGGAAGTCTCAAATTTAAGAAACATTCGTGGTCACCACACATATGTTATATTTTATTTTAAAAAATAATTTGGCAATTACATAAAAACGCCATGCTCTATTTTGTTAGTCATACTCCAAAAAACCTATAGCAAAAATCTCAGACTTACTGCGTTAAATCTGTAGAACCCATTTAGTTCTGAATATAACTTAGACTGCTAAAGTAAAAATAAAAGTATGGGAAAATGACTTTAAACGTTTGTATGCTTTTGTTTTTAATTATTCTAACTTGAATATAACTTTTCTTTCCCATAGGAATAATCATCTGAAGGCAGTTTGTTTTTGTAAAACCATTTATATATTCATCACTAAGGTTTAAACATTTAACGAGTATAGCCTTTTTAATATCGCGTAATTAGGGAGACTTTTAAATGCCTGAGTGTACTGAAACTTTGCCAACATACACACTAAGGTACATAGTATTTTTATAGTATATTGCTAGCATGCTATTTTTTGCACGATGATTATTTATATCAATTCGCGGGTGCGCGGGCAAAGAGAGTTAAGTCCACCATCCTCAAAAATTGAGATATGTCCATAGAGTTATAAATAAAAATGTTCTCTAAATTTGTGTTAAGTCCAGTAAGTCATATTAAAAAACGTACGGTACTTATGGATGTGTGCATGGATGTTGGTCGGGTGAAGTGTGTTAAGTCACTCTAATTCTCAGTAACTAGAAAGTGGACTTAGGCCTAACTCTCTTTGCCCGCGCACCCGCGAATTTATTTATATTAATTGAGATATTAGCTGAAAATATTATGTTTATACACTATTGAAGATGGATGTTATATTTCAGAAAGTGATTAGCATATGTTGGTTGTTATGGGGACCTAATATTTGTCCTGTTAAAGTCGCCACAAACTGGGGGGCCTTGGTTCCGGTCTTCCATAAAGGCTTGTATTATGATGGTTTTACTTACGGCACTTGTGCTTTTTGTAATGTTTACCGCACGGAGATTTATTTTGTTTTCATAGCAACCAGACTACGTGCGGGAATGTCAAGTTACGATCCACGGCAACAATATTCGTAAGTACCACTAATTAGTTACTTCGTGCAAAAAAACAAAAAACAAATAGGCCTAATGGTAATTTTATACAAAAATTGTGAATATTTCACCCATTACCCCTTAAAACAGTTCACTCTATTGACATTTTTGCTCACATTCAATATCTGAAACCATAATTCATAATTAGGGTTAGGATGTTTAAGACATGTCATATTATTTTCCATGACGTTCATGTCAGTAATAGCGATAAAGTAAAGAGGAATTGAACGTGTCTGTTTGCTTTTAGATACATTTTATTTGTCACGTTTTTGTTATTTTGTTATTTAGATCATGTTCACAGTTTTGGTCATACTTTGCATATTTTGGAGATTTAAGGTCATATTCCGGTTAAAGTTTTGGACAGATCTTGTTTTCAGATAACTTATATTTTTAAAAAACCTGTCTCTAATCCGGATTTAAAAATGTGCAAAATCAGTCGCATTTTAAGCGACAATAAAGCTATTTAGGATGAAGATGACCCACAATCCGAGTGGAGCGAATTGGCTGTTTTCAAATAATGACCGCATAAGGTCTTAAGAGGTTCTCACGACACAAGACTATTTTGACTTAAACCGAAGATTCCTTTTTGAGAATCTGAAGATGCACCTGGTAATATATTACAATGCAGTAGCATTACAAGAGATATCAAAACTTTTCTTTGAAATAACATAATTTTATTTCCAAATAATATAGACTTTTGCGTGACTCATTAAATACGTGTTTGTTTGATCACATTTTGCCTTTTTGGGTCATATTTAGCTATTTTAAGGCCATATTGTCTTGCATATTTCTGACTTTTTTAAGATAATAAACGTCCGAGCTCCATTCATAACTCATTAAGATGTCTGTCCTTGCATTTTCCAAAGTAGTAAGTAGCGTGCTAGTTGACTAGGGTTTGTAATACCATCGACGGCTCGTGAAAGTATTATCAAGACAAACACAGAACAGAATGGTTGAGCAGTTTATTGCACACTGGGTTCTTTGTACGTCGGTAGTTGTGCGTATGCTTGCTTATACAATGGAAGTTTAAACACTCTAATTTATTGATTTGTTTTCTTATGTAACACTTTTATAACTTTGTCCTCTGTGCAAGGAGAAAAAAAAGGCTGCTTAGTTATGAAGTGAAGTGAAAACAAGCAGCTAAGTTGTGGGGGGAATTATCTCGCAGAAAATGGTGAGGAAATTAAAATGGGTTGATTAATTAATATAGTATTCGGTAGTGTTTTGAGTACTTATTACAGCAACGTGACGGGGACTTCCCAAAGAACGTGAGTATGAGATCTATACTGATCTATACTGATGTGATCCTTTAGTCTCATTCCTAGGTGCCGACTAGTGGAGAGGTGCTTGTCCCACATGAACTGAGCTATGAGGGACTTGCCCCCATATGAAAAAACCTTATAATTTTATTGTTTAGGATTTTTCAGAAAATTTTATTAGGCTATCATCTTGTTGTTATTGTTATTATTATTATTATTATTATTATTATTATTATTATTATTATTATTATCATCATCACCTTTATCATCATCATCATCATCATCATCATCATTAGGGCCAGGAAGTTGATGAAAAATCATATTTTTAATAATGATCTCTATGACATGCTTATGTTCAAACGCGTACAAGACATGAAAGAAACAACAGAAAATTTATGGTTTAATTTTGCATTTAGTTCCATATTATTTTATTAATTTTGCAATAATGCATCATATTTGCTTCATATTAAAATATATTTGCATGTTTAATTAATTTGGCATATTTTTAACGGCATGTTTCTGACTGATTTTAAATATTATTGTGCATATCTCTGTTAATTAAAACAATTTAGAGAATATTAATTGGCTATGTGAATGCTTTGAGAACAGACAGTAGGCATACAGCAACTAACAGTATATGAGCTTAATGTTTTCGGAACTGATTGTACCTAGGTATAATATTAAAGCGACGATTCACTTCATTAGTTTTCAATTTTTTACATTGATCTTTTTTAGTAAGGTAATTTATACAATTTTTTCTGTTTTCTGTATTTTATAATGTAATTCAGCTAACACGAGAACGTAAAGTATTAAAATTACTTAATCGACAGAGCATATTTCATTGGTTTCGGAGCATATTTTACAAATTTCATAGCATATTAGCATGCATATTTCGTATTCTGATAGATAGAGCATTAACTTCCGGACCTTGATCATCATCATCATCAGAAAAAACAAACAACACGAAAAACAAATAAATTATTAGTTCCGTAGAAACCTTATTCAGGGCTGTTACGGTACGTAATGAAGGTTATCCGCAGATTTTCTTGTGTGAAGTTCTTGTGTCTGTCAGTGAAGAACGATTTGTAAAGTGGAAAATTAATGTTCTTTCTACGTCGCAGGACGTCACAGGCGCATGTAAAAAGCGACACAGTTATTCCATGAATTCCTCTTCAATATCCGTTTCTTCACTGGAAAGCGTTGTAGAAATGTGACAGTGTTTTATAACCCGATTTTTTAAAGTAATTCTATTAGCTGCCAAAAAAAGGAAACCGATTATAATGACGTCTAGGTATGAAGAAATGAACACTTTTGTTTATTTATTTATTTACAAGACAGTGTCCAGTTAAGTTATCCGGAAGTTAAGTGGATTTATGGAGGATTTATCAGGAGGTGGTTGTACAGACCCTAAGCATGGGCAATACAACTTTCTCATTTTAAATAATTCTGATATGGAATAACAGACCGTATTACAGAGAGTGTATTCAGTCGAATCAGCCTCATGCAAAGGTTTAATATTCACCACGTAAGGCTTTTTTTTTTTTTTTTTTTTTTTTTTTTTTTTTTCGTTTTTATAAACATTTTTTAAATGTTTACCCGAAGATCAAACGCTCGTCCACGGGATAATTTCCAGAATAAAACAAATGCGATTCTATTGAACTCAATACTGAATTAGTAATGGTGTTTTGGATGTCCGCACTAACACATGGCAAATCATACCCAAGATCAGTAAACTGTAGTTTACAAGCCTTGAATCAGACCGGAACTAAAACATATATAACTGAGAAAAAAAATCAATTTCGGCCTACAGGTGAAGGTCATTTCGAAGTTCTTATTTCTGTACGATTTTGGCAGGTGTCCGCGACTTGGATCGCGTTTATTAATTCAGTCGGAAGACTTTTAAAATTATTTATTTATCAGAAAAATAATTACAATATTGTGTTTATTAACATTTACATTGTTTTTACATAAAATTCATGATTTACATCATTTTATTTTTAATGATATTGTTAGATGTTAAAAAAAACTCAGATAAGAGTTCTCTGGACCCGAAAACCCCTGCATAGTGAGTTTCGTCCAAATCATACAATTTTTCCCATTTCGGACTACTTTCATCATCCGACCACCTGTGTTAAAATTGTCAGATCTCTAAGTGCTATAAATTTGTCTGGGCATCGCTAACAAACAAAAAATATTTTCTTGTTGTTTAAAAATAAATTGTCGCTATATACTTGAACGGGATGCTGAGATATGAAATTATGCCGTTGAGACAAACATACAAACACTTCCTGTGATTATACAGATTTGAACGAAACATGTCAACTTTTTGGGGGGAAAAAACGCAAAGGGGAAATTAAATTCCTATTTTTTTCATCTGATGATGTTGAATAATATAGAACAGTACGGATAATACTTACGGAGTAAAGCACGGTTAAAGTTTAGCGACTATTTTTTGTGAGAACGTACTCACTTGGGACAAAAATGGTATTTTATTTACTGTTTGTTTCCACCGAAGGAACAAGGTGTTAAGAATTGCACATAGAGCGTAAGCTACTGTATACCCCCCCTCCCCCCACCGTGGGAATTTCCAACTCATATATTTTTTGTTAGTATTGCCATCTAGTTTCAGTTTTTAGTTGTTTGCCCCTTATCAATTAGGCTACAGCATTTACCCGGAAACCCCGTAATCCGGAGAAAATGAGTTTGTTTTAATTTTTCTTTGTTCTTTGCTCCTAATATGCTCAGGGAATTTCTGACTCACATATTTTTTTGTTGGTATTGCCATCTAGTTTAAGGTTTCAGTTGTTTGCCTCCTACCAATTACAACATATTCCCGGAAAACCCGGAAAACCACGTATATACGGAGAACATGACAATGTTTTATTTTTCAATCTCTGTTCTTTGCTTCTAATATTCAAAGGGAATTTCTGACTGATATGTTTTTTTGTAAGTATTGCCATCCAGATTAAGGTTTGAGTTGTTTGCCCCTTATCAATTACAGGAAATCCCCAGAAAACTCCGAAAACCACGGAAACCCGGAGAAAATGACTTTGTTATAATTTTTTTATCTTAGTTCTTTGCTCCGAGTATTCAAGGGGAATTGGTGACTCATATGTTTTTGTATTGGTATTCCATCTAAATTAAGGTTTGAGTTGTTTGCCCCTTATCAATTACAGCAAATCCCCATAAAACTCGGAAAACCACGGAAATCCGGAGAAAATGACTTTGTACAATTTTTTTAAAATCTTAGTTCTTTGCTCCTAGTATTCAAAGGGAATTGGTGACTCATGTGGCTTGTAATTGGTATTGCTATCTAGATTAAGATTTCAGTTGTTTTTCCCTTATCAATTACAGCATATCCCCGGAAAACTCCGAAAACCACGAAAATCCGCAGAAAATGAGTTCGTTTTAATTTTTAAAAAATCTTTGTTCTTTGATCCTAATATTCCCAGTGAATTTCTGACTTACATTTTTTTGGCATTATCATCTAGATTAAGGTTTCAGTTGTTTGCTTGTTATCAATTACAGCATATCCCTGGAAAACCACGGAAATCCACATAATTTCTAGAACTCGGAACTAGTTATCTACAGTCACTGAAACCGTTATTGCTTCAGGTGTGTCCTTTGCAAGTTCGAAAGGGTGAGTATGTGGACTACAAGATATCTGCCATAATATTGTGATGGCCATATGGGAAAAAAAGGGGAACCATATCTTCTATAAACATGCCAAGTGTAAGTCAAAGTTGTTTTCTCTATTTGCTCGCTGAAATCTCAAAATCAATAACACTTTGTCCATATTACCAATCCAAAATTGTTCTGTTTTACCCAATGTCCAGTGCCGTATTTAAGCCTAGGCAGACTAGGCAGCTGCCTAGGGCGGCAGATTTGAAGGGGCGGCTTTTAAGCTGTTACTGTTTTTTTAATATATTAAACATTTTATTTATAACTCTTCAAAATAGTACCAATGTAACGCACAATGTAATAGAAATGAATGACATTGACAACAATACGCACCTGTTTATTTATTTATTTATTTATTTATTATTATATATATGATATTATTATTACTATTATTATTATTAGCCTACTATTTCAATTACAATAATGCTTATTGTAGGTTACTTTGTACATTCATGTGGAAATAAGGGGGCGAAAATATTTTTCTCTGCCTAGGGGCGCTTAAGTAGCTAAATACGCCCCTGCCAATGTCCCTTCTCTAACTTCAGTCAAGAAAGTTTGGTAGTGACTGTGGAAAGTTTGGCAAGATAAATTATCATTCACAGATGTCAAATTAGAATATGAAGGGTGTTCTGCCTGGTTTTTAATCGCTTTCATCCCTGCAACGTCAGGATTTTTTCCAGTATTATTTGTCATGCTGTAATTTGTAAGGGGAAAACAACTGAAACCTTAAACTATATGGCAATAGCAACAAAAATTATGTGATTCAGAAATTCCCTGGGAATATTAGTATCAAAGAGCAAAGATAAAAAAAGAATTAAAACAAACTAATTTTCTTCGGATTTTCATGTCTTCGGAGTTTTCCGGAGACATGATGTAATTGATAAGGGGAAAACAACTGACCCCTTAATCTACATGGCAATATCAACACAAAACCATATGATTCACCAATTCCCTTTGAATACTAGGAGCAAAGAACAAAGAATTAAAAAAAAAATTAAACGATGTCATTTTCTCCGGATTTCCGTGGTTTTCGGAGTTTTCCGTTGATATGCTGTAATTGATAAGGGGCAAACAACTGAATCCTTAATCTAGATGGTAATGCCAATAAAAAAAAATCCCTTTAGGCAGGCCTACAGGCTGAGGTAGATTTCAAAGTGCTTTTGGTTTAATTTATTATCGCTGCGCAGCACTCTTCTTTTTTAGCCTTGGCATGGCAAACCCGCAGTAATAAGAACTGAATTCGGTGAAGAGGAAGAGCCTACAATCATTTGTTTTGACAACAAGAATAGGATATAATATTCTTGGAGGCCGTGCGCAAGATCAGCAATGAATAACATTAGCAAAGCCGCTAAACAAGACAAAATTATGCTATTATAATTCTTTTAAGTGTTATTATTTTCAAACATCTCGCGTCATATGAGAGCTATCAAGAAACTAGTTATTGATTTGTAGAGTACTCATCAAGAGCTTTTCAACGATACCCCACAAGACGTGGTTTCAAAAGTTTCGAATTTTCATCCCCCCACCCCCACCCCCACTCGAACCCCCGAATCGTTGGTGTCACTGTGAACTCCATAGGAAGTACTCTAATTTATTCAAACAAAGTTTCCCTCTATACTTCATAGGGGCCGAGATATACATTTTTAAAAATTTCAACCCCCTCCCCCGACCACCCCCTTGGGCCAATTTTGCTCATTAACGAACTTGTCCGAACTATTGGGCCTAGAAATAACATATTAAAATTTGGTTCAAATATCTTCAAAATTACGGCCGCTATCGTGTAAAGATATATATATATATATATATATATATAAATATCACAAAATTTTTTTTTGAACGGGCGGTGGTTTCGTACTTAGGGGAGCATGAAACGTAAAGATATGAAATAATTTTTCGAAAATCATGACATGGTATCCATTGCAATAGGTAGATTTTTCTTCGAAATCTACCTAAAAAGAGTGCGTGGAACGCCACGCGACAGAAGTAAAACTTTATTTATTTATGTATTTTCTTCAGTTTTCCTTTTCTTCGTCACTTTCATCCTCTCACGGTATCCTCTTGCTCTTTCTGCAATTGATTTCGGTTTTTTAAAGTCTGTGTGTGCCTTTTTATGAGAATTATAGTTTGTATAAGGCAAAATAGATTTTACCATAGGTTCACACGTGTCAGTTCTATCATGCACTTCACTTACTGATGCTTCACGAGCATTTTCTAATGCTTTCTTCGTGATCGGCTTTCTCTCTTGCGTTCTGCTGCAGTTTTGGCCGTTACACTTCATGTATTTTCTTCAATTTTCCTTTTCTTTGTCACTTTCATCCTCTCACGGTATCCTCTTGCTCTTTCTGCAATTGATTTCGGTTTTTTAAAGTCTGTGTGTGCCTTTTTATGAGATTTATAGTTTGCATAAGGCAAAATAGATTTTAATATAGGTTCATACGTATCAGTTCTATCATACACTTCATTTAAAATCGTATGCGTTTTCTGCTACGACTTTGTTGATTATAGTGCTGTTCAACTTTTTTCAAAACGTACACAGTCAAACGAAAAGAAAGATGCAGTGTAATTCTCGAGAAGGCGGTGGCTAGTGCTGTTCAACTTTTTTCAAAATGTACACAGTCAAACGAAAAGAAAGATTCAGTGTAATTCTCGAGAAGGCGGTGGTTTTAACACACTTTACCAATGTCGGATAATTTATTTAAATTTTGGATAAGCTTAATCATTGAGTTGAATCATTGAGTTTATTGTTTTAATTTTTGGATGTTTTAATTTTTTTTTTTAGTTTTGGAAATTTGTATTTTTTAATTTTGGATTTTTAATTTTGGATTTGCGCGGTAATCAACCTCCGGGTTCCATAAAATAGATAATATACCCTTAGATTGCTTAGGAATTGTCTATTGCCATTGAGGAAGTAGGCCTAATGTCTGAAAAATTTCCTTTGATTACTCCTAATCATTGAGTTGATTGATTTCTGTGCAGTCCGCTCCGAAACACGTAGTTTTGAGTGTGACTGATTTTGTGACTGATTTCGTTACAGTTTTAGTGTGACTGATTTTCCGATTTACCCCAACCACGAGAAAAGAAGTTTTACTTAAAAAACATATGAGTCAGAAATTCCCTTTGAATACGAGGAGTAAAAGACAAAGATTAAAAAAATATAACATAATCATTTTCTCCGTATATATGTGGTTTTCCGGGGATATGTTGTAATTTGTAAGGAGCAAACAACTGAATCCTTAAACTACATGCCAATACCAACAAAAATGTGTGAGTCAGTAATTCTCTGGGAATATTAGGAGCAAAGAACAATGAAAAATTAAAACCTTCATTTTCTCCGGATTTCCGTAGTTTTCCGGGTAAATGCTGTAATTGACAAGGGGCAAACAACTAGAAACTTAAACTAGATGGCAATACCAACAAAAAAATGTGTGTGTCGGAAATTCCCACGGGTGGAGGGGGGTCATATTAGTGGCCTAACAGTTATACAGCTTCCACCCCGTGTTATAGGCTATTAAAGAAACGATCCTGAGATTAACTCGAAGATCGATTACAAAAATAACACAAAAGAACTTTTACTTTCTGGGATGTGGTTGGTGATTGAACGGCTATGCGCATGCTAAGAAAACAACGCTGTACTTCATCTGAGAGTTATGAACAATTAATATAAATTTCAAGATTCATTTAATAATGATATGGAAATATTTAATCACTTTTCGGTTACATATATTAATTGAACTGAATTCCTGTAAATATTCTGTTATTTAAAAAAAAACTGTTAAAAGCAGAATGCATACACGCTCAGCTTTATGTTTCGTGTATGGGCCATGATCTTTATGTTTTTTCCAGCTTTGCTTATCAAATTACCAGCTTTTCATATTATTAACTAGCAGTTGCCCGCGGCTTCGCCCACGATAATTAATTCGAAGATTAAAAATAAAGAACAAAATAATTAAAACATTATGTAACACTTACACGCGAATCATTTATAAACTAAACGTTAATGATTATAATGAAACAGCTAAAAATCCGTCTTTGGAGTTCAATCTACGATTAGAAAGCGCCTCTATTGTATTTGGCATTATAAACAAACGAATCGAACAGGGTGAGCCCACAGAATCGAAACGATCGATAATTCCATGCGATATATTGAACAAATCGCAATGCTTTTATTTCCAAGTTGTGACAAAAAAAAGCCACCTGCAATTGATTTGACAATTCAAATGTATTACCGAAAACTGATGCTTCGATAGCGCAAAAAATTCACGTTTTCTGCCAGTTTTTCACTCATAACTTGCGAACTAAAGGGGAAATTAAAAATCAGGCTTCGAGGTGCATTCGGCCATTCTTCAGTCGTTCTATGTTTGAAATTTCAGATCTCAGCGTGCAGTAGATTTCGCTGGGCAGACAGACAAAACAAGCACTTTCTCTTATTATTATTGATTGGCAGATCTCCGCGGCTTCGCCCACGATAATTATTTGGAAGATTAAAAATTAAGAGCAAAATAATTAAAACATATTTATTAACACTTGCACCCGATACATTCGTAGGCCTAAACTAAACGATTAATCATTAACGAAACAGCTAAAAATTTGACTTTGAAGTGAATTCCACGATTAGAAAGCGCAGCATGGGAACAATAACACCAGATTCGAGTTCTCTGGCCCAGAAAATCCGTGCATAGTGAGTTTCATTCAAATCGATCAATGTCTGCCCATTTAGGCCTATACTCGTTATCCCTCAAGTCTAGGGTGAAAATTTCAGATGTCTGCGTGTCTTGACATTATAAACAAATGAATCGACCAGGGTGGGCTTACAAAATTCAAGCGATCGCGATGCTTTTATTTCCAAAGTATGACAAAAGTAGGCAAAGCCATCTGCAATTGATTTGTCAAATGAAATGAATTAGGCTGCTGAAAACTGATGCTTGGATAGCGAAAAAATGCACGTTTTCTGACAGATTTTTTTACTTATAACTTTCGAACGAAAGCGAAAATAAAAAAAATCCGGCTTCCAGGTGCATTCGCCCACCCTTCACTCGTACTTTTAAAATTTCAGATCTCTGCGTTCAGTAGATTTCTCTGGGCATCGCGCACAGACAGACAGAAAGGCAGAAAGACAAACGATAGCCTTCCTGTTATTACTCGTATTCTAGAATTCATTTCGCAGAACTTTTTTATCGAGTATAAATTTATTATTTTACGAAAATAACTTATTATAAAATAATTTTAAAAAGCTACAATTTCACAAATGTAATATAATGATTGTCGCCAAATCACATAATGCAATTTTTAAATATTTAAACTAACCAAATTCTTAACTAACATAGCTTGCTCCACCGGGGCAATTTCTCTCTGAGTGATTGATTCTTCATCGCCGAGCCGAAACCGCTGAAGCTAAGGTATAAATATGAAATTTGATCAATAGTTTTATTTTATAAGGTAGAGGCTCACTAAGAAAGTATTTTCAAAATTCAATCCCTAAGTGGTCATAAGGGGGTTGAAACGTTCTTAATGATTCTATTGACTTAAGGCTTGGTAAAAGTATTCCAAAACATACATAATTAAACACGAATTTTAATTTTCTTAAGTCAACCCTAAGGGGTAAAAAGGGACTATATAACATGTTGTATTGGACACAATCTTTTTTTTTTCGTAGGATTTTCTTGAAGCTTAGAATAAATACTCTATAACAGAAATAATGTCGCTAACACGTATTTTAGATTTTCAAAAATTCAGCTCCCAATGGAGGACATAAGGGGATTGTCCCCTCCCTCCCTCTGTTCATTTTCTTAATTCTTTTTCTTTCCTAGGCTGTCTTCCCCGAATATACATAGGTATAAACCATTCTTAGGTATAGGTATAACCATAGGCGTAACCAGGCCGACCATATGGGGGGAAAACATCCGCGGGGTCTGGGGGGGAATACCCCCCACCATACCCCTTCACCATACCCCCAGGGAGAGGAGGGTCCGGGGGTCCTCCCCCGGAAAATTTTAAAAATTAAGATGCTCAATAACGAGTTTTAAGCTTCCCACGCTTTATACTTGTATTAAGTAATTTATGGGCAGACTTAAAAAATTATACAATTATCTTTTTTTAATCAATGGGGGGGTTCAAACCCCCAAAACCCCCCCTCGTTACGCCTATGGGTATAACCATTCTTGACCATTCTAGGTCAAAATCTTTTGAAATGTGGAAATAGGCCTATTTCTAAATAATTTTTCTAATATTCCTACAAGAAAAAACGTTTATACTCCTTTGAAAATTGGAACAAATTGATGGTTTACTTCTTCACTAGTTTGTCATAACATTTTGATACTGCTACGAAAAACTACTCTCAAGAATCTTGTCCCTTCGTGACTTGGAAATGATTTACAATAAGATGTCGTAAGCTGGAAACGCGTCACCAAACAAAGGTGTATGGTTTACGTGAGATGAAACATTCACTAGGATATGATAATTACCGAGACCAGTATAGTGTTCGCCCCCTCTTTGTGTTTTCTGTCCTTCCTTCGCATCGCCTTGCCCACTCTTATCTCCTTCGCGAATACCGGCAGTTCTGCGAGTGATTTCCTAAGATGTGGAAGTAAATAAGGAAAGGCGGTCTCAAATGGCTGAGGTATGTCTGCATATATTCAGTGGTGTAGTCGAGGGTATACACAGGTATACGCCGTATATCCTCAGGGTAACCTTACTCGTTAGCATAAGTTATGTCTTCTGTTTTCTTGCGTATGTCTTCTGTTTTGATTACATTTTATTATTTATTTATTTATTTGTTTGAGTATTTGAGTATTTGACTCGATAATCCAATGTGAAAGCTTTTGGTGACCCGGAACCAAATCATGAAGGTTTTTATCTTCAATCAAAATAGTGCGCTTATCAAACTAATTTTTATTATAACCCTTGTGTGGAAATGTGACCGATAAAATTTATTTCATCTTTTGAAATCTCAAAACTCCAAATCTGTATTGATTTGCCTATGTTTTTACCATTAATTATTCGTGTACGTAATAAACTTTAGAGTATTCGCTGTGAAAATTTTGGAACTACAGCACTGCGTAGGATATAATTTTCTGATATATTAAAATCTACTCCTTTAACCAAGGAACACTTACCGGTAAATCTTTTAATCGAGTGATTTGATCCTGATTGTAAACACGTAGGCCTACTGAAGGTAATTAAACAGTATAGTAAATTATGTGCTAAAAGAAACACAGAAAGGTATAACCAGATACTCTTCTTCAGCATGTTCAAATATTATTGTTAGTGTTCGCATGATTATAGAACTTGATATATTGACCTTACTTGGAGAGAAAAAAAAAAAAAAACTTTCTGGGATATTTCTGTTGAAAAAGATCTGCAATGCTGGAAGAAGAGTTTTCGATATATTCAACTGAAACACATTCACAGAAAATACATAGCTTGGTATTTACAACTCAAGCTGATATTCAAAGATAATGTTATTGAACTATTATTATTTTAAAAATATTTTTAAAATGAAAATAGCCGATACCAAAATAATTATTATAAGCAGGCCTAAGTGAACTGTTTAGACAAAACTTTTTATCGCATTCTTTCCAACTTTGATACTACACTTAATTACACAATATTTTCATAGCTTCTTTCGCTCATATGTAGCGTATATATTTTTTCAGTCGCTGGTATTCGATGATTAATTGTTTTTATTAAAGGAAATGTTTCAGTGTTCTGTCCTTGTGAATTACATAGAAAGCAATTGCAGGCAATTATTGCGTTAAAATGGAAGTGATAAAAATAAAACGATTAAATTATGACGATAGATGCTTGCAATTGCTGAAATTGGTCACTGATTCATTAACTAAATATTCATATTTCTAAAGTTTCTAAAATACAATTTAAGACCCATTAGGCCTATCTTTGTATTACAATCGTTCCATTAGGGAATAAGGAGCAGCTAAATACAAACTGTCCTAGGCAACAGTCTTCCAAAATACGGCTTTGCCCTTTTGTATTTTCAGTGCATTAGGTCTATCAACATTTATAATTTAATAATGAATTGTCAACTCACATAAGTGTATTTCAGTAACATTAAAAAAGATATAAACATTTGAGATAAAGAACTGGTGCTGTGATTTAACCTCTAATACAAAATAAATAGGTTACTCTCTGCTCTCCAACAAGAATCGTTCTGCATAGCACCAACGTAAAGAGCAGTATCGGTTAATCCCCATTTATGGTTTATTATTACAAATAAGGTAAATGAATTGTTCTTGAAAGGAAGTGGTTACGTTATGCTGCTTGGGAGAAAAATACGAAATCAGGAAGAGAATCAAGGAACAACGGTATGACCTCAGAAGCGTCATCGACGGAAGGGATATTCCCAAAATCTACCTCCTTCCAGAATGATAATTATATATCTGCTTTACATTAACAACCATAGAGTGACCCCGGATTTCGCTAAGTGAATTACTTACATTATAATTATGACGAAGTATATCGGTATCTGAACTAATGATGTAAAGCTGATGTTTGCCTAATTTTTTGTATAAATATAACATTTTGAGTCTCGAGTTTAATAGCGGTCCTTTGAATTCCAACATGTACTTTTCTCTCCTCCTTGATCCTTGCGTGAGTAATGGGACGACCCCTCATCACTATGAAACTTAGTAAAAGAATTGAAGAAACGGTGAACTCGTTTGCTCTTTCTCTCTCATTATCTCCCTGTTTAACACACAGATTGTTCACACACGTAGAAGCAATATATTTGAATTGGTTTGTGTTTTAATTCCAATAAATTGTCTACATAACGATATTATTAGCTCTACCAAGGAGGTTAATAAAAAAATAAACGGCTGATGAAAAGTAGCACTAAGCGCGAAGATCGCCGTCACCGATGGCGAAACGATCGATATAATACGAGGGAGAATCAAATGAAAACCGCAATTAATTTTTTCCCCACTATTTTACTGCAGGAAGAATGTTCGCTAGTACATTATTTTTCTACTTAGTCCCTTCCTAGTACAACGCACTTAAGCCATCGGATAGGAAGTGCTTCAATACCGTGTGAGAAAAATTCTTTTGGTTGACGCTGTAGCCACTTGTGCACCGCCGATTGGACGTCTTCGTCGAACTTGAACTTCTGCCCTCCAAGGTGATCTTTTAATGAACCAAAGATGTGGGAATCTGATGGTCCCAAATCTTGCGATTATGGCGTATGTCGTCGACGGTTTTCATTGTTGCACGAGCAGCATGAGGACGGGCGTTATCATGTTGAAGCAAAACACCTGCACTCAGCAATCTCCTTCGCTTTGGCACTTTCGCATTTCCACATCTTTGACCCATTAAAGGAGCACTTTGGAGGGCAAAAGTTCAAGTCTGATGAAGACGTCCACGAGTGGCTACAGCGTCAACCAAAATAATTTTTCTCACGCGGTATCGAAGCACTTCCTATCCGATGTGTTAAGTGCGTTGAACTAGGAGGGGACTAAGTAGAAAAACAATATACAAGAAAACATTCTTCCTGCAGTAAAATTGTGGGAAAAAATTAATTGTGGCTTTCATTTGATTCTTCCTCCTATATCGATTATCCCGCAATAGTGTGTTTTTATTAATTTTGGCACTTTTAATAATATTCATTACACGTGAATATTCGCTAAATAGTCATAATAAATGTAAATCGAGGTCCGTATTCTCTTAGGACAATTTCACGAGCACGGACCTCTTGTCACATTGCCTTTGAAAATTAAAATGTTAATGTCTAAGATCATCTTGTATAATACTGTTGAGCTCGATCAGAGAAATAATTTTGTAAATAATTTATTCTCAATTTATTTTATTATCCTAGGCCTTTCGGCTACATGAAACCATCAACAGGACAACTTGTTTTGTAGAGTCACATTTAAGAATAATAAAACTGTTTCACCATTGGCGTCATTGTTAACTAAAATCACTAAACCCTAAAATGTTGTTAAAATATCAGTAAAATTCCCTTCGTGATTCTTCGTAACTGAAAATGACGCCAAAAGACTCCGCATGATATGCAGCTGCAAAAAAGTAATGTAAATAGTTCAACAGTCAGTAGGCCTATTGTTAATGAGAGCAGTTCGAAAAATGAATAATGTCTGGGACTAGAATGTTCTTAACATTTGCTTGTTTATTTTCATCATAAATGAGTCAATTTCTATAAAAACTGTAAAATTCTTATAATTGTATTAAAATCACTTATTCTTATCTTATAAACACCTAGTGTTTTTCAGATATATAATATATATTATATATATAATGTTATATTTATACTTGTACATCAAAATGCAGAAAGTTAGCAAGAAACAAACAGTATATCATCCTAAAATACCAGAGCATAACGTCATAAAGTTTAAATGCAGAAGGGCCTACAGAGTCTTCAATGTCAATAAGATAAATACAGACCTTATAAGAGTAATATTGCATTACGCCAAGAAGGGACGCTCTAATAGCTTAATTTGTTTTAAATGTGTCGTAGGTTACTGTATGTTATTTTTCTTCTTAACAAAATCTGCCCAATATATTGAGAGCACTGAATGCCCAGAAATAATTACATCTCACTTTACTAAAAAAAAAAAATTGTATTCCATTGTGAAGAAAGAAAACATCATTAAGCAATTAAGTAATTCAGCAAACAGTAACTAATTCGCACCGTATATGCAAAGTGAAAAGTTTTTTAAATGTTTTAAAATTATTTTTTTATTTTTTAACTGCAATTGACTATGCCATTCGCAAGAAGCTCATAGTTTTGACGTGTTCTTTGTGTCCATGCGAATACTGTGTATCGTGCTTCAAAAATAACCATTTTATCATCCCATTCTGTAATGAGTCTGAGGTGAGGAATACATGATTAATATATGGCAAGTTCTTGGTTCACTCGGTAGGTCCTGTTGGTCATTCTGTTCGAAACTGATTGTTGGATGTACGATTATCGCCTTCCTCTCTTTCTTGATGGTCGTTCTATTCTGACAGAATCTGAAACACAGTGCATTTCCTCATGTACTTCCCATTTAGCTTTTCTAAGTGCAGTTGCAATATAGGACCTGATCTTGTGGTTGTGTATTTCTTGTTTTCCTTTTGGGCAAAATCCCAGAACATGCCAAAGAGTTTGCGGCTCTTCACATTCCGGTGGCGACAAAAACATTACACTTTTCCCTTCGTTTCGCAAGTCTCGGTCAAAAGTGCAGCCCCTAAATTCTGTCATCCAGGGACAACTTCTCCGGCCTTCTGACTGATAAATGTGGGCAAATGGGGCACAGTTTAAAGAGCTTTATACAGGAATAAATCCTCTCGTTACAGCATTAGCCCAACCGTGTCCAAATAAGGTTTATACTGGGCTCTGGAATGTAGTTATAAATAAATGTGGTTTATCTTTTTAAAAAATTTGCAATACCTTTTTCAACTTTTATGGTGTCCATAAATCAAGACACCTGGGCAAAAGTGGTTAGTGGAGTTTCCGAAGTCGTATCATCTTCGTTTCATTCATCCGTTTGGTTTCTGTAAATAAATCATACGGAAGAGATCAGATTCTCTCGTTTAAAAAGCAATAGATTTTTATTCATGTGTATTCACGACAGCCAATTACTCCAAACCAACACAACCTAACGGTTCCCTTAAGTTTAGAGTATTCCTACTCTTAGATACTTCGAGGAAGTATCAGAGATCAAACCCATGTTTTACCATCTGCTACAATAGCACTATCCCTATCCAAGGTCCCTATCCTTTCTGAGATAAACTGAATGTACGAATATAAGAAAGTATCAAGTGAAATCGTCACGGGGCTTTAAGTTTGAAATCAGTGAGAAAAATTTAAATGGAATGGCTGGTTTTTATAAATGACAATCGTAATACGTGCGTAATAACTCTCACTTTTTGTTTAAAGCAATACTCTATTAATTTTGTAGTTCTGCTATGATGCAGTTGTTTAAGGTGACGAATTTTTACGTCATTCTCAGTGAAAAGGTTAATGCGTCTTCATTTGCATATCATTCTCAGTCATATGTTATGTTAAAATCTGGTTTTAAAAAGAGGCTAGAAGAAAATTGGGTCTAAATTATATTTTGTGATTAAAGATTGTATTATTTTAAAAATGTCAGAATTACGTTTTTCATTGAGTGAATGAAGAAAGTAACGAAGGAAACTATGAAACATAAACGAGGAGGAAATATACAGTTGTTAAAAAAGGATGCTGTTGATGAAGGAAATACAAAAGAAAGCGCAGTATTTTTATAGCGAATGATAATGATAATGATGATGATGATGATGATGATGATGATGATGATAATAATAATAATAATAATAATAATAATAACAACAATAACGATTAATTACGCTCTTTGCATGTGGGCGGAGCTTCTAGTTTTATACCGTTCCCTGTAAGGTTTAGAGGAGATGTTTTCAATGTAGGTGACAGCGTAGGTGTCAAGTCATTCTTCCTCTCAAAGCTCTTGGTTGGTCATCTATGGAGGGCCAGGATATGAAGATAGAGCACTTTGGGCACTAAGAGGTTGGAAGGGAACATCCTCTTAGGACATAACATGAATCTACGACATGTGACATAATTATGCTACAAGCTTTACTTCTCTTCTGCCTGAAATGAAACCGAAGTCCATAGTCGTATTTGAATTTTTGAAAGAAAAAAAAAGTATAATGATAAACATGGTAACCACTTGACCACTGAGGACACTATTTTGCATAATAAATTAATACTTTGAAGCAAATGCTGTTGAGATATTCTCTCCGCAATGCAATAGGCGGACAGCTACACAAGAAGCCATTAGCGAATTCGCTTTTTGTTTACTGACTTCTCATGTGGAATACTAAACATTTACCGCTCGCTGATTTGTGGCTACTGCAAAAAAAATCTAAAAACCAGTTTCGTAAAAATAAACTGGAAACAAAACTGGGTTTTCGTTTAATTGAAAGAAACAAATTATAACTTCTGTCAACGGAGATATGTTTGGATTTCGCTATGGTAATGCAAGTTTGTCGAGTATGGAGAACAATTGCTGGCAAAACTTCAACTTGTTTACACTTGGGACGTGTCAGCTCAATGAGGTTAAAGGACTGACAAAGAAGAATCTGCTTTTGTAATTACATTACATACTATCATTGAAAAAAAATTGAAATGTAATTCAGTATAACATAATCACTAGGGCAAGGCATTTAAAGACCATAAAATAGTGAAAAAATGCAAAATAAAAAATGCATTTATGTCCTAAAAATAGTGAAAAAATGACACAATATTTTAAAAAATGACCAATAATTTGTCCATTATTACTTATATTTAGTTTTTTAAAGTAATGATTTGCTAAAAGAAATTTAACGGATGACAGTGCGTTATTTACGAATTTACAATATAAAACACACTTATTTTATTACTAAAAAAGTAAGTACTTGGACACCCTCAGCGAAAAAAATATCTTTCTGAACTGACAGGCCCATCAAATTTCCCCTAGCAAATATGTGCCATTTAAAAAGAAAGGAAAAAATCTTGATTGCTACAGGACAAACTGATACTACTTGGACACCCTTAGCGGGGGAAAAAAATTATTTCTGAACTGACATGTCTATCATATTTCCCCTAGCAAATATGTGCCATTTAAAAAGAAAGGAAAAAAATCTTGATTGTTACAAGACAAACTGCTATGGTGTTTACAGTAAACTATGAACACTTGGCGGAGATTCTCAAAATAAAAACGATTATCTGTTGTCTGAAAATAACGAGTTGTACATGGAAAAGCTCCTATCTACCTCCACTGAAACATGACCTAAAATGCCAAAAAGGACCTAAAAATGCCGAAAATTACCTAAAAATGCAGAAAATGACCTAAAAATTGCCCAAAAATGACCTTTCTCTTGAAAATGACGAAAAATGCAAAATAAAGCAAAAAAAAAAATGCAAAACAAATTGCCCTTATTTAATCAATTACTTTATGATACACATTTTTATATATTCGAACTGTATTTTAGCCTTCATATAAAAAAGATGCAAAAACATCAAATGCCTTGCCCTAATATCACGTACTGTATAGTGCAGGCCTTTCCAACTGAAGTGCTGCCACGGCGCAGGCCGACACCGGTGTAGCACCAGAGGCAGCTCCACGGGTCTAGTCAGCGCTCAGCTTACGAAAACAATTATTAATTACAATTTTGTGAATACATAAACACTCCATTAATTCTCTAAATACATTGTGTTTGCCTTCGTCTACATTTAGAATTTAAGTCGACTGTTAACATAGTTTTATCGTAACCTAATTTACCAATATTGGGTACAGTCGATTTGGAATGGAAATTAGCATCAGACAGAGAAGTCCTGGTTTTAGTTTTATTTAGATTCATGACTGAAAACATCTGTTCGCATGCATAAGTTGTACCGAACATTTAAGTAAATTTTAAGGCAAGTGAATGAAGTTTGGGAAATTCCTGTGGATGAATACCTTTGTAAAATAAAAGTAAATCACCGGTATTTATTATCAGCACTATTATCAGCTCTCTTTGGAAACATGACGATGATTTTTCAGAGCGCACTGAAAACTTCGTCCTAAATATTTTAAGTTGAGGTGTCATATCATTAATTTCTTTGAATCGGGTATTGAATTAATCGTGCAAATTCTGTAACGACGTCTGATACTCTCCTAGATTTCCGTAAATAGGCAAATTTAATGATTTTAATGAAGAAAAATTGTCAAAATGTCCGGCTTTAAGATGATCTTTAAATAGTGGAGTGGAATTTAATGTAGTTTCATTTGAAATATATGTACATAATTTTTATCAATAGTGAATACTGTGTTCAAAAATATTTAAAGTCGTAAATTACGAAATACCACATTGTAAACTACTTATTTATTGTGTTTAAGAGGCTCTCCCACTCATACGCCGCGTGTTTGATATTGACCAATAACGTTCAGCAATTCTTCGGATATAGAGAGCACCCTAAGCTAAGCTAACTGCAGTTAAACAAAGCTAGAGTTGGGTGCCCACCAAAGCTAAATGAATTCTAATCAGCTGTTACTGATTTGAGTTGGGCGGTCGCTACAACGAAAATGAGAGAAGGCAAATGTTTTGTGAAGGGGGAAACCTAGCTTAGCTTACCCAGCATGGGACTATGTGCACAGCCTACCCAGTTGACATAGCTCACTTAGTTTCCTTAGCTTAGCTTTGTTTAGTTTGCAGTCGGCACAACTACATATGAAATCCCGAGCAGCTATGTGAGTTAAGCTAACAAAGCTAACTTGGTCGACAACCGGCTTAAGACTGAATTTCTGGGGCATTTCCGCGTCACTAACGCTTTCTATCAGCTGAAAATTTGGAAACAGCTTAGTATTGTTCTTCAATGAACATGAGCCAAACACATGCTCAGTAGAAACAAGCCTGTATTAATAAAATTATATATTGGCAATTTATTGTATCAAGGGAATGAAGCGGCTTAACATAGGGTGGATATGCTTTAATTCATTGATATTTTAGATGGCTGGAAAATAATTTTGACGAAGAAATTGATTGCGAATTGATCATATTCAATAGTTTCGTAACCTGACAATAAAAGTCGTGCCGTTTCACTGGCAGTGGACATGCAATCTACATTTCATAAATTACTACACAGTAGATAAAACTGTTAGTGTACATTCCAGTAAAGCAATGAACAAGACATGCATTTAGAATGCTAGAAAATCCATTGCTGTAAAGAACTGTGAGTAATAGAACGTATCAATCAATTGGCTAATATCTGAATGCTATCTTGTATGAATGGGATAAAAGTCGCTTACCTCCTAAAATTTGGATCCTTATTTCCACCTTTTTTTTTCCCTTGAAAGACGAACAAATGAATTAATTTAAACACGGTGCATTTCCTTGTTCAAAGTTATGACGTATGTGTTGATTCATGGAAAGTGTGAAAACTGAGAACTAATTTTGGGGGAAAGCCACTTTTATTCCACCCTTTGCACTCCTAGGGACCGTCAGGGAAAGTCAATTTGTTATGGGAGTTACATCTCTTGTACGGTGTCTACCAGGAAAACTGACGGAGAGGAAATATAGTTCGTCTCTTTGAATTCACCTGCCACCTCTGAACGGTCTTTCCCTCACTCGCGTTTCACCAGCGCCAGGTCTAGAAAAAAATTACTGTACATCGGCGCCTTGGGATTCGATCAAGGCCAGTTAATGTGTGTATCAGTGCTAATAATGAAGACTCCGTGCTTTTCTTATGGATTTTCTTATGGTATGTTATATTTCAATTCATAACGTACTTGATCATTCTATTTCTTATGTGTTTTCACAGTTTTTGGGATTCCACACAAAAGCAAAATAATTTTATCGCCATTCAGTGCAAGCAGTATCGTAGAAAACGATCCCAAAGTAAGAAAATAAGCATTTCCGGGCCCTTTTTCAAATAACATGTTTAATACTCTACATGCGAAAAATCCTCCGCAATGGGGAAATTGGAGGTCTGGGTTCGATTCTCAGCCTTGCTGGGTTCAGGTTGTGTTGTCTGATCATCCGCATCCTGCGAAATCGCCGCGGTATCATTTTTGCCTTAAAGAAGCTTGGACGAATCGTGATCTTCATCCCATGACTTCATTCAGGTCTGAAGGTGCCTATGGGCAGAACAATCATTGTCATAACATGTCAGGAATGTTGATACAGCTTTTGTTACATCTAGTATAATTATGCCTAAATTGTCTCTATTAGGCAACCCTGCCCATGTTTACTAGATCCACAGTTCTATAGACATGATGCTGTCATATTAATATGCACATTTAAATATCATCAAGCTAACATAATGGAATTAAGTGCTATTTTAGATTGCCATAGGTGATATTTTATTTCCCTTGAAAATTCCTTCATGTTTACAATAGAAAATAAAAAATGGTTAAATTAAGAAAACTACAGGCTTCATTATTACATCCAAAATACTAACATTAAGGGAAAATAGGGCATTCATTGTTATAATACATGTACTCTGTAGGACAATACCAATTACAAGTTTTTTTATGCAGAGGTTTCAGTCACAAGAATTAACTCGCGTGAGAATAAAATATAACTTAGTGACACAAAGTTATCTGTACATGCGGCTGACTCTAGTGACTCTTTTTGAATCCGTTGGAAACTGCTGCAGAAACAAACCTATTATTTTTATAAATTATATCTATCTTATGTACCTTACGAATTCATTTATGTTTAAGGGGGACATACAGGTTTCGATGAAATACATTGGTGAGAAATATGTGAATTTCATTATTTTTCACCAATGAATTTCATGGAAAGCTGTATGTCCCCCCTTAAATCAAAGTTGTTAATGATTGGGGCATTCTTTAACATTTCACATTTTATGTTTTATTTATGTTCCCTTAGGTAAAAAAAGCAGTAACACTGGACAACATATTTTATTTCTTTTCTGTTATGGAATTGAAAGTATTGGAATAACGTGTACTTTTTTATGTTGAACGAAAATGTTAATAGAATTGTTTGATATGGTATAAATTTCTTGTAATGTAGAAAGGAACTCTTATAAACAATTAAATTTTCCTGTAAAAAAGGTATATTGCTCAACTGGATTCCCATCTCTTTTTAGCGTGATGTATTCCATTTACCCTGGTGTCATCTTATACAGGTATAATGTTGAATTTGAGTCGTACAAATGCTCCCCACGCTAGTCAGAAACCGCGCCACAGTTTTCGGAAATAAAGTCCGTTGTGAGTGTAGGAAATATATATTTAGTGACATGTTACAAACTTTTCATAATAAACACTCACATGACAGCTTTCCACCATTTCCTGTAGTTTGGGGCCCTGCAGTTACCTAGAAAATTACAGGCAGCAGCTCTAAAAGATTATCAAGCAAACTTTTCTTTTCTTGGCACAAGTCCATCAAAATGTTCATCTGAAAAAAGTTCTCTGACTTGGAGTTCTATGAAAACATCTTCCTTACTTAAAATACCTAATCAATATGACAATTTATCCGTATTTAGTTTTGAAAAATTTGAGAGTATGTATCTGATCCTTCCCTGGTTCAAAAGTTTGTTGAAGAGGCCAGTCTTTCCTCTTGTAGTGCGAAGACCTAGCACGACGATCCCATTCATAGAAAACTGTAACACCTGTAACAGGCCTACTATGTAAACCTCTGATGAAGACTAAATAGGATCACAATCATGTTTAAGTCACCATAGAGTTGCCAGTTAAATTTATAATAATTTATGCAAAAAGTATGTTTCGTGTTTTGATGTGTGTTTTTCAAATGCACTGCATATTGGTAGCTAACTGGAACTGTGCAATAATATAGTTCTAAAATTCAGTATGAATTATTCGAAAAACAGCCTAATTTCTTCTGTGTGTGTTTAATATTTGCGGTTTTCTTCTTCTCCGTTTCACCCAACTTTGTGATACGTTGAATCAATCACTTTTTAGTGTTTTGTGTTTTAATTTTAGCCCAGTATTGCTTCATTCTTTCTGATCTTGCTTTTCTTTCCTCTTCACTGATCTGGATCATTCTTTTGTCTCCTTAAACCAATTTGGTTTGTTCTTTTTGTTGCGGAAATATTCAAAGATTTTTTGGTCAGTCTATTTGGGTGCATTCTGAGGATGTGTCCATAAAAATCAATTCTTCTTTTCCTCATACTGTCTCAGAGTTTTTCAGTCTTTTGGTAGAGTGTTTCGTTTCTGATGTGGATGAGTTTGTTGTTATGGAACTTAGGGCCTAGGATTTTCCTTAATATCTTTCTTTCTTTGATCTCCAGTCTTTCAATTGGGCCATGATTGGTGATGGACAGTGATCTGGTTTGATTACCGTGTTATGGTGTTTTATCTTTGCATTTTATGAGAGGGACTTTTTGTTATATGTGTTTTTGGTTAGTTGGAAGGGCAGTTCAATTTTATTTCTTGTAGATTCTATTGCCTTTTTCTCGAGGGCATTCCAGCTGATCCATTCTCCAAGATATTTGAATTCTTTGACAATTTCTGTGTTCTGATGTCCCACTTTGACATGCTTCGGTGAGTTCTTCAGGTTTGAAATTATTTTTGTCTTTTCTAAAGAAATGTTGAGACCTATTTTTCTTGCTTGTTTTTGTAGTTCGGAGACTTGTTCTTTGGCTTCTTCCCAGGTCTCGGCTATTTGCGGTTTTCATTACGAAACTTTTTAATTTCTTTGCAAATGGGGGATCATTTTGAAATTTTGAAATATAAAAATGAAAGGGTAGGGTATTGAATGATGTATGATGCAGATTATGGGCATTAGATGTAGGATAGGGAGCAGACACCATAAACGGGCAAACACGATTGCATCGTGCCATTCTGTTGTACTGCAGTAGAACAAAACCCTCGAAATCACATTCGTTCTGTACGTCGGCTGACTCAACTTAATCCCACTGTGCGTATAAAAATGACAAATTACGTGACTCTATGGACATTTTTATACGCACAGACTATGAATTCCTTGACTGAGAAATAGACTAAATGCAACATAATTTCTAAAACGAATAAATAAGAAATTGTCAGTTTATTGAAACCAGACTATAGTGACCATTCCTTTTGTTATAGTTAGTCTATGATTAGTAGCATTAAATTAGTAAGAAATAATTTATTTCATTTCCGTAACATTTTTCAGTGTAATCGTACAAAATAAGATAAACAAAAGCTTGGAAAAA
Source organism: Ectobius pallidus (assembly GCA_964059195.1). Taxonomy (NCBI): domain Eukaryota; kingdom Metazoa; phylum Arthropoda; class Insecta; order Blattodea; family Ectobiidae; genus Ectobius; species Ectobius pallidus. The sequence continues at coordinate 69,185,359 of CAXKWD010000009.1, read as the reverse complement.
TTTATTGCTTTGTGTTATTTTTAAAGTAGCCTACTTAAAGTTGTTCCAGTCCAATTAAATGATTCTTCAGCGTCAAGTAAGCTTATCCATTCAGAAAAACGCTAACAAAACGACACTAAATTCAGAATACCGGTACCTAGTTCATCGTGTTTGGGAAATAAACAATCATCATCCTGTCATGATATCTTTCGTAAGAATTAAACTTAGCAAATCATAAGGCAGATAAGCTATACGACTTGACGTAAACAAAAACACTTTGTTTCCAAACATTATTATCTTATTTTGTGGATGTAAATAAAGCATCTATTCCGAGACTAGTGTAGTTATTTCCTGAAATAAATAGCATACTCTGTTCAACAATCTACTCTTATACAATTCAACGGCCCTAAATAGCGTGCTCACTAGCTCCCTCACTTCGTGAGACATCGGGTATGCTCGGCGATGTTCGTCTCTCGCATTCTAAACTTTCACGACGAGTACAAAATTAGGAAAACCGTTTCTTTATTATAATAAGGCCTAAGTGAAATGAACACAATGAACAAATATTCTAATTTTATTTTTACGTACTATTTTCATAGCTCTGGACCACAAACATTTTTAATAAACTGCCAGTGTAAATTTCTTAAAAATCCTGGAGTCAATTAATAATTGCGGGTGAAGCCGCGGGCACCAGCTGTAATGGTTTAACCCTGAAAGTATCGCTGATAATAAAAATCCAAACAAAACTCCTTCCCTTGAAAAATTGTATAATTTCTGAAAATTACAACGAATTTATCAAATAAAATTCACATCATATTCATCTGTCAACAAACAGTTGAGAAACGATACGTATTATCCACCGCCGTCTCGAGAATTACACAGGAGTAATACAGTTAGAAGGCAATGGTATTATCAGTGTTGAATGATTCGAATGCAAGTGTTAATAAATATAATGCTTTAATAATTATTATACTCTTAATTTTTAATTTTTCAATTAATTGTCGTGGGCGAAGCCGCGGGCACCTGCTAGTATATTACAATTCAGCAGAGATTGTAATGTTTATGTAATTATTATTTTGCAGCCAGGAGTGGCAGTGTCCTTGGGATACGACAGCATGGACTGGGCGGACAGCGATACTGATGACAATGGCAATGGCAAGGGTAATGGCGATGTAGGAGGAGGTGGAAGAGCTCGATCTGTCCCCTCCTTTTCATTCCCGCCGCCCCCACAACACGCATTGCTTCGGCCGCCCCCGGAGCGCTACGGATTGTCTCTCAAGATGGACTCACCAACTCCATCGTCATCGCCTGCGCTTTCCATCAAGGTCAGTTTATAACGTAATAACTTAACTCTGTGTAGCAGGTCAACGAAATTCTGCACTATTCACAGCAAGTAAGCTACCGATTTCAATATTACATTATAGATTAGACATACAGTACCATGTAGTTATGGAATTCTTCCGTCGTTTTAACTTCAGACTGAAGTATCATCTTACATAGGCTTATCCCTTTTCTAGTAGTTGTGGCAAGTAGCTCATTTTATTTAAATTGGCGAGGGTTTAAAATGTGAGTGTTATATTATGTGTTATATATCTAGCCATATACTATTGCTAGTACAACTACTTCTACGGTAGCCCTACTACTACTACTACTATTATCACCACACCAACTGGGCCTACTGTTATTAAAGTTACCCTTATCATATTTTAATGATTATTGAAGAGCTCCCTTCAAACTGGGGATGTTTTCATTTTTATAAAGTTATGGAAACAAGATCATAAAAAAGCCGCAGGTTGACGTCACTTCTGTCTTTCAAAAAATGTCTTACTCGCCTAAGAATTTAATTTTCTTCACACAGTCTTTTTTACTAAGAGCAATTTAATACATAAAAAACAATAAAAATTGGAGCTGCCTTATTTTTGCACTAAATTTTGATAGAATTGAACAGATTTGAGCATACTTTTACTTTGCAAATGCCATGATCTACAACAAATCGATTAAACGGATATATGTGAAGGATATTAAAGTACAATCATTAACGAATAAAACTTCTACTTAGACCCAATGATCAACTTTCTTCCAGAAAGTCTTCTACTTTAAACTTTAGAAGGTTTCGTTACTCGTTTGTGTAAGGACTAAGGAAGTAATAACATTGTAGAAGGGATGAACTTTTTGTTGGCGAACCGGATAACTCGACATTATGCTGGAGTTACGGATTGTGATTTGTGATCCTCGAAACAGTGAACTGTGTTAATAGCTAAAAGGATTGATTCTAAAACTACAACTACATCGTTTTCGCGTCTAAATCCAACTCTATATCTAATGTCTGACCATTGTAAGAAGGAAGCCTGAAGTAAACAAGCACCAGTACATCTGTCTCACTCTAGCACATTACTCGTATGACTTCAAGAGTGAGACAGACATACAGGTTTTTGTTTACTTCAGGTTTCTTTCTTAGCTCATCTCGGGTATAGCTAACAAATACTCGGAACCACGCAGTTACTTAACTAAAAGATTGGACATATTTTTAGGGCACGAAAGTAACTACAACACAATAAATAAGTAAATCGACAGATTTTACTCATGAAACCACTTCAAATACACCTAAGTCCTTAATATTCAGTGAATTTGTGGTTTTAAACTTATATTTGACCATCCAATTACGATAATTTTATGAGGGAAAAATTCCCATATTTTATGAAATGGCTGTAGGCTACTACATGAGAGTGACCATGAAAAAGGAAGGAGTATCGTACCAAAAGTAGGCCTACATTGCAGATATTTTCAATTCGATTCCGATAATTTATTTCTTGTACCTGCATTGAAAATTTTTCTTCGAGTTATTTTTCTTTAAGTTATTACAAATTTAAGGCCGACTATGGTATTCTGGTATTCTGAAGATACATTAGCCTGGGCATTTAAGGGTTAACATTCATCAAAGCTATTAATCCTAAGCAGTAGTGCTAGCGCTGTATAGAGATTAATTAGGAAAGTATTGTGGGCACGACTGTGTTATACTTCTAATTATTATTTAGTAAATTATTAAATATGTGTAACCACATCAACCTCTTGGATCGCAGATTCCACTCTTTCATTATTCATGGAAAGTAGAACGTTATGAAATTGTGATTTCTCTTAAAGTATTAATACGCTATCTTGGACAAATTCTAACTCTGAAACTTTGTGAGAACTGAACATATTGTTGATTATTTTCGTATTGTAAAAAGCTAATGGAAAATTTTATATATAGGCTCTAATAAAACACATAATTTTACGTTGCAGAAAAACATGCTATGAAAATGCATAACATACTGTATAGCAGTGGTCTTCAACCCGCGGCCCGCGGCCCGCCGTGTATATTTTTGTGGCCCGCCGAATGATTTTGTTTCCAAACAAATAGGAAAACATTGCAGCACTGAAGTTGGCCAATTGCTTCGGCCGTAGTAGGGAATTCGTTAAGTGGCAACCCTGATGCTCAAGGTCACTCGTAGCATCGCAACCCACGCCAGTGTCATTGTCTCAGTCTGTTTCACCTATTTCTATTGTCTGCCCGCAAGTGAATGTTAGTTTAAGTTTAGTGAATAATGGCTTCGTGTAGTAAGAAACGGAAGATTACCGATGAGTGCCGAGTGTTTAAAGAAAAGTGGATTGATCTATACTTTTTTGTAAATATAAAAAACAAACCAGTTTGTTTGGTTTGTAATGAGTCTGTCTCCGTAATGAAAGAGTACAATTTAAAGCGGCATTATGACACAAAGCACGCTTCCAAGATGGACGCAGTACAAGGTCAGTTTAGATTGGATAAGGTGCGAGATTTAAGGAAAAAACTTGAGAATCAACAATTTACGTTTACTCGGCAAAACGCCGAAAGTGAATCAAGTGTTAAAGTTAGCTATATCATTTCTGAACAAATTGCTAAGCAATCAAAGCCATTCACAGATGGTGAGTTTGTAAAGCAGTGTATGGAATTGGCAGCTGAAATCCTATGCCCAACACAAAAACATTTGTTTTCAAAGGTTAGTTTATCTGGGGTCACAGTTGCCAGAAGAATTGAGGAGCTATCTCAGGATATTGAAATCTCACTTAAAGACCGTGCTTCAAAGTTTGTTTTTTATTCAGTAGCACTTGATGAAAGCACTGATGTTACAGATACAGCTCAGTTAGCCATTTTTATTAGAGGAATCGATCAAAATTTCTCTATTACCGAGGAAATGGCAGCACTATTTCCAATGAAGGGCACTACTAAAGGCACTGATATTTACAAGGCTTTGACTTCAACTTTAAACCGGTTTGGCCTAAATCTGGATAACTTGAGCGGTGTTGTAACTGATGGGGCCCCAGCAATGACGGGAAAAAATGAAGGTGTTGTAGCTCTGATTAGAAAAGATGCAAGTGAAAATGAAAAGTTCATACAATATCATTGCATTATCCATCAAGAAAATTTGTGTGCAAAAAGTGTTTGTTTCAAAGATGTCATTAAAGATGTGACTAAAATCGTGAATTTTATCAGATCACAAGGACTGAACCACAGGGAATTCCAAACCTTCCTTAGTGTGATGAATGCAGAGTATGGTGATGTAATTTATTACACAGAGATTCGTTGGCTCAGTCGAGGAAAGTTTTTAAAAAGGGTTTTTGATTTGAAAGAAGAAATCTGCATGTTCATGGAGAGTAAAGGGAAGGCAGTTCACTACTTCAAAGATCCCAGTTGGATGGCTGATTTTGGGTACCTAACTGATATTTCAATACATCTCAATGACTTGAATATTAGGCTACAAGGGAAGAATGCTATGATACACAATCTCTTTGATCAAGTTGAGGCGTTTGAGAGGAAACTTAGTTTGTGGAAGAATCAAGTACAACAAGGCGACTTCACACATTTTCCAACACTGTCACAATGTGAAGTTCAAAACAAAGAAAAGTACAGCGAAGCACTCTCCATGTTACAGCAAGATTTTAGCAACAGGTTTTTAGACTTCAAGCAAAATAAAACTATGATGAAGCTTTTTTGTGCTCCTTTCAGTGTTAATGTGGAAGACTATTCCGGAAATATACAAATGGAACTTATTGACTTTCAGTGCAATAGCGATTTACAGGAGAAATTTAAAAACTTTGGACTTCTGGAGTTTTACTCATTGTATGTTGAAGGTGATCGATTTCCAGCAATCAGATCTCATGCTCTGGCCACAGCATCTCTTTTTGGCAGCACTTACATCTGTGAGCAGCTATTTTCAAGAATGAAGAACGTGAAATCGAAACTGAGAAACCGTATCTCTGACACTCATTTAGAGAACTCTCTTCGAATTGCCACATCTGACATAAAAGCTAATGTTGACAGATTAGTAAAAGATAAACAATGTCAAATTTCTCACTAAACTACAAAAGTCACAAATTTGATGTTTTCAGTTTAATTTTGAGTTTTATAACATGTTTAAATATATGTCAAGTAGACCTATATTGTTTTCAATATTGATGTTTAATACAGTTATCAACAAATATAAAATGTTATAACAAATTCATGTAAATTATTTTAACCTGAGACAAAATTCACACACATACATATATATATGTATATATGTATATGTATATACACGCTTAATCAATGCGGCCCTCCAAGTCCTCCATGACAATAATTTGGCCCTTAATTAATAAAAGGTTGAAGACCACTGCTGTATAGTATGCTTCAAGGCCATATTTCGTATAAACTTGTTACAAATGGCTGAACAGTCAGTATTTCCCACATTTTGTTTCGGTCTGATGCATTTACATATCAATCCCGTTCAGAAAGCCTATGATTAAGAGTTGATAATACTATAATGTATTTCAGAAGTATTTTCGAAAGTTATGAATTAAATAAATTTATAGGGTTCTGATTTTCAGGTATCCTTGGGCAAGGTGTAAACTATTCAACTAGATATTCGAATATCGTATCGATGAAATTATAATTTCCACAGAATTATATATAAAATAAATATTAACACTCTTGAAATCTTCAATATGAAACACGTTGACTTTGCCAACCTCGATAGTGAATCTAATAAATATTGATTTGTTTATAGGATGTATTCATTAATCTTAAATTACAGGAATCTCAACTTCTGTCATTTTACAGTCTCAAACAAATTAATTTTTTTCAGATTTATCCATAAACATTATTGAAAAATAGTAAAGGAATAAAAAATCCTTATTAGTTTTTATACCTACATTATATAAGGATTCAAATTTTTCGTAATTACAATCTATTAAAACAGTTAAAACTTATATTCTATTGAAGATAAGTCGACGGCAGAATAGATGTTCAGTTTAGTACGTAGCCGCCAAGACCCGAGTCCCATTTAATTTTTCATAATCAGGGAAAAACTTTGTGTTAGCCCTGCATTTCTTAGACCACTAATTACAGTTAAATGATTATCAGGAATCGCTGGGTTCCTCTCAGTATGCATAGGGAGTCTTCTTTAAAAAAAATAGTAAATTAAAGTTATTTGTTTTGCCTGGTAGAAATAAGACCATTAGGTCCCCTCTACCAGGATTAAAAATGTTACAATTACAAAAAAAAATTCAAGAAATAATACAATAAGAAAAATAAAATAGCACTTAAACTAAAGTTATGCAAAAATTGCAATATTATAATCAAAATTACAATTACAACAAAGGTACTATACAATAATAAAAAATGAAATCTTGCTCTTACGACTTTTTAGATTTTTTACAACTAGTTAGAGCTAATACTTTCTTATGAACAAAGCAATAAGTCTGAGTGAGTTAGGTGTCCAAACAGTTTTTGTTTGAAATGTTTGAATGTCTTTACTGTTCCAGTTTATCATGTTCATGTGCGGAAGTTTGAGAATACAACACATTATTTTACCATCAAGTTCTTGGGATTGCACTCTCATATTACTTTAACAAATGGTTTCGTACCATCAAAGTCAGTCAGAGTTTGCCACCCGAAGTCTCTTAGTAAAGATTGAAGGTATAACTGAGGCGAGAAACTATTTTATCAAGACTGTAGTTTTTATTTATTTATTTATTTATTTATTTTCATATAATAAATACAATCTCGAAGAGCAACGCTCACGCAAGAGATTGTATATAATAATAATAATAATAATAATAATAATAATAATAATAATAATAATTGTTTATCTGTCATTAAACTTACACAAAGTAATAGACATCATCAATATAACAATTCTAATACTATTAAAATACCAGGTCATCCAAATTTGCCTCATCGAACTCCTGTTTCCAAAATAAAAATGCCTTGCTTTTTTGCGATTGCTTAGTTACTATTTTTAATATTTTCGACTTAAGATTTCTGTCATTCGGTGGGAGTTTGTTAAAAAGTATAATTCCGACATGCTTAAAACTATTCTGACTTTTATTCAATCTTCTACAATTAGGGACTAAATTATTTTTATTTCTTGTTTAGTTTTGATGTATATCTGAACTAATATTAAAATTCTCATAATTTTCTTTTACATACTGTAGCACATGTAATATATAAAGACTACTCAAAGTCATAATGTTCAATTCTATAAAATGGGGTTTGCAAGATTCAGTATTTTTGATGCCCTTTATGACTTTTATGACCAATACATATTGGTTCCAAATAAATTGCATAATACAGTTTTTGTTCGGCCATACTATAATGCTCTTATTACGTAAGACGTAACGGTATCATAATGATAGCCTACTCATTTCGAAACTGTTCTTCATTATGACATCGGTGTGGTATCGATTATTATCGAACACGGAACGATCTATAGGCCTAGAGAGCAGCAGCTTAAATCTGCGTAACCTGTATTTAAAATAAAATCAATTACGGTATGTTGGTTATTAATTTTAAGTACATACTAAAATGTATTTATTTAGTTTTGTCAAAATCCGTTGGTTTCAAGGACACGACAAAAAAAAGCTGCGATTTGACCTACGCATTGAGCTCCCATCTGTCACAGAAGATAAGAACTACGACAACCAGCACCCAGATGATGGGAAGGACAACGCGGGCGTTTGTTTGAGGGAATCTAAAATATCATAATTTAAACATTTAGACAAGCGTTTCTCAACCTATGGTCCGCGGACCACTGGTGGTCCGCGAAGATGGTGCAGATGGTCCGCAGACATAATTAAAAAATATCATAAAGCAAGTGGAAAGTAAAGAAGTAAAATTTTTTCACATATTTAATTATAATGACCTATAATTAATACCCCAAATATTAAGAATATAGGCCTTCTTTTTAAAATGGGATGTAAAATTAGGGGTCCGTAAACTTTTTTAGAGATTTTAGAGGTCCTCGGGTTCAAGAAGGTTGAAAAAGGCTGATTTAGACTAATTGTGGTTGAACAAAAACAGTAGAATGCAATCTCCTATAATGATAATTAAGATACTCTTATGAAAATTATGAAACTCACGTTGCTCGTTACATAAATATACTCATATCTTAATAACTGCCATTATAGGCTTGTTTGCCTAATGTACTATTAACTTAAGGCTATAACAAACAAAAACTACTATCTATGACAGCATTAACTGTATCCGAGAAAAACAACACATTCATATCTACCAGATAATGTTCATTGAATTTACGGAAATATGTAGTATCTAGCCTATTGGTGAAAAAGAAAATATGTAAACCATTATGATAATACCTTTGATTTTAAATGCCTAAAACAGCGTTTCTCAACCCATGGTCCGCGAAGATGGTGAAGATGGTCCGCGAAGATGGTGCAGATGGTCCGCAGACATAATTTAAAAAATAAAGCAAGTGGAAAGTAATGAAGTAAAATGTTGTCACATATTTCGTTATAATGACCTATACCCCAAATGTTAAGAATATAGGCCTTCTTTTAAAAATGGGATGTAAAATTAGGGGTCCGTAAAATTTTTTAGGCATTTTAGAGGTCCTCGGGTTCAAAAAGGTTGAGAAACGCTGGCCTAAAAGAATCGGATTCTTTTTCTGATAACACGTTATATAATTTTACAGCATGTGGCAATATACCTTTCAGACCATCCGTAGTAGATTCACTATGATCTACAAAAAGATGATTGGTCTCGTGTTATAAAAAGGTGAATATCTTCGGGTGTAATTAAGGCATTGTTGGATTTAATAAGATATTTTTAATAGAATATGGATGACTGACTGTAGCATCATTAAGCTTATGACTCCTCAATCACTTTGAGATATCAGACTTCGTACCATCGAATTAGTGTTCCTCGAGAAGGTGTAAACAGATAAAATAGCAAGTTACATTAGAGAAGTAACTCAGAAGATATTTTTTACCTCCTCTGCCCGCACCACAGGTGCTATAGGTAGAGCACCCCAAGTGTGTTCGAAGTTGAGTTTTAACATAAATAAGCCTACACTTTTTTGAGGTCCCCTAAATAAAAAAAATACTGTTTTCATAAACATGTCTGTGTGTGAACAGCCTAGCACGAGAACGAAAAATAGTATAAGAACAAAATTTTATATTTGGGTATAACATTTTATATTTGGGTTTGGTGGTATAGCCTAACACGAGAAGATTTTAATGTCACTTTACACGAAGAAAATTTCTCGGCAATGGGAAATTTTGGATATGAGATGCTTATACCAAGAGCTAAAACTTTTATTTGAAGCATTTTACGTAAATATTCTCTGAAGGGTAGTTATAAGCTACTTATTTCATACACAAACTTGCCTCACGAATAATGAGACCTTGAATGAGGTTGAGGCAATCTAATGCGCACTACTGCAATGCATTCGTGTATTTTACATAAGAATATTTAGGGTAGGGTTCACATAATATTTTTTGAATGTGCCCTATAATTGATTAAATGAATTTCTCAGGATACTTCAACCTTACAATGACCGCCATAATTCGGACAAGTCACTTTAAGCATGGTTGGGTCTGTAACGAGGGGCGTAACGAGGCGTAACGAGGGTTGGGGGTTTGAACCACCCCCCATTGATTAAAAAAGGAAAATTGTACAATTTTTTTTAAGTCTGCTTATAAATTACTTAATACGAGTATAAAGCGTGGGAAGCTTAAAACTCGTTATTGTGCATCTTAATTTTTAAAATTTTCCGGGGGAGGACCCCTCTCCCACCTCTCCCTGGGGGTATTCCATACCCCCAGACCCCCCGGATGTTATAACCCCTTCCATATGGTCGGCTTGGTTACGCCTATGACTGTAGGTAAAACAGTAAGTTGTTCAAGTTCTTCTCTATATACTTTTCTCTATAACCTTTGAGCCTGAAAATAATTTTGAACGACGGTCGTTATTAATTGTCGCTCTTAACACAATGGCCTTACATAAAACCCTTAGCAAATGGCGAATAAATGCTGAAGTTACCAGTTGGAATGAATCTTGAGTAGACTATGGAAATTGCCAGATTTCTGGCGATAGTTACTTAGAGTAATGTAACAGTTTCAAAAGTTGATTTTATTTACATTATGATGGCCGGGAGTTTGAAATCAGTATTGATCTTAGTGTCTGCTGTACTAGATGTATTGGAACTGGAGGCAAGAGAGGTTATAATTCACGTGTTTTCGCGACAAGACTTTGATAAAATGTCCAAGGACGATCCGGAGCGAAGACCTCTGTTAAATCATGGATCGAAATCTACTATCAGAAAGGTTTTTATATTGTGATTATGAGGGTTTAATGCATTTTGGTACCTGGTTTTCTAAGAGATAATTTGATTTTTAAAAGGGTTTGCATGGATTTTGTGTGCGAGAGTGCGTTTTAGTGAGGTAGAAGTTTATGATGTGTACGATTTTATTTTACTATTTTACAAGCATACGAATATACTGAAGCTCCTTTTACAGTCTCAGATTTTTAGGATTATTTTCAATGAATACAAGTTTTTTTTCTCGATGCTAGAGCAATTTATGCATGGTTGTGTGCCAAAGTGTTTTATTAGTGGGTTTATTTAGTATATATATATATATATATATATATATATATATTCCTATATATAAATTATTTTATTACTTTCATGGCCATCCCCTGGAAAATTTGTTTACACATAATCTATAAACTAAGTGACTATATAAGCAATTAATGTGAAGAGAAGCATAAGTTTCCACTTACTGGAGTTGGAGTTGTTTGGACAAAAACGTGTTGTACCATCTGAGCACGTAGGAATAATTACTTCCCCCAAACTTGAAATGATTTACAGTATAGCCAAATATTTTATTGTAATGATGGTAAAGCAATAAAAGTATCGCATTTTATATGTATAGTACCTGTGAAATTGTAAAGGGTAGAAAAAGTCATGTAAATGTACTACATCAGATATTAATTCTTTAGCCTATAGCCATAGTCACAGGTCCAGCTAGAATAGGCCTAAATCATGGATGTGGATTATATAATAATAATAAAATAATATTAATAATAATAATAAAATAATAATAACAATAAAGTTAATAAGGTGCTTGTAGTAATAGCATAGTCATGGTGGCGGCAGCAGTAATTTGTTCATTCCCCCCCCCCTTGAAAAAATTCTATGGTCGCTCATGATTACTTTGACTGAATTGAGTTGTTATTCTTGAAAATAGAAAGGAATGATAATTATATAAGGCTCGGAAAATATTCTACTTCGGAATCTTACTGTTCCCGTTCGGTTGTCCATTCCTCTGCCCGGGAAATGGCATTATCTTAGAGCCTAAGAAATAAATGCATTTTGTATAATTTTTGTATTATTGTAGATGATTGCATACTGAGAAAAATAAATAAAAAAGACAGAGAACCGAAGGTCTTGCAATGTGTCTTCTTATTTTTACAGACTACACGATTATGAAGTGAGAGAATTGTATTGAGTTTATTTAAACAGATTTGATTTTGGCCATCTATCCATCGGGGATGCGACAAAAAGCATAGCAACGATTTTCTCTTCTATTTTACTAAGACTTGACCCGAAGGAAATTTCATTTTCAAACGGCTCTAACGATTTAAAAAAAAATTCCTACATGAATTGCATAATAGCTAGTGACTAATATGCATTATATATTTGTAAAATGTGGTATATTATAGAAAGAGCTAAAACTTTATTTCAATCATTTTCCCTATAAATTCGCTGAACGGTAGTTGTCTTAGGTTTTTAGTCTCACCTCGCGATTAATGCTAATTTGAATGAGGCTGGGAAACTGAATGCACATTACTGCATTAATGCCCTCTACTCTAGTCATAGGCGTAACCAGGCCGATCATATGGGGGGGTTATGGAAAGGAGGGGGGCTCGGGGGTCCTCCCCCGGAAAATTTAAAAAATTAAGATGCACAGTAATGAGTTTTAAGCTTCCCACGCTTTATACTCGTATTAAGTAATTTATAAGCAGACTTTAAAAAATTGTACAATTTTCCTTTTTTAAATAATGGGGGGGGGGTTTCAAACCCCCCAAACCCCCCCTCGTTACGCCTCTGACTCTAATACCGTATAGCAGTGGACCCACCAGTGGGTCGCGGGAGCAATTTCGGTGGGTCGCGAAAAGGGCGGGAAAATTAAACTTGTTTTCAATATAAGGAATATAAGGCATTTGAACACAATAAAACTATTGAAAGGCATGTGAAAAAACATGTGCTTTATTTTATATAGCCTATATTGGTTATCGTTATGTAGTACTGGGCCGCGAAAAAAATTTCTAGGTGAAAGTGGGTCCCAGGACAAAAAAGTTTGGGAACCGCTGCCGTATAGAACCGTGAGTCGAGAATTTTTTGATCGCCGCGCCATCCGGGTCTATTCGTACCAAATGTTCAGTGTGATGCAGTCCCGCCCACTCACACTTCTTGTCAAATCAGTTGGCACTCTAGGTACTTACAGTTTGAAGTCTGAAGTTCGAGACCGGCCACGGTCTAGTCAGTCGAGTCACAAGTTACTGCTTCTTTATCTCAGGGTATTTTATGTGGGAGGTGTGGTTCTTATTATTAATTAATTACTTAGTTAACACTTGTTTATTTTAATCTGCAAGTCACTGAATTAAACAATCTCGTAAATCTGCTTGGTAAAATGTTTGGGAGACGCACTATTTGAGTTAGGATGTTGCAGCGTCCTAGCTTCTTACTTACTCACTTGTGCTGGTTAATAATACTTTGTCGTGATAACTTGATATTCGTGCTTACGTACAGTACTTACGTTACTCACTGATTTTAGGTAGTGATCGCTATATTGCAGCGTCACCTCAATGGTATGTGTAATAACACTGACGTTAATTAGAACTATACTGTTTTTATTGGGTAGCAGCCCAATAAAATATTTATATGTATTTAATATAAGTCAGTGCAAGCACACCGACTAGCACTCCTCGTGCGCTGGCTAGCACTTCTCGTGCGCAGACTAGCACTGATCACCAAATTCTTTGTGTCCTCTGCAACAGCCTATTTCAGCTAGCGTTCTCCCCACTCTATATCTAGACAAATAGTATTTCATGTTACACTGTTTTTCCTTATTTCTAGTTTAAAACTTACTCCTTATTGGTTTTGAGATTCGAAGCGTCCCTATGCTTCCATCTCGCTTGCTTGTGGATTTTAGCTTCATAGTTCATATCTGTTCTAGCTACTGGACTCGGTTTCCAAGAATATCTATTGATTGCTTCTTTCCCATCTACTTTTCATAGAATCTTCCTTTCAGTAAGGCTTATACTCTATTGTACGCGTTTTGCTATGAAAGAAAGTGCAACTCAGTATAATGGTATGTCTGCGGTTCCCTGCTAAGTGTGAATAGTGAGCTAGCTCCTCTATTGATAATTTCTTAGAATACCGTCTGGGTTTAGCAAGGTTCTGAGTGAACTTCTACATCTCAGCCCTTATAATATTTGAATTTACTTATAATATTTTATTTCTACCGTAATTATTACTTAGTATATGCTTATTAATTCATTCCTAGTTATTTATGTTACTCCCTTATTCTTATTCTATTGATATAAAAAACTCATGTTGTTAATATATATTTTATATTGGTTAATATCATAACCTTGGCTATAATAATTTTATAGGCATGGGTATGATTCCTTCAAGTGTTGCAAATACCACAAATATGACTACGCACAGATTAATCCTAGCAGATGGCAGAGTAGTCTACGGGTTATAAACGAAAGGCCGGTGTGTTAATTCGACGGTAAATACAGAATGACGAATAAAATCAATGTTAGTAGGAGTTAACCTAGGAAATCATTAGCAAACAAGGCACACGGAGGAAAGAAAACACGGAGATGCCCTGAGACCGCAAGCGTGAAGCCAACTGTCCGATCGTTTGGTAATGTAAGGGGGCGTGTCACTGTGATGTTTATATGTTTATAGCGTGGTTACCCGTCTTTTTTTTTTTGTTTTGAACAATTCAGAAGTGACTGAAGTAGGTCTATCTAATATATTTTCGGTATATTTAGACTTCCGATAGTTTGACTAAACATTTAGTCTCATTTTATTTAATAGTTTGAATAGAAAAATCATAGTAGGCCCATCATAAACTATTGTATCTCCGAAATTCATGTTGTTAAGGCCTAAGCGGTTAAGTACCTTTACTTGAATTATTGGGTGAAAAATATGAAGTAATTTAATGCTTTAGATTTCCAATATTTATATTAGTTCTCATTTATTGCGTTCAATAGAGTCAATAACCACATGGTGCAACTATAAAATTGTATTAATTGTTGGATTTTTTAAATTTTGGATAGTTGGACCTTTCAATATTAGGTTTTTGGACCTTTTTAAGTATGGATATTGGATTTTTTAAATTTTTGATTTTTTAATTTTGGAATTTTGTATTTTAAATTTTTTAAATTATAGATTTTTGAATTTTTATTTTTTGGATTTTTAATTTTCGATTTTTATTTTAAAATTTTGGATTTTTAACTATGGATTTTTTATTTTTAAATTTATTTTTTTAAAATTTTGGATATTTGGATTTTTAACTATGGATTTTTATTTTTTAAATTTTGGATTTTAGACTTTTTAATTTTGGATCTTTGAATTTTTTAATTTTGGAATTTTGGTTTTTTAATTTTGGATTTTTAAAATTTTGTATCTTTGAATTTTTTAATTTTTTGGATCTTTTAATTTTGGATTTTCGATTTTTCAATTTTTTTAAATTTTGGATTTTTAATTTTTTAATTTTTGATAACCCTAATCATTGAGTTGATTGTTTTCTGTGCAGTCCGTTCCGTCACACCTCACTAATTTCGTGACGATTTTGAGCGTAACACTAATTTCGTGACGATTTTGAGCGTTACACAAGCTCTCGATTTACCCCTACCGCGGCTAAAGAAGTTTCACTTCAAAAAGCAATAAAACTCAAACGATTAAATGCGCTTTAGAAGATTATTAAAAAGCTGCAGTAAAATACAGGGGATTATGGGCAGGGTGGGGAAAAGGGATAAACACCCTAAACAGGGGGAAATGGTGCTGAAAATTAGCCTCCATTCGCAATTAGAGTCGATGTTTCACACTGTAGTTTCTTTCACATGAGCTCTAATTTTTCCTAAGAAAAAAGCTGCGCGCCTAAAAATACCTAACTCTGATTGTCAGTATTCGCTAAGTACAGGTTCAAAATATGCAGCTTCTACAGTGTAACACACGTGACTGTATTATTCTACTTACGTACGAAGGCCTAATTAATGACAAGCAGAATTACTATCTTGTCATTTTGTATTCATGTGTCAAACAAGGTTTACAATAATTACTCTAAGTATGAGATGTTGTAAATTATCTTGATAGATGGGCAATGTAATCTGATAATGATTTAAAAACATGCCTATCTGTTATTCATATGAAGTGGGGTCCTTCAAGAAAAAGCCTTCCTTTATGTTCAAGTGTTTCTTAGTGATTATAATGTGGGCTTGGATTTTACTAACCGAAAGGAAATATGAATTGATATAATTTGAATATTTTTAAAGTTTGCTCAAATCGGCTAATTTTATTAAAGTGAAACTTCTTTAGCCGCAGTAGGGGTAAATCGAGAGCTTGTGTAACGCTAAAACATCGTCACGAAATTAGTGTAACGCTCAAAATCGTCACGAAATTAGTGAAGTGTAACGGAACGGACTGCATAGAAAACAATCAACTCAATGACTAGGCTTATCCTAAATTTAAAAAATAAAAACAATTAAATATAAAAAATCCGAAATCAAAATTTAAAAACCTAAAAATCAAAAATCTAAAATTAAAAAATCCATAAAAATCAAAGATCCAAAATTTAAAAATCCAAAATTAAAAAATTAAAAAATTAAAAAATTCAAAGATCCAAAATTAAAAAGTCCAAAAATCCAAAATTTAAAAAATAAAAATCCAAATATCCAACATTTAAAAAATCAAAAAATTAAAAATTAAAAAATCCAAAAAACCAAAATTTAAAAATTCATAATTCAAAAATAAAAATCCAAAACTTTAAAATTAAAGAATTAAAAGATAAAAAATTAAAAAATCCAAAATAAAAAAAGTCCAATAACTCTGTATTAAAAATCCAATAATCCAGAATTGAAAAAATCCAATAATCCAGAATTGAAAAAATCCAAAAATTAAAACAAGTTTTACTTCTGTTGCGTGGCGTTCCACGCACACGTTTTTATCTTTTATTTTTGTACATATTATGTTACTAACAGCACTTGTTGACAGAATTAGTCTATGCTCAGAAACATTGGAATAAACAGTGATCAAGAATAAAATATAAATTCTACAACAATTTCAACATTTAAAAAAGAGGGTTGGCACTATCTTCCCCTGCCCCCCCCCATTTACTGTAATCTAATATATAAAATTGAAAGTGTGTGGATATGCATTTGGGTATGTATGTTCCCTAAACAAATCTACATATCGTGATCAATTTGCACGAAAGTTTGCACAAGTACCCAGTTAAACCCGGAAAGTAATGCGCTCAACATTAAAATTCAAACAAGCCACTCCTTCCCTTGAAAATTTAAACAATTTCTGAGAATATTATACTGAAAAAAAGAAATGCAATTCAGTCCACATGACAAGAGCGTATTGTTTACACTTTACAGTGTTCACATAGGGCTTTGAGAGCTACATGATATTGGGCTTTAACAAATTCTGAAGCTATTGATATAATGCATTGGTGAAAATAATTAATGAAGGAAGAATCCACGAAAACAAAACGCAATGTGATGCGGTCATAACTTTTTCTACCCTCGACATGGAAAATATCATTTTCTCACTTCACATTTTGATGTAGAATAAGAGGTCGTATTGCAGGACAGGTTAAGTGTGTGCCAACGAGCATGCTATATCAGAAGTTGGCAAAAAATCCTATCCACTGGTATGTTATTCATAGCTGTAGGCTTTGTATTAGTTGAAAAATAGGGATGTTTATCATAAACATAAGAAGACAAAATAAAACGGAACATTTTTAGTCCTATGCCCGCAGTATATTATGTCCTAGGTTTTTCGAGAGGAAAGTATGAAAGTGACATTGAATTTCTTTTTTTATTTAAGCCCCGAAACGGTTGTACGGTAACATGAGAGTAGTAAATTAAATTTTCCGTAAACACAATACAATCTTATGTAACCGGAATTTCTGTTTCTTCCTATTTCAACCCCTCTCAGGCATCAACGGAATGCAACATTCGACACCCTCTGTGAACCATAAGATGCTAGCTATATCTAGCGTTTTCTGAGGGAATAGTTTGAGTGTGATTACCTAGAGTTTGAAAATCGAAAGTCCTTCATAAGTTAATTTCAAATTACAAAAAAAAAAAAAAAAAAAAAAAAAAAAAAAAACCCCGGGCGACGCAGGGCTTTTAAAACTAGTATAACATAATATTACAAACAAAGTTCAATGATGCAACCCTTGTAGGATAGAGTCTACCATCCGACTGCTGCGTCATCTGCACGATTAGGAGGCATGTGGTCAGCATGCCGAAATACAACATTAACAGTATAATAATAAATCATAATTATTATTTATTTATTTATATATAGAGTGCAATGTTAACATCTTTCTGTGCTTAAACTTTTATTTTTTTCCATTCGTCTCTGTCACTCCAATCCATATCTTGTAGTTCTCTTTCTTTAATTTCTGTTCTGATATCCTGCATCAATGAATTTTGAGGCCAGCCTCTGGTTCTTCTTCCAAGTGGACACCATTCCCACCCTTCTTGGTAGACTTTCTTCCATTCTTCTTATATATGTCCATGATAGTTTAATTATTTATATCCTACAAAGTCTAAAATAGAATTCTAGTTATTCATTTTTCTCTTATAACTGTATTTATTATATTTTCCAATTTTGAATGTCTTGCTAACTATAATATAGGCCTACATATTACAATAATATGCAGTGGTGTAGGCCTATATTAAATCATAATTGTCTGTAGAAAGAGAACTGTAGGATCAATATGAATAGAGTGCTGTTCAACATGCATCATTGGCCTTTGCAAATTATGCCTTTCCTATCTCCCTCCAATTTCTTCTGTAATTTCTCAATTATCCCTCCCCTATTGTCATTCTTATTCGACAAGAGCGCTATGAACTCTTGGGCATGGATATCGTAATGATTTTGCACTCACAGCTCCAGGAATATTATCACCGCTATCTACGTCACTGGATTTATTTTTGTCTAGTTTATTCCTTTCTTTATTTCTTTTCTTCTTTATTTATTTTCCTCTTTATTTCTTTTCATCTTTACTTCTTTTCCTCTGTTTTCTTTTAAACGTTCTTTCTTCCTTTCCCTTCCCTCTTTCTTTCCCGCTTTCCTCTTTTTCTTTTCATTTTCTTTTGTGGGTGGGTTTGTTTAATTTTACCTTCTTTATTTCGGCTATTTTAGCGCAATGTACATAGCCTCACTTGGATGTGCAACAGTCCGAAATCCACAAGACCGTCATTACAGTAATATACTTTGACTGTGGTGTTTAAATACTGATAGCCTATTCATTATATCGATATTTTTTACTGTGTGTATAGGGACTAGTGCCTACCGCTAACCTAATAATGCCACACTATACTAATACTTATATTAATAATAATAATAATAATAATAATAATAATAATAATTTATTGATCGTATTAATCGTTCATTGCGTTATATGCAAATGTTACAGGACAAGTAAAAAATATAGTAGGCCTACAGTAGCCTACAATACAATCGATTCGACAATAGTACATTGTGCAGTAAGCCTACAATGACATTTATTGAGATATGAGTTTTCACAAGAGTATCTTAATTACCATTATAAGCAATTAAAGGCCTATAATGGCATTTATTAAGATGCGAGTATGTTTATGAAACGAGCAAAGCAACGACTGTTTTTGTTCGACCATAATTAATCTAAATGTTTAAATTTTGATATTTTAGACTCATTCAAACGAATGCCCGCGCTGCCCTTCACATCAGCTTGTTGCTGGTTGTCGTAGTTCTTCTCTTCTACGACAGGTGGAAATTCTTGGCGTTGGTCAAATCGAAGCTTCCTTTTGGCAGTTTTCTTGAAACCTAAGGATTTTGATAACACGAAATGAATTCATTTTTGTATGATATTAAAATCAACACTAACAAGAATTGATTTTATTTCAAACCAGGCTATTTATTATGCAGTTTTCAGCTGATACTCTCTAGGTCTCAAGCTAGTATCGTGTTCGATAATAATCGATACCACACCAATGTCATAATGAAAATCAGTTTCGAAATGAGTATCATTACGATACCGTTACGTCACATGTAATAGGCATATCATAGTAGGCCTATGGTCAAACAAAAAGAATATAATCATGCATGGATTACACGGATTACATAGCATAATACAATACATAGTTGCATTACAAAGAAAATTATACAGGCCATCAGAAATTATAAAGCAATACAGTACAAACAATTTTATACATTACTACACTCATATACGGGACTTCATATACAGTGTGTTCCGCTTATAAGTATAATAAAAAAAAAATAGCTATAACTTCTGAACTAATACGAATCTATGGATGAAACCAATTGCTACAGAGATTGTGGAAACTATGAATTTTTGTTGTCTTACGTTCCAACCTCAACGTAGCTTCCATTAAGGGCACGGGAAATGCAGGGCCGTGGAAAGAAAGCAAGGGCTCCAGGGACCAATTTTCCCGGGCCCCCGTCAAATATTAAATTCACTACCCAACTTGCCTTTTATAATATATGCAATAACACGATTATGTAATGATATTACATAATTATTAAGTGCCAGAATGATACTTTATGAGATTGTCTGGTAGACAGGACCACAGGACTGTCTGACTGTCTGTCTGTCTGTCTGTCTGTCTGTCCGTGTGTCTGTAAGCGCGATAACTCAAATACGCTTTATCGGATTTTCATAAACTTGGTTTACCATTTATAACCCCCATGGGACGAAGCCTATTGATATTGGACCAAATCGGTTAACTGATACATTAAAATGTCCTAATAGGAACAATTTTATCTGTATGCACCAGTTTAATCGTTTGAAAATTATGATTTTAAATGCCGAACGTTAGTGAGGCCTACTGTTGAGTCCAAAAGGATTTCTGCTTCTACTTCTAAAAAATAGCAATTTTTCTTCAAGAATAATCCGTTTCAGATTAACTGATAAATTCCCTGTCACCGTTATACGGCAGGACAATGCAGATAAAATAAACACATAAAACATAACTTAAGATGTTTATTGCCTTATAACCAATTTTATTTTAGAGTAAATTTAGAAAGTGAAAAATAATACTTGGTCGGCCGGGCCCCCTTTTGGGGCACGGGCCCCGGGGCTGCAGCCCCGGCTGCCCCTCCCTCTCGTCGGGCCTGGGGAAATGTCCAACCTGTATACAATCTCGATCCTTGTGTTACGAAGCATCTGTGGTGTGACTTTGTTGAAGCAGCATAAATTATTTCTTGTAAGTCAGCCAAATCACGTAGACCTGGTCCCTAACTAACCCTCACAGAAAAAAATAAGGTGGTGTAGGTCTGGTGATCTGGTAGGCCATGCAATGTACGGTGATTTTCTTCCGATTCATCTTGCAGACGATAAGCTATCTGCGCGAATTTGGTTCAGGTCCTAGCGTCCCAGTTATACTCACCTTGTCACGGATTAGTGTGTTCACAGCACAGCTAACGTCAGTTATACTGGGAACCTACATTCTTTGTTTGAAGTAATCTAATTCACAGCCTTAATACGACGAATTTAACTATTCTATTTATAATCTATTTTATACTTTTATACTTTTGTTATTAGGGTTGATGATGGCATAACGAATGCCAAAATGCATCTTCTGTATTAGATGCAACATACGAGGCCCTTAGAACATCTGATATACGTAAATGCCAGAACAGTAACATAGGAGTGACATCGACTATTTTCTCTAGAGCAGCGTTTCTCAACTTTTTTGAACCCGAGGACCTCTAAAATATCCAAAAAAATTTACGGGCCCCTAATTTTACATCCCATTTTTAAAAGAAGGCCTATATGCTTAATATTTGGGGTATTAATTATACGTCATTATAACGAAATATGTGAAAAAATTTACTTCTTTACTTTCCACTTGCTTTATGATATTTTTTAATTATGTCAGCGGACCATCTTCGCGGACCACTGGTGGTGTTATAATGAGTGTTATAATGAGACCAAGTGTAGACCCTTGGGGATTCCCTTTGCGATTTGTGTATGATCAGAGAATCTTTTGCATGCTGCATGTGGTAAGCAAATTATTGCGGTTGAATTTGTAGCGTTATGGAAATTCAGGATAGAAGAGTGGAACACACGATTGTGTTTATTCGTCATAGGTTGGCAATTCATGTCTCAAAGCGAGAAAATTAATTCGTGTCGACACACTGAAGGCCACCAGCGCTTCCCGGTCTAGGTACTGACAAATTGTTCTTTTCGTGCGTGAAAAGAAACTACAATGTAGTGTAGACTAGACTAACTGGAACCAGCAAAATATTACATTACCCAGCATGATTTTTGCGGCAAAGCATATCATAAATTATTTCAGAAATGTCACAATTTTTTTTATATCATATCTAGTTTTCGTGTTTGCTGTCGGAAAATTTGTCATGGCGGACGCAACTTTAAGGTCTGTGGTAGACCTTCTTGGAGGCTTATAGTAGCTAAACGTTAAGTCGAATAAAAAAAACGATTGCAGCAGCAGTAACGGATTTTGAGAGATGTATAAGTTTGGTCCTACAACCTTTTGTCGTATCTCCATCGGTTATCCCGTAGATTAAGTTAGATTTTTCGTTTATTTTAAGTAAGTTTTGTATTTCCTCACTCTATGTAATATTTGACACACATAGGACAGAATGATAGAATCGTAAAATTTGGCAGGAATATTGACACGTACAACAACCATAAGCGTGCAAAATTTGATGTTTCTAGTTGCTCCATAAGTATGGAAAAACTTGCTGAATAGCCGTGACGTCATACACATCTATGACAGTCTAATGTTTCACTTATTAACATTGATGTTTATTCACTTCCAGATGAGCTAGAAACTTGCTATTTGGCAAACTTTTGCGTATAACCGATGGAAAAACTCCAAAAAGATGAGATTTTAAATGTTTTCCCTCCAAAATAAACTTTGAGTTCTTTAAATTTGTTCACTGCGTATTTGTACGACTTCAGATGTTTTGACAAAAATAAAGGAATAGGGCTATTGTTGACGTGAGGAATTTGCTGTAAATTCGTTCTGTTAATATTCTAGTTATCCCACTTATTCCTTCACATATGCGTATCAAACTTCCTGAAGAAACCCTGGACTAAAACTCAATAATTTCTTCAATATGGTCTATTAACTCAATCTGGTCCTCAGTTATATCAGTTTACCTGATTTTATTTAGCCTGAATTTATTTATTTGGCGCCCCCCCCCCCCCACCAAAAAAATACATGTGTCTTCGTCTGTTTAAAAATATTAATTTTATTTTTCTCTGTCAATATTACCAAGCTTATTCTAATTTTTCATTACTTTTATCCTATAGGCTAGTCTATGCAATATACGTATATCTCTCATTTTGATGTACCTATTGCAAGAAAACGTGACGTGATACGTAGAAACGGTCGATGTTTCGTGTTCAGCGACCTAAATTAGTTAATATCACCTTAAGATCAAAATGCTGGGTAAAATTATTACACCTAAATTTCTTTGCTTTTTCTCCTTTTATTAT
The DNA here is from genome assembly GCA_964059195.1 of Ectobius pallidus. Lineage (NCBI taxonomy): Eukaryota > Metazoa > Arthropoda > Insecta > Blattodea > Ectobiidae > Ectobius > Ectobius pallidus. Next base: position 69,162,301 of record CAXKWD010000009.1, on the reverse strand, counting down.
TATTATTATTATTATATTTACCAAACTACTTCCCAAGGAGGTAGCTCCTAAGGACTCAGTATACATACAAAATAAAACTAATAAAAAAGAGAGAAGTAACATAAAAAGTATTAATTAATATGTAGACTATTATGAAATATTCGGCAAGAACCGTGGTTACAAAGTCATCTCTTAAGGTGGAAGGAAGGCCATATTTTTTTCGAAAATTTTCGAACAATTTGGCTATAGTTCACGTGCTCCAATTAAGAGACCAATTACTTCTATTGTGTCCAGGTTGTATTTTTCCAAAAAATAAAGAATTGTAGGTTCATAAATCCCCATCTTCTCTTCAAACTTCTACTGGTTGTAGGCGACTAAGTTTCATTCTAATTGTAGGATCAACAAATATAGCCTGCCTTGAGGTCTCATTAAAACCTATTATATCCACCCTTCTTGCTGAGCTATTTGCAGCAGTACAGGATATTTCTTCATGAACCAGCCAACCTTTGAAACATAGAGCTTCTACTATTTTTGATGTCACTATAAATATGTAATTCTACATATTTTTCAAATATTCTTAAAAGTCCTAAGATCCACTTTTATTCCATGATATAATCAACTTGATCAACACTACTTCCATCTTTATTGTTAATATCATCCCCTTTGTAGTTTTTCTCCTTTTCTTCCTTCTGTTACATCTCCCCACCACCTTCTCATTTCCTAATATAATAATAATAATAATAATAATAATAATAATAATAATAATAATAACAATAATAATCTCCATAATGATGACGGTGGTGATGATAATGATAATAGTAATGATAAGGACGCGGAAGTTTATAAAAAATATTTTTAATAGTGCACTCTATTACAGGCTAGTGTTAAAAAGTGTACAGAACATGACAGAAATAACAGATAATTATGGTTTGATTTTGCATAATTTATTTGTTTAGCGATAATGCATCATATTATATTATTAGTCTCTCACATTTTTAACACCATAGCCTATTTCTGACAGATTTAAAATATCGTGCATATATCTGTTAATTCACACATTTACAGCATATTAATGTTTTGAGAACCGGCTGTACAACGATTGACAGTACGTAGCGTAAAGTTTTCGGAACCGATTGTATAATTTAAAAAGTTTTGTGATGTAATTTGTACAAATTCTGCTATTTTCTTAAATTTATAATTCAATTTAGCTAACAAGATAACTACATTATTAAAATTACTTAAATGATAGCGCGTACTTAATTGGTTCCAAAGCACGTTTTTAAAAATTTAGAGCATATTTGTTTGCATATTTCGTCTTCTCATAGAGCATTAACTTCCAGACCTTAATGATAATAATGATGGTGGTGATGATGATAATAATAATAACAATAATATTAATGATTACTAATAATTACTAATAATAATAGGCCTTGTGATAATAGGGTCTCGGGTTGTTATATACTATCAGCATGTTTCTAACCTTTTAACGTATTTGTTGTAACAGCTGATTCTAAGTTCGTGACTCTTCGGTTAAAGTCGTGGAACCGATGTGTCTGTATTAAAAATTGTGTAGTTAAGTCATTAACTCCCGAAGTACTGAGAGGTTAAATATTTAATCCGCATTATCTTATCTGTGTAAGCGTAAACATCTGCTCCCATTACAACATTAGAATGTGATTCTGGAGGAAGTCTACAGTTTAGTGCATCCAGCAGTCAGTGAAAGTTCTTTTATCAGCTGATGTGTGAGCAAACAACAGTGCTGGCGAGACAGTGTAACTTTACGTGCGACTCTGACATGTTTTGTAATTAAATGTGCTGACACTTGCAGTATTGCAGCAGTTTTTCACAACTTTCTACATAAATGAACATGTATACCTCAGAAATGATAAATGCCTTACGTCTGTTCTAATAAAACGCAACTGTAGATGTTTCGGAGTTAATCTGCAGTCCTACTAATGCAGTTATGGCGGCTGATTCAGATAAAACTGGGAATGAAGGAGGCTTGGAATCTGTAAAAATCGACAGTAAAGAAGATACAAATAAGGTATGAACGAATAGACTATTTATCCTTGAGAAAATCGGGCTTTATTTGGTTTTATTTTATGATTATCAAAATATTATTTGATTGGTTTACCCCATTAGTAATAGTTTGATTAGTTTCTTTGATGATCTAAAAAAGCCTGAAAAAGACCTTAAATTTATGAAACAATGAGAGGAAAAATAGAAAAAATAAATGACTTAATATTTCTAAATAGGCTATGTGTTTTAAAAATGGAATAATAATGTATGTTATACAGTAGTATAATAATAAACAGAGGACAATATTTAAGTATTTTATATTACTACTTTTAAAATTGTTTTTCTATTAGGCCTACTATTGTTTACTTATTCAACGATTGTATACGATATATTTATTCATGAATGTTGTACTTTTTTCTGTGACTTAGAGATACCAGGGAAGCATTTAAATGTCTGGAGGCAATTATGATAGGCCCATGCAGAAAATAAGTTATTTTTGTAAAAGACTCCGAGTTAAGCACCAGATCCATCCGATAAGCAGGGCTTCCGGAAGAATAAAGACCTTAATTCATAGCCTACTCGTATGTACTGATATAAGAAATTCTTAAAATATGTCAATATTTCACTAAATGCATTTGCAATAATATTGATGTAAGTATAGGCCTACGATTCGCTGACATGTTTGTTTCAGGTTTCAAGCAGCCGTATAGGTTATGAATGAATTAAAGTCAATCTGAAATCAATTTGTCAGGAGCGCTTAAGAAAAATACATTAAAATATAATGTAGATATTGGTAGCCTACATTTCGATAGAATGCACAATATTATATCAACAGCAGCTGCGTTTAATTATTCAACGCCTAGATAAGCGATCGAGTATTATTTCTACTTACAGAAATTATTACTTCTGAACTTTCCTTGTTTACATTAATTACGGGAGCTAGGCCGCTGATTGGCTGCCGCGAGCCAATCAAAATGCTTCGGATCTTCGGAGAACGAAGGTTATAATATAATAGATCTACCGTTGATTACAATGTTATTTCGGTACCGGGCAACCGAATTGGTCCAAATTCAATAGGCTTCTTCCCATGGACTTACAAATGTCTATATCAAGTATCATAAAAATCCGATAAAGCGTATTTGAGATATCGCGTGTACAGACACACGGACGGTCAGACAGACGGACATACATTTTCCCGTCCACCACAGAATCTCATAAAATACCATTCTGGCACTTACTAACACGTTCCTACACATATGCTTATCAAACAAAGACCTTTGTTCTTCCTTAATGACTCGATTTGGAGCTTAACTCGGAAATCGAATAAAAATACCGGTAACTCATTTTCTGCATATCACAATTGCAATTATGACTGATTAAACAGAAGCATTCTGGCACTTTGTTACATCAGTTTAACTGATTTTATTTTTATACCCCCCCCTGCTAATGTGAAATATTGACAATTGCATTGAAGACACATGTAACATATTGTCTTTTTTTTCTATACTTTGAGATAGTAGGTCTATATTTGAAAATGAATAACCACATGTTCCTGATTTTTGGGAAGGGGCTTAACTTTGAACTCAATTTACTCTAAACTAAAGTTTGGTGGGTTGACCCGTTTTTGCTAAACACCGTCCATTTATGGTTGAAAATAGAACAATTGGCTGATTTTTAACTCTACGCACTGTCGCAGAATAAATTAGACGTCCCTCCATCGGTATTATCAATAGACTACTAACGAATGAGCCTTACAATGAGCAAAGAAGAATATTGGCATTTATTACAGTAAGGGTATACCAAGCCATTAGAATTTACTGAGATTGTATATGACAACAAGTAGTTTAAGGGTAAAAAAATAAAATGTGTTTTTCTCTAGGTCATTATGGTGTTAGATATAGCCAAGACAGGGGAGGGTGATATATAGTTATGGGTCTTTTTCTGAAATGAGTAAGGTTCAACATGGAAGATTTCTCAAAATCAGCGCTGGAGAATCTTGGTGGTGAACACCATTTTGTCCGATAAAGTCTATCTGGGTGGAACAGTAGAGAATGCACTGGCTTTCTGTGCATTAAATTCGATACCCGACGGGTCAATAGCTTGCGTGTGTTTGTAAATGCGACAGTCCCATGTCCTAAAATTTAGTACCATGTGTCTTTCTGTTTATAATATGTTGCTTAAGTGTAATGTTTTGTAGTGAATGTTCGCTTCAAGTACACGAGTTCGAAAAATAAAAAATACCTTAGGAACGAAAATCATACACTGTTTATTCTACGGTAGCATTGAGTCTACAATAAATAAATATTCAGGGTGACCAAAGTCCATGTTTTGACCATGTTGTCCCAGTTTCCCGAGAAAGTTTTTCGGGACGTCTAAATGTCCCGGTTTTGGAGAAGTTATTTCATTTGCTAGAAAAATAATCTATATATATATATATAAAAGGCTTTGTCCTGACTGACTGAATGAATGACTGACTGACTGACTGACTGAATGACAGGAATCAACGTACAGCCTAAACTATAACAGGTAGAGACTTGGAATTTTGACAGTACCTTCGTTTCATAATGTAGGTGCTCACTAAGAAAGGATTTTGAAAAATTCTGATTCTAAATGCCAAAAATTAAATGTTTTTGAAAATACTTAATCCCTTTTTACATAGAATTATCAATTCCAAATCACAGAATATATTGTTGCCAAATGGTATCAGATGGGCTTGGAAAAAAAAAATGAAATGCACTTTTGACAAATAAGAGAAGTTATCAAAATAATTCATGTTATAAATAAATATTACAGAATGAAATCCACTAAAATAATGGAATGACATAACTTTCTCTACCCTGGACATAGAGAAAACAAAACGAGGTATGGTAATGTGTATATTATTATATTATATCGCAGGTTTTTGGAGAGAAAAGTATGAAAGTGATAATGCTTTCTGTTTAATTTCATCCCCAAAACGGCTTTATGGTAACATAAGAGTGGGAAATTTCCCGCCTCGATATTACAATTTTATGTTACAGGAATTTCTGTTTCTTCTTATTTAAACCTCTACCAGGTTTGCTGTGCACTGTACAAGCGATGGGATGCAAAATTCTAGATCCTCTATGAGCCATAAAAAACTATATCAAGCGTTTTCTGAGGGAATAGTTTGAGTGTATTAAGTCGTTCTTCCTATTTCAAATTATAAATGCCTATATAAGGACCTAGAATTTAAAATTGAAAATCCTTCATAAGTAATTTCCAATTACAAAATACAAAACCCGGGCGACGCCGGATCTTTTAAGCTAGTATATATATATTGCGTAAGAATTTGCTGAGATGTATATGACAAGTTTAAGGATGAAAAAATAAGATTAGTTTTCTCTCCAGCAGCCTCTCTGGAATAGTTTTTAAAGGACGCTTTCGGAAACGAAATAGTGGCAGAATTCAAGGGGAATTTTGATAAACAGCTCGAAATAAAAATACAATTTTAATAAATCCTATACTAAAGTTGCTAAAGTTTTGTACTAAGTCATTATACAAAGGCCCTATTTAGCATTTGAATGAGTATTCTTTGGGGAGTTCTAAAACTTGAAGTTCTCGAAATTGTTATTAGAGATACCGAAGGTTGAAAGAGTTATCTATTCAGGCGAAAAACGATTGTCACAGATGACGGAATTCGAGTCTAAAGCCCCCTGCACACAGGGACAGTAGAGGCGGCCAGTACTGGCCGCCAGTTACTGGCAGCCAGTGGATGTTCTAGTGGCAGCCAGGAGGCAGTGCAGTAGGGTCAATTATTTAATTATGTATGATTATGATTAATATAAACAGTATTTATATTATATTATAGAATATAGAATATTATAGAACTTGTATTAATATTGTCAAAGTAGGTAAACTTTTATAAAAATTGTAGACTTGTAAATAGATTGTGTAATAGGGGTAGAAAAGAGAATCGGTTGTAAAATCTTTCCAATAATATTGCAGAAATCACAACACATGGGTAGACAACAACTAAGATGTGGATTCTTTTGTTATTCAAGCTGCCTAAAAAGTTATTTTGGCTTTTAGAGGATTTGTCTGTAAAATCGCGTAAAGTTTGTCAAAAAATGTAGTTTTGGGTAGAGATTAAAACAGGTAAAAAAAGCTAGGAGTGATTTGATCTAATATTTTGTTGCCTATAAAATATTCCTCATTCAAGAGTGTACGTTAATATACTTTGAGGAAAATTTGTTAAAGAATGTGTGTACTTTTATAGGAATTACGCCATATAATAAGGGTAGAAAACAGCTAAGGGATATTTTATGTATTAATATTAATGTGGTACTAATATTAATATTACATTGTGTAGATTATTGTAGGCTAATAATTTGTATTAATATTGTATTAAAAGTAATATACTTATATTAATATTAATTTTTTTCCTGATTATATGGGGAAGGTTTTGACATAAATGAACAAAACATGAAATAAATATTCCAACAAATATATAAATAAAAATAGTGCAGATTTACGAAGTCAGGAAAAAGTTTGATTCGTACATTTTCCCCAGCGGTCAATCTTTCACTATGTGTACAAGTAGTAAGTTAATAAAGTTTTATTATTGAGTCCACGAATAAAATATTTAAAGATTTTTACATTATTGCCGGCATATAATGGAAAAGAGGCTTGCTAATACCTCCGTAACGTTCTGATAGTGTCTGGCATAACTACCTCTCGTAATCCATTCAAGGTATAAAGGATCTATAATAAAATTAAAATATCTCACTAAAAGTAACAGACTTGAATCTTTTCTGGACATGGCTGTAAAAAACGGATTGAAATATTTAAATAAAAGTTTGTATTTCTCTTAATATACATGAAAATTACCTCTCTACAAAATTTCATCCAAATCTGGAACGGTGAGGTTAAATGGGTGTGCTGATCTGACACGGAATGACTCTACTGGCGGCCACTAAACTCAAACTCAAGCAGGTTTGAGTTTAGTGGCCGCCAGTAGTCTGCTGCACGTTGTGGGATAATTACTGGCTGCCAGTACTGGCTAGTGCTACTGGCTGCCAGTACTGTCCCTGTGTGCAGGGGGCTAAACCTGCCTTAAGTTTAGTGGCCGCCAGTAGCTACTGGACGTTGAAGGAAAGTACCCCTGCACACTGGGACAGTAGAGGGATAATTACTGGCGGCCAGTACTGGCTAGTGCTACTGGCTGCCAGTACTGTCCCTGTGTGCAGGGGGCTAAACCTGCCTTAAGTTTAGTGGCCGCCAGTAGCTACTGGACGTTGAAGGAAAGTACCCCTGCACACTGGGACAGTAGAGGGATAATTACTGGCGGCCAGTACTGGCTAGTGCTACTGGCTGCCAGTACTGTCCCTGTGTGCAGGGGGCTTAACTATAAGGATCCCGGTTTACTTCTGGAAGTACGGAACCTAGAAAATGGCAAGAAACCATTCGTAAGATTTTCAATATAATTCATTAACTGGCATTATAGTGAAGCTGATACTGTAATTCCAGCAAGTGTAATGCAAATTAACTACATTGCCTTGAGAAGTCAGTGAAGTGTATTTCCGCGATCTAGCGAGTCCCATTGTATCTGTGCAAGCGGTTTCTTTTATCATTTATTTCACTGGCCCATTAAATACAAATCGAAGTTTGTATTTTACTTAAGCTGATACGGAATGAGGTTTTCTGCAAAACATTCATTTTTTCTTTTTAAATTTTCTTTTAAGAAACAACAATAAAATAAAAGAGTTGTTAAAAAAATATAGACCAATATGAAGAGAGGAAGGTGAACCAAGCTATAGAGCTGTTTATCTTTATATTCTAACATCGATGGCTGTTTTCCGTCTTTTGAGTTTTTAAATTGCTTAATCAATCTAACTTTTTTAACTTAACAGGCCTATGTAGTGAACTTAAATTTTCATAGTTTGTTTATCCGTACATTATACGTATACTAAAGCTCTAAAAGTTATATATTCAATTTTACAGTTTCTTTAATGATAATTATATGCGTTAAAACGAAGATAAAAGTTAACGTATTAAAAAAAAATTATTAAACCTTAAGGCTACTTTGAAATATCTAAAATTCAATAGCTAGCCAAGATATATATCTACATCATAAAAATTTAGTGTGTTTGTCTTGGATAGTTTTTTTATATATAGAAAAGGTAGGCCTACATGACACATTCACGATTTAATATCGTAGATATAGGGCATTCCATGTCCCCTTAACACAGGGCCAGCACAAGGATCGGGCCAGATAGGGCAAGAGTAACAAAAAATAGCTTACTTTCTTCCGAAAATAATACAGCTTTTTTATATGAACAAGCATATAATGCGACATTAAAAAAATGCCAGGAAGTGTTCACCAAACATAATGGTGGAATACGACGGTATGTATGAGAATGTTAGGCTTAAGGTTCAAAGTACAAACTTAACCATTGACGTGAATTTTCAGAAGTAAAAACCTGATGAATATTTTCCCGAAGGAAAGTAAACCCCTCAGTCCTTCAGTCCGTGTTTTATGATACGTTAAAGAACCTCTAATCCTCAAAGAGTCACAAGGCAAAATTACAAACCGTTTCTGTCTCAACATATTCCTTGCCCTCTTTCCTGGTCGTTCTGTGGGCGGACCATCGGCTCTTTGAGAATGAAGGAACTGTAAAATCTTGCTGGCAAAAGAGGTATCATCCAAGGCCTGAGGAAACTGCATGAGCTGTTAGATCCCACTAAACATAATTTAATCATAAATGATAATGATGGTGGATGAAGTATTAAAGTAGGTTAAATCAATTAAAGTAGTATAGGCCTCATGGAAACCAGAACCTGAAAAATACGGGGGGCGTCAATATCAATAATGGCCCAGTATAAGAGATTCATTTGGGTCATCCGTGACTAAACATTTTGCATACATTAACCTCACTGTTTGCTTATACATTGTTTTTAGTTTACGGTACATGAAGATCTCTTTCTTCAAGTCAGGCGAAAGTCTAAATTACTTTTCGAAAGATTTCATGGAATTAGGTCTAAGGGTGTTTATGGACACTTCAAAGCTCGAAGACCATGCAAAGTTGTTGAAATAGAGTGTGTTTAGTTCGAATACCGTAGTATTATATCTAATGTTTGTAATAACACGGGCCTTAATAATGAAAACACATTTTACTTAGTAAACTTACTTTCAAAATTGCAGGCTAAATATTGTATTCAAGAGAGCCCTGTCTCCGACATGCCATAATTATTCTCTTCTGCCTTCTAAACATATTTCGGAGTTTTCGAAGCAAGTCGACTACCCTAAAACTTTAGGTCCCGGAAGCAAATTAACACTGGTAAAATATTTGGCCGATGGCCTAGGACTAGATCAGAGCCTTTGACGAACCTGTTTGCTTATTCCCATGCAACCATCTTGCCGCACAAAGTTAGTTGCCAACAGACAACAGAATGGTTTTTTATTTCATGAAATGGTGAATTTAGTAAAGAGAAGGGACAGGATAAAGAAGTAGGAAGAGTGCTGGTGAAATGAAAATCGATAAACTGGAGAAGCCCGAGAAAATACGAGAAACCTCGAATTTCTGCATCTTGAATACGTCTCTAGCCACACTGATTTCGAACTCAGTTCTTTTGCGGTTGTGCTAAATGGAATTTAGAGCAGGCCTAGATATATCCATCACCTTTAGGACAACTCTGCAACATGTAAATTGCAACGACGCAATTAGTAGTAATTAAAATTGGAATGGTAAAAAGTAAGTGCGTTGTGTTAATTGGCTATGTGTTACATGTCGGTAGTCATTTGTATAGCATGGAAGGTGTTATTAGAATAGAAATACGTTTCATTTTATCTACTGAATTCCTAGGCTCCTATCACTATTTTTTTACTGTTCTCTTTCATTCTATATTTCCTTTCTTCTTTTTTCCCCATTTCTTGGGAGTTATGAGTAGACCTGGGATTTTAGGTTCTAAAAAAATTAGTTTTAGGCACCTAAAATAGGGGTTTAAAACAAGTAAATAGCCTTTTAAAAGAGAAAATAGGCACTTAAAAATGCTTTAAAATGTGTAGATAGACACAATCACAATATACACTTAAACTGTAACATGACTTTTTTTACTGCAAGAAACGTGGTATACCCATTCTTAACAGAATTAACTGCAAAATTAGGCTATCACGAACTATATTCACTTAAACAGATGTTCTTTCACTGGTGATGTTCTTTCACTGGTGACTTGACACCTTTCCCCCTTAATCCTCCCCCTCCTCCGTCAATCAGCATTCCTTTAGCGAGAATTGTTTGGAACAATCATGTTTCTGTGAAAAACCCCCTTCTGCTCCTCTGCTTTTCATTGAGGGATGTCCATTGTAAGATTGTAAAAATTACAGAAGTTGAATTTTATTTTAAATGTACAAAATAGGCATTTTAGGCACTAAACAGTAAAATAGGCTCTAAAGGGCCAAATCGGCATTTTAGGGCACTATGAAACTCTATAAATGTAAGTGATTTATCATGAAACGTCCAAATATTTAAACATTTTCATGTTATTTTATAAGGAACAAAACAGGCATTTGCCTTAAAATCCCAGGTCTAGTTATGAGATAATGCCTGCAGGGATGGACATAGTTTTATGTTTGTTTCGTACGGTTGTGTACTACACAATTCTGTAATTATCGCCGGTTTGCCGGAATTTTGTCCCACAGAAAGTCTTGTAATTCCCTGTAAATATACAGAGAAGAGAGAGTCGTATTATTACGCTCACATTAATGCCATACGTGGACCGGGGTAGAATAGTAAGCCTTATTCATAAGTAACTGACTAATCCGTCCAGGACAACACAAATCTATGGATCACATGTAGACAGACGATGGTGAAACTTCACATGTGTGATCAGCAGGAGCTTTAGACTTCTGAAACATTTAAAATAACGGACAGGAACTTTCGGGGTAAGGATGAGTAAATTCCAATTGGGAATTTGCCTTTACAAATGAGAAAATAACCGAGAAAATGCACACTCCAATTGGTTGATCCTGGGATTAGTATGTAAAAAGTCTCCCAAATATGAATGTGTTCGATACCGCACGAGAAAAATTATTCTGGTTGACACTGTAGGCACTCATGCACCGCCGATTGGATGTCTTCGTCAGACTTGAACTTCTGCCCTCCAAGGAGTTCATTTAATAGACTAAAGATATGGAAATCTGATGGTGCCAAACCTGGCAAGTATGGCAGATGTGGGAGTCACTTGAAGCATATGTCGTCGATGGTTTTCATGGTTGCACGAGCAGCATGAGGACGGGCATTATCACGTTGAAGCAAAACACATGCTCTCAGCAACCTCCTTCTCTTTGTCACCATCAAATTTCCAAATCTTTGGTCCGTTAAAGGATCTCCTTGGAGGGCAGAAGTTCAAATCTGATAAAGACGTCCAATCGATGGTGCAGGAGTGGCATCAGCGTCAACCAAAATAAGTTTTATCATGTGATATCGAAGCTCTTCCTATCCAATGGCGTAAGTGCATTGAATTGGGAGGGGACTACGTAGAAAATAATGTACAAGCAAACATTCTTCCTGCAGTAAAATAGTGGAAAAAAATTAATTGCAGTTTCCATATGATTCTCCCTCGTATATGTATTGTAGTTATTATTAACCATGGAAGTGTAGTGTTACTTAGGTCTGTGACCGTCGCTATTGTGTAGAAATTTTGTCCCGTGAGCTATTTTAGTTGCCTGTATATCTACAGACATGAGGCTTTCACATTTATGCACAGATGCCATCGGCCTAGGCCAGAACTGAACCCGCGACCTTGGTGGATTACTGAATGCGCCCCCAGGCCGACAGAAAGTCATGTGAAATTATCGCATCTCCTTTTTTGTTTTTGTGTGTTTTGTTTGTTTGTTTGTTTGTTTGTTTGTTTTTTTGTTAGTGTATCAAACAGTACTTTCGTCAACAACAGTAGTCAAAATTTATTTCCTATATTCTATATTTATTTTCCGTGGCCCAATTCAGACAGAAGAAAGGATACCTATCTTTTAATAAATTATTATCTTTATCTGGATTCACAGAAACTATCCCGTGTGATGATAATTTGATCGAAACGCAGCACACTTGAATGTGTTACGGTATTTGGATATTACTGCATTAAGGGCTCATAAAAGTTTTAAAGTTTTAAATTTAATAATAGGCCTAATAGATTTTTTTCTAAGTTGTAGGTAAGCTATTAACATTGATAACTTAACCCAGTGTTACTTTTTCCAATGGTTTCACACATTTATAATGGTTATTATCAGGGACAGAATTAATTTGATGCATGAAATTGTTTCCAAACTTTGGTATTTCGTGTTTAGGTTTGCACACCGGATGGGCACAAGGTTATTTAACTATGATCCACTACCAGCCTTGGGATGGGCGCACTTCAAATGTACTGGACGATTGGAGACAGCTTCTTGCAATTACCAATACATACTCTAAACTTCAACCCGTAGGCCTATGCCACACCTGAGTCCCACTTAGGTTTTCTCCTGATACGTGCTGCTACTCCCTTTTGTCGCCTTGGAAACAAAATTAGTAATAATTATATTATTTTTGCACGGCGTAACTAATTAGTGCTACTTACGAATATTGTTGCCGTGGATCGTAACTTGACATTCCCGCACGCAATCTGGTTGCTTGAAAACAAAAGAAATCTCCGTGCATTAAAAATTACAAAAAGCACAAGTGCCGTAAGTAAAACCATCATAATACAGCCTTTATGGAAGACCAGAACCAAGGCCCCCCAGTTTGTGGCGACTTTAACAGAACAGATATTCGGTCCCCATAACAACCAACATATGCGAATCACTTTCTGAAATATAACATCCATCTTCAATAGTGTATAAACATAATATTTTCAGCTAATATCTCAATTAATATAAATAAATTGATATAAATAATCATCGTGCAAAAAATAGCATGCAATACTCGTGCCGTAAGCGCATAACGGATCTCGGAAATTGACAAAAACTAGGCGCAAGCGCCTCTTTTTCAAACTCTTTCCTCGATCCGTATGCACCGCTTACGGCACTTGTATCGCAATATACTATATCCTGCGGTGCTTTTTAGCATATCTTGAAGCTTGCACGTGTTACTTGATCTGGCTGGGTCAACTATGTTCTTTTTAGATAATTTTCAAGTTACAGTTTTGAAAATTTTTAACTATTGGTTACGGCATTGTTTGACCTATTCTTTTTTCCCAGTAGGCTGTATGTCTGAGATTTTAACTAAAGGCAACATTGTACATTTTTCTTGTAGGTTCTCGTGCCCGCCTTACACAATTAGGAGAGGTACAAAGAAACGATCTTGATGATTTCAACGCAATTTCTCTTGAGAGTAGGAAAGCTATTCAATCGTACCCAGATTGGCCTGCCGTAGGATTTTAAAGTCAAGAACTTGCATGGTGACTTGTGATTTTGATATTTTTCACATAGAATAGAAGATATATTCTGACATAGTCTGCTGAGTTACCTCTGTCACTTATGCGAAAGACGTATATATATATATATTTCACAAAGGTGACATCTGCCTGACACTTCAGGTGACCATAAAGATCCAGAATACAATATACATACATGATAAATTCTTAACATTATTTAGGCATGGTTTTTAAACTAGTTGTATCTTACCTTAGAAAACAAATATTTTAATCAGTAAAACAATGGAACAAGAAAAATCAATACTGGCAATACAAATGATTATGTAGAATACATAGCGAGTCCTTCAAAATGTGTATGGAGATATCCTCTATATCACTCCACAAGAGGCCCATACATTTCAAATAATATTTGAAAAGTTAAAATAACAGTGTCCAGAAATGTGTAAGAATACTTGTGGGTTCATGAAAACCTGTTTGTAACTAAGAATTATTGAGGATGTGGCAGAAAGTCATGTGAAATCACATCTTTTTTTTTTTTTTTTTTTTTGGTGTTGTTAGTGTTTCAAACAGTACTTTCGATCTTTATCAACAACAGTAGTCAACATTTATTTTCTATATTCTATATTTATTTTCTGTGGCCTAATTCAGACAGAAGAAAGGATGCCTATCTTTTAATAAATTATCTTTATTCACGTGTTAAGTATGCTAGTCGGGAGTAAGACCTATAAATTTGTTTCCTTTGAAGAATGTTTCACATGATTTCTCAACTTGTTCCATGAGTCATGGTGACATTCGTGACCTATTGATAAAAATTATCGTCTATTATTCTCTATCGCGTGTGTTATTGCCTTACAACCTTATGACACAATTATTTACTAAGACATAAATTAGTTGAATATTCCAAGTTACACATTGTTCACGAGTATGTTGCACTTACTGAACGCATTCTTGAAGACATTAAGCCATCGAAATTCGAGTTTTTGAAACCACTACCTCTAACAAACCAATCACAGTATAGATCTGTGGAGTTTTAAAAATACATTACACCATGTTTTATAAGTTTTCGGGGTTTTCACCACTCGCAGAGGCAAACGCCAGATGGGAATTTACAATTCGTTTGATAAAATAAAATAGGCTCTAGTGACTTATTCATTTTAAGAGGCTATAAACACATTAAAGAACCAAGTTATCCAGTTGAAGAATTACACGATGATAAATGATAACTGTATAGGCGTATCTTTCAGTTTTGTGAAGTTCGATTTCTGCATAGAAGTAATACTGTAACTAAAAACCCTGCATGGCCCGTTCCGTAACTTCTAATCTACAACTATTGCCATTTCGAATTTGTTCAACTTTACAGGTACCCTAATATGTAACATTGTTTTTTCTAGACGGGAAACAAACACGGTCTAAGCATAAATGCCACGTATTATCTGTGTTATAACGCATGCACAATAATTAAACACTTGAACCCATAGATTATGTAGGCTACCCAAACCCATTTAATGCTCATGACGTCAACCAATATTTCCTGTTTACATGCGGGCGCTGTGTGCTCGATAAATCCCTTAGTACGCGAACAACTTGACTAGACTAATGGCTCAAATGAGATTTGAAAACTATCAGAAGGTTCTGAGAAGGTTCTGGTAAAGTGGTTAATTAGAATTCATTCGTTCAAACCAGCTGAGGCCGCGGGGATTTCGACGAAGAAGTGTTTTCCCTTCTTAGGTCTACGATGTATTAAAGGACACACATGCCCTATCTGTGAGACAAACTATCTGTGAGACAAACTTACCAACCATTTTACGTCCAACTTTTTCCTTCCTCTGGGCCTTGAGAAATGAATTGGATTCTAAACTTACCAAACTTGGGCAAGTCATATTTCCTACGTCAATAAAAGGTTGTCTCGTCTACTTTTTCTACTGAGTCTTTAAAAAAATAATGCATCTAAGCACCATCTTAAGCAATCTTATTATGCTTTTTTCACAGAATGCTTTCGTGTGGCCTTCATATCTGGGGCAATGGTATTGATATCTATCAAGTATTATTATTACAAAAAAAAGGGCCTTGAGAATTATCTCTGGTTCATCTTTTGATGCTCATTGTCGTCCATTGTTTCAGAATTTTAAAATTCAAGTATTAATTGTTCGATATATCTACAATTGTTTGGTAAATATTAAGTATAATCTCCAGTCAAAATTTTCACTATAATCTCCATCAATGTGGCACTAGGAATAGCCACCTTATAGTTATTCAAACTGCAAGATTAACTAAAACAAAGAAGTGGTGTAATAATATTGGCATTAAATTGTTTAATAGATTACCCAAAGCTGCATAGTCAGTTAAATCTAACAGGTTTAAGGCTGTTTTTAGAGATTGGCTTGCTTTAAATCCATTTTATTCTATTAATGAGTTTTTAAGTTAATATTGATAACGTATTTTGAATTGTCTTGTTTTTTTGTCTTATCACTAATATTGTACTTTAAACTGTCATATTGCCATATTCTATTTTGTATATAACCTCTCGGTCTATAAATCGTATGTATGTTAATAATTGTATGTTAGACTTATTATAGACCCCCCCCCAAAAAAAATTGGATCTGCCCCTGAGATGATATGAAACTCTATGCTTCTTTAGTGTCTGTCCACCCTAGATAGCAGCAATGGTATTTCTGATCTCTCATAATGACTTTCATCTATGTTGTTATAAATTGCAAACCTAATTTCATTGCCTTGAATTTATTTTAGAAATATGATTATTATGGTTGTTGATTTATTTGTTGAAAAATCTCCCTCAAAATATTTCTTCCGTCTAAAGTTCTGAGAGAGAGAGAAAAAAAAAAGAATTAAAAATAGAAAAATGAATTAATTTAAATGAATATAGAGTACACTACTTTATACTAATTATATTTTCTTACACAGAAGTATCTATTTCACATCCCTTTTCAAGTTGCACAAGTTTGTTTAAGAATATCTCTATTAAATTGATTCGAGCAAATACCAACATTACTTCATATTCTACGAACATCAAATTGTTTGTTCATGTACTGAGTACATTCTGATTATCTACATTATGAACACATGAATAAATAAAGACTGTATATATGATGAGTTCATATTTTCTTTCTTTTACAGGGTACATCTGTCAAAAATGGTGATGAGTCTGATGATGACACATTTACAGATGGAGAAGAGGGACTATCAGAAGAAGAGACTGTGGCTGTCAAGTATGTTCAGATCGATATTTTAATTATAATACTTATATGACCCAGGACCCCAACATCAATCAGTAGGCCTGTTGCCTGCTATTATGATGTTCCCTGCTATTATGATGTTCCCCATAATAAAAAATAATCAGTGAGTGACTCATCATAGCTTATCCAAGTGTTGCCTAAATGTATACAAATTTTCCCCAAAAATGTGACTCTTCCCCCGAAAATTTTAATTGACTTCATTTTTTAAAAAAATGTAATATATTTAATAAAAACAAACTTTAAATTTATAATGAATACAAAGAGATAGAAAGGATCTCATGAATCCTCAATAAAACAACAACCATGTATAATAATTTTACATTAATTATATATTAATTTTGCATAATAATCTTTTAATCTGACTCATGAGGAAATAATGGCATTTTGGACTCAAGCCCATGTAACGTAATTTCACCCTCTGCATACAAGGAATGTTTCCCCAAAGTTTTGGCCATCTTTTTCGTTTCACTCTTTATATCCCTTATAATCTGCACAATTATAGCCTATTACTTCCACTC
The DNA here is from genome assembly GCA_964059195.1 of Ectobius pallidus. Lineage (NCBI taxonomy): Eukaryota > Metazoa > Arthropoda > Insecta > Blattodea > Ectobiidae > Ectobius > Ectobius pallidus. The sequence goes on along the minus strand of CAXKWD010000009.1, from coordinate 69,145,164 downwards.
TTTATGGTGAATCAATACTACAGGCAACGATGCAGTTACTACCTTACAGTGAGTTTTCTTACCAATACATGGCTCTCAACTTTGAAGGTCAATTTGGTCAATATGTTACTTGTATCTTATTAATATTGTGTATACAGGAACTCTACATAATTTGTGCCTACCGTAAATATATATTGTATTTCCTTGACATACCATATTTCTATCTTTTCACTTTTTTATCCTTTAAGAATTGATGGATATGCTGTGTACAGAAGACAACTTGGAATTATCCAAAGAGCACCATTTATTATTATTATTATTATTGTTGTTGTTTTAATGAAAGGAGTGAAATATATTACAGTAGGCTACATTTGTGGATTACTTAAACACAATCAATTGTGTTATTTCATTAAGTTTTACCAAACTGTGTTGGTTGATTACTGGTATACCCTGAGTGAAGCATTCTTTGTGCGAACTTATATACTTCTATATATTATTGTTTCTCGGGCTTCCAACCAGGTGAGTTGGAGGTTAGGATCCAAGCTTTCAGCAGCTATCCCCGCTGCCATCATCTGCCATCTTCTCCCAGGAGATGGCAGTGCTGAAAGCTTGGACCCTAACCTCCAACTCACCTGGTTGGAAGCCCGAGAAACAATAATATATTCTCAACACCTGGAAAGCCTCAAGTCAATATATGTAAATAAAAACAAAAGCAATAATTTAGAGAAATGATTTTGATTAATAGATCCAAACCATTTTGCAGTATGTTTTGGATACTTGAGGATATTTACTGGTTTAGTAAACAATACAAAGAGACATGTTGATGTTTCCTTATAGAGTAAAAGCAAGACCACATGTGAGCCATTATGAACAAGAACATGAATGCTATCAGTGTACAGTCAGCAAAATGGATAGCTGGAAATTGTCAACAAAACGAAACCAGTCAGACGCTTTAACATCCCCCTACAAGTACATGATTGGTTACCCCACCCAGCTGGAAAACACAAACAGTTGTGCTCGGGTAGTTCCTCATGGCAGAATGACTCCAATTATTTCACAAATAAATAGAGATCGCATTGTGAGTATGTGGCAGGCTAATATGGCACCTCAAGAGATTGCAACAATGATACCATGCAAGCTGGTCACAGTGTGAAAGTGGATAGATGCGTGGAAAGAAGGAGGTGAACACGCTCTGAGAGACCATTGGAAAGACAACAGGGGAGTAGAAAAAACACGCCCAGAGGAGGGTGCTGCCATTCTTACTGCCATAGATGCAGATCGCTTCTGGTCTCTTAAGAATGTAATGGTGGAATTAGACCTACCAATTACCAATCGCACAGCGACCCGTCGACTCTGTGATGCAGGATTTCGTCATTGCTGAGCTGCCAAAAAACAGGTGCTTTGACCCAACCACTCAGAAACCCAAGTGGGATTCGCCCTACAGGAGCTACCAACGCCACCAGAAATGTGGGATACTAAAATTTGGTTAGACAAGAAAGTCTTTTCATCCGAGCCAGGAACGTCTCTCACTTGTTGGCGTCCCAATGGGACCAGGTTTAATGAAAGTTACATCCAGCAAATTCATCGGTCTCGCCAAATTACCTGCAGTATTGTGGGGTGGATAAGCGCAGCTGGCCCTGGTGAAATAGTTGAGATAACACCAGGCATGAATGCAGACGAATTTGTGGAGATCTTGGAACAAGTTGTTGTTCCCACTGCCAGAGCCATTTACCCCACTGAAGACGTTCCAGTAATCAGGTTTGTCCTAGACAAAAGTGGTGTTCATACTGCAGGTATTACCCAGGACTTCTTTGACCGCCTTCCTGACATCCAGGGTCTTGACTGGCCTCCATTGTCTCCCGACATGAACATCACTGAACACATTTGGACACACATGGTGAAGAAGTGGGTGCCTGCACAGGAGAGAACTAGAGCTCACTCGAGCACTGTTGGCATAAGTGGGAAGATCTACGTGGGCAACCATAACTGTTTCAGAACCTCATCAAGTCTGTGTCTAGAAGACTGCATGAAGTTATTGTAAGGAACGGTGCATGGACATATTATTAAGTTTCCGTAAGTGTAATTGTGTAATTCAAATACTAGACCTATGTCTTCGATAACATTTTATTTGAGAGGCATTTTCTTATCATTTCTTTTTGTTGTCAACAGCTGGGGTCGTTCCACCACTGTGCATTGTCATACATTTGGTTTGTGTTTGCAACAGCTGATGTGTTGTATCTAATTGTCAATGTTCCGCCAGTGAGTGTGTTTGTTATTATTAGAGTATGCCTTCGTACTATATATTTTAGTTGTTTTTTATGATTTCATGTTTAGTTTGCTGGATTACAGAAGTTATTGTTTATTTATGTAGGCCTACTGTAATCTCGTTTTGTTGACAATTTCCAGCTATCCATTTTGCTGACTGTACAATATTGCAGTTGAGATAAGAATTAGGTGAACAAATTCATGTGGTTTCTTGCTCATGTGGAGAAAATACCTCTGGATATTGTTTTCTTGTGAGATGGCCGAGATACCAATATATCTGCTGCCATTTTACAAAGTGTGTGATAGCTAAGACACTTCCTTTAGCAGTGAGATTATATATACCAATATTTTGATTTGTTATTTTATTTTAGAGTTCCTCTTCGAAATTCGAGAAGAAAATCTGTTATGCCACTTAATTTTAAAATGAGTGATATGAATCACGTGGATCCTGAAGGAGGGGAACATTCTCCACAAAACTCCATCACAAGTATTAATAGTATATCAAGCTTGCTGAAGGAGAAACTTGCAGTAAGTATTCCTGAACTGTGTTTTTGCATGCAAGAGAAAAATAATTGCCTGCCATTTACTATCACTTCCAAATATTCTGAGAAAAGAAATAGACAGTGGTTATAATGAGTTCACAAACTAGCCAAACTCACATTAAAGTGTTTGGTACTACTTCCAAAATTAATGACAGTAATACAGCATACCATTTTGAATAGCATCTCATATTTATTTATTATCTGAAATAGCCCCATTCTTAACCTCTTTTTTCAAAATGTACATCTGTTGCATTTGTTATGGTTTGATATTACCATACATTCGACCCTGCAATTCCTTTGCTGATCCATGTTTCATGGAGGTAATATAAAGTTTCCCGCTGTCACCGCTACCATGAAGTTACCTGCGATGTGAAAAAAACAGATTTTCTCTATCTAACAGATTACTTTTCCAATTCTTTTCTCATATTTGAAATGTGAAAAAACAGATTTTCTCTATCTAACAGTTTCACCTATTATAGGTTTCACAGTTTTCACGCATATTGTATATATTAAGGTTGTTGGGTATATAATATAATAATATAATATAAGTATAATTATAATATAAATATAATTAAAATCAGAAGTTCTGCTAACCAGACCAAGAGGCTAGTTAAAATGAAAGAGAAATTTTTACAATTTGTAATTATCTGCATAAAAATTCACAATGCTACATAAGCTTACAAATATAATTAGAAATGTTTAAAAATATTTATTGCAGATATAAGATTATAAAAAGGCTATAAGGTGAATACACCCAAATTAGCGACTACTCATGCTCGGGTGCCAGAATAAATTAAAAAAATTAAATATTCTATTCTGTTCTAGTTGAATAATCAAATGATTTAAATTTCAGTTATCGTTCCCAGGACTAATGCGGAAGAGACGGCCACAGGAATACAAACTTCGAGCCTTTGTTGGCATTTTGTTCCTTTGTATTGTTTTTCTGGTCGGATTTGCATACGTGTTTTATCATCAACAGGTATTACAGGTAATTTCCTTTCTTAATCATTATCAATAAATTAACTCAGTCAGATGTACTTTAATCTAACTGGTAAAAATAAATATTCTGATTAGATCAGACATCACCCTTGGATGTAGGTTCCCTGGTGTAAAATTCAACTAGAAACCGTAGACCCATATTGTAGCCTTGATAAGGAACCTCATGTCTTCAAAAAGGAACCGTAACTATATTTTTAATTGTAGATAACTAGGGATTACCATATTAAATGTAAAATAATATTTGAAATATAAAAATTAGGTTTTCTTTAATAATGCAATGCACATCAAGCTTGCTCACTGTGCCAGCTCGATGAATGCATGGGCGGTGCTGCTAGGGCCCATGTGTCAGTGGGCTCACAAAGGATCAAAAGTGCTATTAAAAAACAAAGTTCATAATACTGGTGACAATCAATAGCCTAATAACTTTTTCAGATGTAAAATTAAAATATAAAAATCTCTGCCACTAAACAATCCTGAATGCTTTAAGTGAATTCTTAAAGTCTTTGAAGTAATGAGTAAGTGGTAAATGGTCACTTGATCATGATTTTTATATATTTCAATTGTTCCATGGTTTAATTTATTAACCTTAGGCATACAATATCCATGGCTCATCATCAAACTACTGTAACTATAAAATACACAAGATTCTGAATCTGAAAATATAAAAAGAAAATCCTTGATAAAATGTTACGACCATTTACAATGAAGAAAAGAGAAGGAAAAACATAAGAGAGAAATTGAACAATCTTTTCCTAGGTGTAAATATGTTTGTAAATCTAATTATGGGCATTAATTGTCCATATAAAGGATTTTTATGTAAAGCTGATAATGTAAAAAAATAGCTTTGTGATTTTTTATTAGGGATTCATCAGTCACAATGTTGGGGAGGGGGTGCAATTTTCATATGTTCAGACAACAATGGGTCATCTAGCAACACTGGATAAGCTATGGTATATGGTAAAGTATAGGGGGACCCATTGAACTATCAACCAACTGCACTTAGTTTTTCCGGTTCACAATGGTGACATGCATTGCCATCTGTGGCTATCATAGACTGGCAATGGTGCAACCGTACAATTCCCTTAACTATGTTTAATGTCCTTATTTACTAATGTTAAGAGAGGAGGTGCTGAAACTGGCCACGCTAATCTATCACTCACCGTAGTTCACGTTGTGAAATGCTGGCAATTTCCTGGCAGATATTTTGTTGTAATTCGTGGGTGCGTGGGCAAAGATAGTTAAGTCCACCATCCTCAAAAATTGAGATATGTCCATAGAGTTATAAATAAAAATTATCTCTACATTTGTGTTAAGTCCATTAAGTCATATTAAAAAACGTACAGTAGTTATGGATGTGTGCCTCATGGGTTTATCCATCTCTAAAGCTATGTTGGGCTGGTATAGTGTGTTAAGTCACTCTAGTTCTCATAACAAGAAAGTGGACTTAACTCTCTTTGCCTGCGCACACCCAAATTCTTCCATGGTGTGTGGGTTTGTCTTGTATACTTTGTTTTAATTCATCCCAGAGATAAAAGTCCCTGCACTGTATGTTACGTTTCTTAAAATGAACACTACGTGTGGCCTGACATTTATTATACAGATTATGGATTGTTGTACAGCCACTTTACACCCAGGAATTGTTCTGCAAATCGTATTTGTACTCAACGAGTTGACTGCGTTAATACATACGAATCATACATAAATATATGCTTTGCAGTAATAAACACATACTGAACCACAATTTTCACTAAATACAGGACACAATAATAAATTACTTGTAACAGCAGAGCAAAGCCGGCATGAACTTGTAACAGCTGGACGATCAATGCAATACTGCAGAATAGAACAAAGGGATCTTGATTGGAACAGCAGCAGGAAACACATGCCCACACACCCAGTGGATAAACATCACATGGCTGGTTCATAGTTCATTGGGTCACTCTGTATATAATGTAGATGACACTCTTACATAAACCTATATGGAGTATGTTTAAGGAATAAACTGTGGAAAATGCTTGAAAAGTCAAAATGTCTCTGTTCAAAACATAAACTGCTATCTACAATAATTATGTTACTGTGGAAAAGAGTTCCTGCAAAGATTATTTTTAATTATGAGATTCCATCATAACAGCTGGTAACAGGGCCCACAAATTGATGTGGGGGGCTTGGTAATCAATACATTGCTTAACTTGACAAGAGCTTGGGTGGGAAGTGCTAGGTTTTCTACCATTCATTCAGCAGTGTGGGTTATGACAAGTATAGTCGAGTGCACGGAAACGTTCTGATGGCTCTGATTTCTTCTAGTGATTTTTTTTTTTATCTAAAGTTTGCATTGAATCTTCTTATCAGCTGTGTTCCACACCAGTCTTGGGTAAGTCAATCTCTTCTTTGTTTGAATTCAAGTCGAAACACATGAACAATCACCAGGTCTAGTTGAGCAGTGAAATGGGACTAAAGTATGGGAACATTACATTTCAGTGGGTGGAGGGCGTGCCTCACAACAAATGCCCACACCAGCCCCTGAATGAGTCTGACTTGTGTTGGTTTGATGTCACAACCTGGCATTCAAACATTAACCTATGAACACAAGTCGGTTTCGGGTTCAGCAGCAAAGGAAGGAAGGGAATAAAACAACATTAAGTTGAGGGCTACATGTGTCCTTCTCCCCTCTCTCGAAAAATAAGCATAACAAAATTCACATAGGTAACAGAAACCTCCACTTGGAGGCCCTTCACCCCAACATAGGGGGTATAGAAAAACAGATACAGAAGTTGAGGGCTAGCCTCTGCTGCATATCCTCCAATGCAAAAAAGAGGCAGGGGGTGAGGAATGGACCTGGTAGAACAGGTTATGTTGTCCCTTACCAACATAAACCACTGGAAAGATTCCGTGCACTCTACTGTACATAAAAAATTATTCTGTATAATTATTTTGCATTTCTTCAATTGAAATCTATGTCTCAAAAGTAATTCTACTCTTTCTATTTCAGCGAGCTTATTTCAAAAGTATACGTTTCAACAAAGAAGAACGTGTTGTGCGTGTCTTCGGCAATGATGGAAAAGAGATAATGTATGGTTACTTGGGTATGGACTTGGGCCCAAATCGAGCATATGAGTGTTTATCACATAACAGACGAGATCGTTCTTCAGTCTGCATGGAGTGGATGCACAAGGCGAGGCTATACATGAACTACTCAGAGCACAGAGGTGTACGATGTTATCATATCACTTGGGAAAGTCTTAGGGATTATTTCTATCCAACTGACTGTTACGACTGGTCTGGTGGTGACCATGGGCATTGGTATGGAGGTGGTCAGACTGAATTAATGGCATGGCCAATTGAAACAGGCTCAGTGAAGTGGTCTCCATTTGTTACTGGGGATGTTCGAGAACACCAATGGGGAAATGTGTTAAAACGCTATTTCATCAATTCAAATGGGGTGGCATTGATAGTTGATCCAGCCACACCCTTGTATGTGTCGGTAAATTCAAACAATTCTCATCGCTTTTGTCTTCAGGCAAGGCATGACAACTTTGCATATGTGTATCATCTGACAGAACTTCCTAGGTTAAATTATTCTATTTGCACATCAAACAATATGAAGTCATTACATTCTTTCTTCTCTGAGAAAGAATTGTGGGATGGTTTAAAGGAAGATGATACTGAAGTTATCAATTCTCTTCTTACTGAACCGGTTTGGCAGATAACTCCAGATAGTGGAAACGAACTCAGTGAAATGACAATTTATAACTATACAGAAGAAGTGATAGCTCTCGGATTTCTTAGACAGGGACATGTGCTTCTTAGTGAAGCATGGCAATCTCATACTGGTGATTTCTCATTGGATCCAGATAGATTCCCAACAATGGAAGAGACTATAAATATAATTCACCGTCGTGGTTTCCGAATTGTTCTTACAGTTCAGCCTTTTATAAGTACTGAATCTATCAATTTTGCTGAGACTGTAAAGAAACGCCTGCTTGTTAGTCAGCGAGATACTAAACAGTACATCCCAGCATTGACAAGGTACAAGAGCGTTGATAGTGCTGGAATGCTGGATATTACAAATAATTACACCATACCTTGGCTTCAGCAGAAATTGAAAGCGCTTGTAGATAAATTTAATATCAATGCGTTTTATCTTGATGTTGGTACAGCATATGACGTTCCTCACTACTACCACTTTCAGAATCAACTTACAAACCCAGATGAATACAAAACTCTTTTCACAGACAGTGTTCTACATGAAGTGGGGGTTGTGGGGGTGTCCAGTGCAGTGGTAAGACCCCGAGCTCCAGTTTTTGTTTCACTTCCTCCATTGGCTGCTACGTGGGAAGCTATGCAAAGTATTATTCCCATAGTTCTGACATACGGAATCATGGGATACCCTTTCATAATGCCAGGTGCGGTTGGTGGTGATTATGAAATTCCATCCAAGACTAGAATTGCACCCATAGTAAATATTACTGCAACTACAAATAAGACCAATGGCAATGGTAATGGAGGAACCATGGTTTATATAGAGCTTCCTGACAAGGAATTATATATTAGATGGTTACAACTTGCAACATTTCTTCCGGTGATCCGGTATACTCATCTCCCCAGCAAATATGGAGATGATCATGTGCTAGAGATGACCAAAGTCCTCACAACATTGCGACTAAAAACTGTAAGTATTTTTTTAGAGATGAAAATTTGAAAACATAACTCACATGTAATATCCTAGGAAAGGAAAGATTCATTTAGACTAGTCTCATGATATATGAATCACTTAATATTATTAAGCAATATGAAAATTTTCAAGTAGTCAAACATGCTTTATGATCCTCGCATACCTTGCATCTAAAGGAATCTGGCTTTATTTGAAATAGTGGATCTGATGATTCCATTACATTAGTATTAATTATATTTCTGTGTTTCATTTAAAATCCATTTTGGTATTTTCTTATTACCATTGCTGGAATTCCGTATGTTTTATATTAATTTTTTTTAATTACACAGACTTCTTGTAGTTTAAGAAAGCAATAATTATACATTGATTAATTACATTACTTTAAAATGGACAGCATGTAAGAATCTGATTTGAAGCGTTTTTGTGTTCACTAAACTAAAAATTATTTTTGTAGCATAGTTTATTTACCTTCATAAGCTTTCTGAATAGCTGTTTGTGCATGGTGTTCCTGCATCTTCAGCAGAATTGACATCTGCCAACACTCTGCCAAACATATGGGAACTCCACCTGCAAAACAACTGCCCAGAAAGTTTATTTATTTATTTATTTATTTGAAATGCCCATGGATACAAAAGTACATTACAAAAAGTAAATAAAATTGTGCTACAAAAGTATCTTTTGATTTATTGATTTTAAGTGCAATGGTCAGACATAAGAATGGTTTTATATTTGTATTTTTATCCCTTTTTGTTCATTATTATGTGCATTAATTACAATGTGATTTTTTTTGCATGCCATCTTTATTTGTTCATTTATCCATTGGATATAATAATGTAGTTTGTTGGAGGTTGGCATCTCACTTGATTTGGATGACCTTGAATCATTCAGAGCATTTTTCATTCATTAATACTTTTTAATTTGTCCATAAAGTAGAGATATTTGTAATATATACTTTAAATCTAATTGAGAAGTACTGAGGAAATATCAACAGAAGTCAAATTTTCCCTAGGACCAAGAGACAATCAATATGATTGATATGACCAATAACCTCTGCAGTGAGTATAAACTCCTTTTTGACTTCATTATTATTTTTCTTGATACAAAACATCACAGATAAGTCTAACTAATTTCAAGTCCTTAACTTGGTTGGACTGTATTATTTGTTAATTCCATGTTTCTTTATTTTTGTTGTACATATAGGTAAATCCCTTGCTGAAGAAGTATGCAAAGGAGGCACTAGAAACTGGAACGCCAATAATCCGTCCATTATGGTTACTGGATCCAAATGATCCTTCTTGCCACGTGGTTGTGGATGAATTTTCAGTGGGAGAAGAGCTTATAGTGGCACCTGTTATGTATCCTGCCAAATATGAGCGTGAAGTATACCTGCCTGCAGGTGTTTGGAAAGATGGCATAGATGGCAGCTTAAGGAAAGGAAGCCGATGGCTGCATAGCTACAGAGTACCTGAAGACAAAGTGGCACATTTTATTAAAATGCCTGCAGACACTCGATTCTAGACTTAAAGATATAATCTCATTTTTCTGTCCAAATGTGTTTGTCTCGTTTCATGTGAAGTGTTGTTTGTTGTTAGTACTTTTAGTGCCAAATATTAGAAGAAATTATTTATCGAATAAAAATGAGTTTTTATTTATTGTATTTGTAGTTCATGAGTATTTTATAGTTGAACTCCTACTTTAATTTTTTAATCGATTAGTATATTTCATTTCATTGAAACACAATGTTTGAAAACCCGTTTCATATGCCCAAGAATGCCTGGTCACTCTCCAGTAAACCATTAAAACCTTAAAAACACCTAGATTAGAGGGAAAAATTCTTGCAAACATTCTAAATCTAGACAAAATATTCTATGATCTATGTGTCCTCCTTATAATTCTTCAATCTGGTGTGGATCTAGATATGTAGAAAATAAAAGAATGTAGGCTATATCCGAAAGGCGTATATGAACCAAATTTCCCCTTGATACATTGTTCAGAGCGTTTCCTGCCATTAGCCTCAAATATATGCACCTGACAAAAAAAATAAATTAATTAAAAAATAAAATAAAAAAAGCAGCTCACATGTGCATGTTGCTGCCACCAAATTGGCGCTCACACTCCCGATCACTGGATGACACTTCAGTCTGATTTTCCACATACCGGTACTTATGTTAGAGTAAGTTTCAAAGTTGCAGTAATGAATGGTACTACATGAATAGTCACAGCAAAGAATCTTTATATTACAGACAAATTTCATAAACAGTGATTGTGGAAAAGTGCATAAAAAGTCTATGTGATTTATATCCCAGTATTTAATTCTGATCCTGGATACTGTTTTTAATCTTGTAAATACGTTTAACCCTTTCATAGCTGAATTTGTGTAGATATATAATCTAGGATCACGTGAAACCATCAATGGGCTCTAATTCAGAAATAAATTATATAATTTTTAATAGAATAGCTGGCCTCTATAATTAATAATCAAAATACAGAGACAAAAATCCTCAGATTTTACGTAAAGCATTACTTTATTATTTTAATATCTCTGCTTTAAACAATTGTTTGAAGTGACATATTTAAATGTGAGTAGCAGTAAAAAGGTTAAGGAAATAGGTTCTGTGTCGAGGAAATAATCAAGAAAACATCCAAATGCTTACTGAGAAGAATGATGAAATAGGAGTAGCGTTGCCACCTGTCCCGAATTTGGCGGGACATCCCGCATTTTAAGAACATTTTAAGCATCCCGAATTATGCCTAAGAGGGATGCATTATATTGCGGGACGCCAAATTATTCCAAAACAATATATGAGACAGCAAATTATTCTTAGTGGCATATTTTGTGCATTTTGACTCATGATCAAGATATCGATATTGTTCCATCGCTAAAATGTATCGTGTTGGCAGCAGTGAAATCACCGTCAAAGACTTTGTGAAGGCACTTAATGTAGAATCTGATGTTAATTTGGATGAGTTATATGAGGAATTCTTCTTTAGTTCAGATATAATAAATGCAAATAAAGTGAACTATACAGAAGGAGAGACTAAGTATGAGTATGGAATGGAAGAAAATTATTCAGGAGATTGGATCTATTGATAATACATTGTTCCATGTACAAATTTAGGTATGGAGGTCGGCGATCTGCATATATTATTCGATAAATGTCCCTCCTCAGCCTTACCAAAAGGTGGCAACCCTAAATAGGAGAGAGATTAGAACAATATCAGAATCAAATTACTCAGTATTCACAGAAGATGAATTTGAGCATGTAGGCTTAAATGCAGATTTTCTAAGAAGGTATCACGAATGCATGGTAATGGAGGGACAACACTTTTAGCATAATAGTATAACGATTTTCATAGACTATTTCATTCATCCAACATGTAGGCCTACTTGATATTGACCATTAACATTTAGTAATGCCGCGAATATCGACCAATCACAGTCGCTTATATTATCAGATACATGCATTATGAACGCATCATAGTCTTTGAGACAAATTAGGCCTACTGTTTCAACAAAAAGTAGGACTTCACAATAATCAAAATGTGGAATAATAGCTGTTTGAACAAGTGTTCTTCTTAACTGAAATTGTGGGGAGCAGTTTTTTGTATTATACAAAGTATGCAGTGTTGCAAATGTTCCTATAGGAAAATAAATTTAATTCAGTATTTTCAATGGTTGAAGATGCGCTGATAGCTGTATTCTTTATAGGAGGCTGTGCCCAGAATTGTTTTTAGGACTTTGAAATGGATAGGGTGTCCAAACGTTCTCTGTTTTGCAGACATATCCTCATATTTATGTCTCGGTTCTTTGTCCAGACACAATTGTTTAGTCTTCTAAAATGTCTTTTTTTTTTTTTTTTTTTTTTTTTTTTTTTTGTATTAGCTGATGACTTTGTTGCCCAACCTAGGCTCTTTTTGGTACATAACATTGTGCATTCAGTAATCATTATTTCCGTCCTGTTAAGCCATAAAACATAGACAGTAATATTAAAGTTGGTGTTCCCATATGAACAAATATTTGAAGTTCTTTGCATATTGTGCATGTTCGTTCTTTCATTAATATCTGAAATTGACAATTCAAATAAAATGTAGATTTTCTCTGAACTACATTAGGTAACACTGAACTTAAGAGATTTGAGCCTTAAGGCTTTCCTGATGTTGGTTGAGTACAGTGGCGGCCAGCAGAGGGGGGATTGAGGTGATATATCCCCCTTGAAATTAAAAAAAAGGGCTATAATATGAATCAGTATGGCAGATTCTATGCACTTTTTTATAACTGTATTTGGAAATATTTAAAATGTTTATTTCTCATCAATTGTAAAGAAAGCATAGCAGTCTCTATAATATAGAAAATATTACATTTTTTATGTGACTTTCGTTCTGCACATTTACTGCAAGACGTAAGCTTGTGTTTGAATCCGCTTATTCCTTAGTCAACTATGTCCAGTTGAATTTCTACAGCCAGTCGCTCTTAGATCCATCCTTACATTATCATCCCATCTTCGTCTCGGTTCCTCTAATTGTCACTTTCCTTCTGGTCTTCCCATTAAAATTTTGTTAAATGTCCTTGCCCATTCTCATTTGACCAACATGCCCAGCCCATATTAACCACCTGCATTTAATTAATCTTATGATATTGAGAGCAATACAGACTGTAAAGTATATTGGTGTAGAGCTTTCTTCATCCCCAGACATCCCATTCTTTGTTTTAAAATACTCTCAACTTCTATTCCTCTTGCAAAGAAAGTGGCTATGTTTCACATTCATACAAAACTACTGGTAAGACTACACTTTTATAAACTCATTATATATAATATAAATGAACTTAGATTTTTTAGTTTTTTCTACCTCCTCAAATCTGCCCCCCGAAAGAAAATTCTGTGTCTGCCACTGGTTGAGTATGATAGTTTCTTGAGATTCTCCCAAAAGATGGCCACAGAGCTAGTAGCAGACGAAAGCTTGGGACAACAGACACCTCTTCACTCATTTGGAATCCCGAGAAACTATATATACAAGAAACTATACACACAACACTGAATCTATCTTGTCCAATTTCCAATTTTTTAAAATTATTTTATCTATTTATTTTTTATTTATTATTATTATTATTATTATTATTATTATTATTTTTTTATGTGAGGTTCATCTCGAAATGCCTAAAAGGAAGTGAAGGATTTCTATAAATACATCTTGAGCAAACCTAAACTCTTGCAGGAATATCCTCAGGGAAATATCTACGAACTTTGCACTTTTTCTTAACATTTGTAATTTGAGAAATTATTTAAAATGTTAAATTTCAACTTTATTAATGTTAATATAAATGTTCACGTATGTAAACACTGTATCTGTGTTATATCCATTTCTTCATGGCATACAGGCTTGACCTCATTTTTTCTCCCTCATTTTCCATCCCTACTGCTCTCTTTTTCCTGTAGGTAGGTTTGATCACCCTAGATATGAAATAACTAACAACAACAATAATATTTTTAAATTATCATTTTATTCCATTTTACCTTACTTCTCATACATGACCCATACATACACTGCAGTTATATCAGAATAAGCATAGAGCAAACCTTTTGACTAGAAGCTCCAACTGTAAGCAATTGCATGATTTAAAACTTGCTATTATGACATTTTAAAAGTACATAATATTATTTAAATCTTATAATTTGTTTAAAGAAAAAAATAACACTGAAAATTACAAGCAAGGTGCAACAATAAGTTCACATTCATTTTACCGAGAGGGGAGGAGAGAAATAAATAAAGCTTTAAAATAATGATAATAAATAAGGGAAAACAGCGACACTAAAGTCTATAGAGGCTTCGCTGCCCAATAACAGTCATGAAAATATCCTGCACCAATACAGTAACTTGCACAACTCCGTCTCCCTCCTTATCTCTTTCTCGCGTCAGTACATCAAAGTGAAGGTAATCCCTGTACCTTCCAATTTATTAATTGTTTATAACAAGGCATTAATGGGTATTCTTAGCACCATTTCAATCTCAACTCAGCTCGTACTGCTTAGAATATTACAAAGGTTTAAAAAGCTCAATTCTTCCTGATCCAATATTGTTTATGGTATTATATAATAATAACATCTCACAATTAACTGGGGGTGATTCTAATAATATATCATAATAAATATACAGTTCTTTACTTTCTTGCAAATGCCTGTTCAGAACACCTCTGCATGCAATCTGTCACACATACCATGACTAAAATGCATGAAATTATTGTTATTGTAGGTTATAATATGTTTACTGTACTTAGAAACTTACAAATCATAAAAATATTAAATAAGCTATAATCTGAAAATATAAATTAGGCCTTATGAAAATAGTATTTATAATTATTGATGTATTAATCTATGTAATAATATTTCAACAAAGGATTAAGGTATTTAAATATTAAGAAAACTATTTCATGTGAACACACTGCTGAATACTAAACAAATTGAATAAGTTCCTTTCTTAGAGAACAATACAACTCATACCGCTACGCCACACCACACAATAAGTACAAAAAGGATAATATTCTTTTCTTGTATTTATCCTTTATATATCTTACACATAATGTATTTACTAGGAGCTACATTATTTTATTTCAATTTATGTAATAATGCAGTTGTCATTGTTTTGAATGTATGCCAAATGGATTGTTCTTTTTTAGTGGGGAAAATATTCTGATAACATAATTTTTATCACTTCTAAAAAACATAAAACCTTACATACATTATGAATAGTCTCCTTATATTAGATAAATCATTTTTGGTTTTCTTATCAATTCAAATACTTCATTATAAAAATCTATTCGATGCAACACTTAACAACAGTTTCTAAACAACATTTCATCTTTGTATAAACCAATACTATTCCAGCTGACAAAATTCACCTTCTTCAATAAAAACTTAGGTTAATGAAGGGTTTACATGATTAATATACAATCGATGGATCATTGTTTTTTTTTTTTTTAATGGATGACACAAAACAGCTTTATTCATATTGTTCATGATTAGGATTTGACTAGATCTATGAGCATATGATTTGGTATAGGGAGTGGAACAATACCTTACACATGTAAATCTATTTATCTTCTATGATGGTAGATAGCAGCAGGTGTAATAAACACAAAATGAGAATTCATTTGTGTAAAGGTATGGGATTTTAACTTTTTTAAGTACATGACATCATTTAAAAGGGAGTTTATTAGGATGAGCATACACAATAACATATATACAGTCATCCACAAATAATTATTTTTATTTAATACTTTTTTTTTTCTAATGATTTTACTGTACCGTACTGTTACACCATGGAGATTAACCAAATATATTTTTCCAAGATGTGAATAATATTATATGGGCTGTAGTTCCTACATTCATTTAACACATAAGAAACTTGAATTAATGTATATACATATTAATACGATACTAGTAATAATATTATCATTATTCTTACTTCCACATGAAATTTATACCACTGGATTTATATTCGGTTGTAAGCATTATTGGTAGCCAGAAACTAAGAATAGACATTTGAGCTATAAATAGGTTAAGTCAGGTCAAATAATTATAAAGGAACTATAAATTATGTACTGTAATTTCTCCTCAGTGTAACTTTTCCTGAAATATTCACAGTAAAATTGTTAATTTTATGCATAAAGTCCAATCATCAAATAATTGCTAGAAATATGATTTTCCTCATGTTATATAATGAAGTATCCATATCATCTTTTGATGGTTATAGTCTCATTCACAAATTAATTTAATTTATTATAGAATTAATATATTGTCCCTTGAATAAGAGGAACTACATATACTTCATTAGTAACATCAACTCTAATTCTGTCTTTAAAATCTAAATCTGATTTCATATTAAAACTTATCATGGTTTCCATGGACGAAAAGCGGTTTAATTAAAAGTTACAGCATGATCAATTAATCTTTGTCATGTACCTTCTGATACAACAGGAGTCCCAATATAAACAAGTATCAATAAATGATCTTGTAAATTAATTTACTTTAATATTAGGAGTGTCAGCCTCTTTTCTCATTTAATGGTACAATTACAGTATGTTACCACAAATCAGATCTTGATGTTCAATACTCTTCTCGCGAATGTTAAAGTAAACTGTAGGACATAAGGTATATTAAATAGTGGTGTTCAGCCTCAACAATCATTGCACCATGAGCGTGAATGTTTTCTTCTTTTTCAGCACTTTCTCGTAAGAGATGAAAGTGTAGATACGTGCATTGTGCATTTGCTTATTTGTGATAATTTTATGAAAATTCCGATTGTTTATTTTTGGGATGTATCATATAATCAGTGAATTTATACTATATTATTTCTGTCAACTTGTTCAATGGGTTGAGATGGCATTTGTCTGCTCTGTTTACACCTGAATGATCTGGCACCCTATTAATATTACAGCGTCTTTGCCTTGATGGAACGATCATAATAATGTCTAATGTCTATATGTGTAAACTTGTATTACATACCCACATATAACAAATTCCCAGCTCTTGTTCTATGTTAACTTGCACTGCAACTATGTGGATACTGCAGTTTTTCTCAGATTGTGTCTTCCAATTATCAATAATTTTTATTTCTGTATTTAATACTTATACTAAGCAGGACTGGGATTTATCCGTAAAAATGTTTGTAATTTTTACCAGTATTTAATTTTACATCTTTATGAAAATAGTGATGTTCAAGGATATTTAATACCACATTTTGTTCTTCAAGACTTTCAATAGTTTCTGTTAAGTACATATTCAATCATGTGCTTGATTATAAATTTCACATTTATTAAGATTTTGATATTTTACAACAAATACCCCATATTTTATGACTTTAATTCATCATATAAAAGAATTATTGGAGTACTCTTAGATTTAATTCTTTCAAGTTCAAATCTAGTATATTTTATTTTCCAGGAAACATAGTTTTATTGGTTCAACTTTGAACAATAATCCATATTAGTGTGTCAACCATACTTTTGTTGCATTTTAGAAAGACCGTATCTAGTAACTTGCACCGTGAAGAAAATGTATACTTGTATAAATAGTAAGCCTATTTGTAACTGGGCCTACTTGTCACTTTCTTTTTCCTATGCCTTTGAGTACTTAATTGTCATCAATTGGATACCGTAATTGTCTTAGATTTATAGTTAAGTAAAGTCCAAACTTTACTCCGTGTTTTGATGATTCTTCATCATTACAGGGTACCATACATAATATTTAGCCATTTTATATATATAATCCTTAGCCCAACTGGTAACTCTGCAGGAAATACAGTTTGCTTGCTACCTGGGTTAAACATGATATTTTTGGTGGTATTCTACATCTTAGTAAGGTAAATTAATTATTCACTTATTCCATACTGCTATCTGAACACAGCATTTTATTACCATTTTAGCATTGGCTAAAATGAAATGGATAAGGTCAATAGCAACATAAAAACACAGTTATTGGTCTTTGGCATGATCATTAAAGCTATTTTTTCCCTAAACTTTCATACGTTCTCCTGAACTCTTTAACGAGATGAACACATTGAAAGATCAATTTACTACAGAATCCTAGCTATTTTAACCCTATTATTGGCATTTTTTAAAATTTAGATACATCATTATAATCTTATTCTTTACCCATTTAATTTAAGAGATTAAAATATACTGGTATGGCTTAATAAGTTATCAGCAACAATATATTTCAGTTGAAAGAGTTTTCAGTAAATGCTGAAGTTAAATATTCCAAATTTAGCAATTGTGACCACATGTTTTCATTAATATTAGTTGTGAATTTAGACAACTACATTAAATAAAAATATTATAGAACAGTGGTTCTCAAAATACAGAGTCACAATCATGAACTTTACATCCAGATGTTACTAGTATTACTAGTATGGTAAGTAAATAATTTTCTTAAATCACCAAACAATTTAAGTAGTTGTTTCTTTACTATCTTTCTATTGACCAAATTTTTGACATGAGTGTCCATATTTGGCAAATTCCTTTTCTAATCACATTTATATATATGGCAGTAGAGGAAGCACTGTGATAAAATATATATATATGATTTCTGAATATTTAAAGATGGCAGATTTAAAAAATCATGAAATTGTGAGTGGCTTTTGATAATCTCTTCAGGATAATTATGTATTAAAAATCAACTATTGCTTCTCAGAAATACTGCTAACAGTAATTAAGAATTTTAATACATAAACCATATTGGTTCTGGTGCCAAATTTTAGCATTGTAATTTGCAAGAAAAACTTTTGGAAATCTATGAATAAATTGTGTCACTGAATTGGTTTGAGAATCACTGCTCTAGGTTAACTGTTTTTTGGTTGGAGCCATTTTTAAAGTGGGATGAAGGGCAGAATTTTTTATGATGTATTGAAATATTTCGTAAGATTATATATCTTGGCCATACCAGACCATTAACTCAAGATGAAGTGAATATTTTGAGTTGGCTCCATGCATAAACACTGCACGTAAAATCGTAAACTGACTTTTTCCCACACTTTTAAGTGAGGATAAAGAATGTAGATTTCACACAAAATTGATATAGGGAACGAATCTAGATTATTTTGTTACTCTAAGGATATGACACTCCTAATCTTCTTTGTACACTTAGTGAAACGTTAAATTAATCTGCAGCATTACAGCATATGTTTTTAATTCCACTTTATGCCATAAAGACTGATAATAATGATCAATATTTTGGTACATTCTTTGGTGATACTTAATTTGTTATTTAACTAAGTGTACTGATATCTGTTGGTTAATGACTAGATTAATAGTTCTAGAATAAATTTGAAAATTATAGTGAATCCCTTAGCCTCTAGTAGGTACGTTTCTGAGAAATCAGTTAGGCCCTTTATCTCCATCCATTGTATTATCACTATGAGCCCCTAAGCACTGAAGAGAATTGTTGTAAGAAGCTGCTGATTAAATTCAGAATTCCAGTCTGTATGCCGAGCAGCTGGTTTCGTGGTCTTGTAAATTGATGGTACAACGACTTGCTGAAGGTGACAGGTCAATCTTATACTTGGCAAGTGTGTCTTCATTTTCAGCCACCCAGTAGCCCAGTGTGTCAGTGTCATAAGTAGGAATGATAGTTACCTCTGAAACATGAGAAAATTATTGCTTAATCCTTGTCATGCAACCCATTACAGTTTCTGTATACATTTTTGAGCTATTTAGTCATATTATATAGATTAGCTAAATACCATGCACTGTACTTGTTCTTTAAATGATTTTTTGTTGACCATGCCATAGTACGTGTGATGTAACAGTATCATAATCATATC
Source organism: Ectobius pallidus (assembly GCA_964059195.1). Taxonomy (NCBI): domain Eukaryota; kingdom Metazoa; phylum Arthropoda; class Insecta; order Blattodea; family Ectobiidae; genus Ectobius; species Ectobius pallidus. Next base: position 69,125,391 of record CAXKWD010000009.1, on the reverse strand, counting down.
CATTATGATACAGAATTTCATTATAGCTAGACCTGGGGTTTTAGGCCCTAAAAATTAGTTTTAGGCACCTAAAATAGACTTTTAAAACAAGTAAATAGGCCTTTAAAAGAGAAAATAGGCACTTAAGTTATGCTTTAAAAATGTGAAAATAGATAGAAAATAGACTTTAAAACATTACAATATACACTTAAAATGTAACATGGTCTTTTTTTACTGCAAGAAACGAGGTATACCTATTCTTAACAGAATTAACTGCAAAATTAGGCTATCACGAACTATATTCACTTAAACAGATGTTCTTTCACTGGTGACTTGCCACAGTAGTCCTTCCCCCTTAATCCTCCCCCGCCCCCGTCAGTCAGCATTCCTTTAGCGACAATTGTTTGGAATAATCATGTTTCGATGACAAACCCACCTCTGCTGTTCTGCTTTTCATTGAGGGATGTCCAGTATAAGATTGTAAAAATTACAGAAGTTTAATTTTATTTTAAATGTACAAAATAGGCATTTTAGGCACTAAAATACTAAAATAGGCTCTAAAGGTCCAAATAGGCATTTTAGGGCACTATAAAACTCTATAAATGTAAGTGATTTATCATGAAACATCCGCATATTAAAAATTTTTCATGTTATTTCATAAGGAACAAAATAGGCATTTGCCTTATAATCCAAGGTCTAATTATAACACTGTTGTGGTATCGATTTATATCATACATGGAAAAATCATCAATCCTTGAAAGCAGCAATTCAAACTGCACAATAAACAACCTGTATTTAAAATAAAATCAATTCTGATTGTGTTAATTTAAATATTATATTTAATCTATCTATTTTTTTATTCTTTTTTTATTATTGTGCGTTGCTTTGAGGTTAAAATGCCAAGAGAGGCCCTGAGCTGTCTGCACGCTGTCACCTGCTATCTGTCACAAAAGACGAGGACTCAATAACAGATGAATGATGTGTTCAGCTGAGTGGTTTGTTTGATGAATTACAAAGTATTCTAAAAACTCAAAACTTAAATAGTTAATTATGGTTGAACAAACTAGTCATATGCAATTTGCCTAAAATGCTAATTAAGACACTCACATGAAAATGATGAGATTTGCTGCGCTCATTTCATAAACATATTTGTGTTGTAATAAATGCCATTACAGGATCGTTCCATATTGTAATATTAGTTTTTTTTATAGTACCTTAAAATATATTATAAAAGATCACAAAATACTGCAAATTACATAGGATTAGACTACAATGACAAGAAACCAAGCTATGAAAATATTAATGTAGGCTACTATTAAATAAATAGCCTATGCTGGTTTAAAACCTGTTGAAACGTTTATTTTTGTATTTTATTTTCATATCTCACATATATCTTATTCTGAAACAAAAGAGAACATATTCCCCTGTGCATAAATTATCTACACTAACATCACAGCAAATTATACAACAGTATATAGTGTAGTATGTATAGTATATTGCACCTTCAGTTTCTTAAATATCTCAAGTGCTAATTTCCTACTTTCAAATAAAATTTACATTAATTCTTTGGACTGTAAATCCCTGTTAATTATTAATGTTTAGTAAGGATTCTTCGTTGCCTTTCGTAAGAGAATTTTATTGTTTGTATTTATTAAATAGTCACAATCAATACTCACTACTCATGGTTTTGACTCACTAGATAATTCTTATCCCAGCACTGCTAACCCAAAATCATCTTGGGATCCAAAACCATTGTGTGTTATTCATGATATTTATAAAATATAGTTAAATTACCTAAATCCTTATCTTCCCATGTCTGTTTAGCATCCAAGAGTGCATTGTACACCTCTCTGCTGGGCTCAGTGCCGCTGAAAACATAATAGCGTGCTCGCACCTTCTTGAAGAATTCCAGAGTTGTATAGTAAGAATTCCCATGGTGGGGTACATAAGTGAGGTCGATATATATTGGGCTCCCCAGAGTCTTTCCACCAACATTCCTGCCTCCTTCTTTATTGGAATTGCTTCTTCTTTCAGAACTGAGTTGCTTCACTGGGGATTCTGGAATCTTAGCCTTACTTTCCTTTCCTCCTCCAGAAGCAGTTTTGTTATTTTCATTCATCATCATCGTCTTTTTCATCTGCAAAGATTTTTTCTCTTTCTTAGGAGTGCTCTTTGGGTTTTGAGGTGAAACATCATTACTGTTATTAGCAGGCGGAGGTGCAGGAGCTGGCAAGCCTAATGGTTTTCCCCAGTCAGCAATAGGATCTTTCTTTTGTTCTTTTTCTGATGAAGATTGAGAAAACCCTTGTGGTGGTTGTGGGAATCCTGAAGCTGATGTTGTCGGAGCAGAATACTGATGATGGAACATGGGGTCATGTTCCATGCTAACATCAGGTGCACCTGCAACACTCTTACTGTCCTTCGAGATACTAGTCCCTTTGCTGTAAACTTCTGGAAGATCAAATCCAGACTTCCCATTCAGCTTCGCTGCTGTAAGATCTTCAGATTGTTTTCCTGCTGCAACATTTCCATTTCCATAACTGTCAGAGATCTCCTGATAAGAATGAACATCCTTTTGTTTCTCTCCATTCACTCCTGATGCTTTGGATGCTTCATATTTTGAAGAACTGCTATAATGATATGAAGATGGAGAGGAGGAAGTAAGGTCCATACCACGGGCTGTTCGATGTTCATGCAGTGCAGCTTCAAAATCCAATGGTAGATCTTCATGGTACTGTTTACCATATTTATCACCACCAAAGGATACTGGTGTACCTTTCTTTTCTTCATGAGTTTCTTCATGATATTTACTTCCTAAGTCACTAATGAAGGACGTAGACATCCTGTCTTTGTCTTTTCCTTCCTGAAGCAATGGTGGTAATGGATCAGGGGGCAAACTTCCATAAAATGAACTTGTCATTGAGGATGAGGTGAATTCTGGTTGATAAGAAGATTCATGTTTGTGCTTATCGCTAGCAGTCTTAGTTCTACACATTTCAAATTCAAAGGGTGATGGGGGTGAGTGAGCAAGTTGCGAGGTAATGCTAAGTGGTGAACCTGGCTCATCTTCATCTTCCTCATCACTATCACAATGTTGGGCACCTATGTGACTTTCTCTGATTTCCCACACACGTGTGGCTGCTTGAGACATCTGTACACCATGAGGTGATGAGCCATATCGACCCATCTCATGGCCACTCATTGTGAGCGAACCCGGTGCTCTAAATATTGGTTCAGAATATCTACTTGAAACTTCTTTCTGTTCTGAAGAGAACTGCTCAGGAACTGTAGAAAATTGTTCAAGACCTTCATGAAAGCTTTGTTCCATTAGACTGGAAGTATGTGTGGCACCCTCATGTAAATCATATTTCTCTTCTAGCTTCTTTTCACCTTCTTTTGTTGCTTCCTTTGCTTTTTCAGCTCCATCGAGAGAACTAGAAACAGTGGATTCAGTTTGAATAGCACTAATAATGTCAGTTTGAACAGTACTTCCAGGGATAAAAACACTTTCTGTCATTGATTTGGGTAGTGAAAATTCCAATGGCTCATCTCGACCAATGGTGCTTGATACAGGATCATCCTTCTTATCCTGTAAACTAGAACTAGCATCATGAACAACAGTTGTGCTTGTTGTTTCTATTGTACTCCCATCATCTAACTTTGTTTCTTTTGTGGTGGTTGAGGTGACAACTTCTTTAATTTCATCTCCTGAAACCGATTTAACTGTTGTTTCAACAGTAGATGTTTTCGTTATAGTATCTGTTACAGTATCTTCAGTTTTATCAAAACCATTTGTTTGAGGTGGCTTTACTATAATATCTTCATACTTGCTTTCTATTTGATATGATGATATTTTGCTTATCCGACTAGCATCAGAGCCATCCTCTGCTGCAGTTGATTCTATGTTATCTTCATCTTCAAAATCTGAGTCTTTTAATTCTTCACCTTCCTGGGTTAAAGAAGCAGAGCTGTGTACAGTTTGTACATCAGCACAAATTTCTTGAATGATTTTTTCATCATGATGTTCAATCTCACCATCCTCATCACTGTCTTGCTGTAATATGTGTTGGACACTACTAGAGCTAGAACTTACTGTTGTTATCTGTTTGACAGTTTCTTCATGTACTTTTGTGTCACCATTTGTAGCAGTCACTTTAGGCTCTGTCTTTGATATGTCTTTCTTATCAGCACTATCCTTATCAAGATCTTCTTTAGTATCCACTGTTTTTTGTGGTGAGCTAGCAGTACTAGACACTGTTGTGCTTGAATGCGCTTTTTCATCAAGAGATGTTTCACCATCGGTTGTTGGTACTTGAAAAGTTATGCTTCCATTCGGACATAATTCTATCTCCGTACCACCATCTTCACTACTTGCAGTTACAACCATCCGATGCACTGTTACTTGACTACTACTTTCCCCAGAATCAGTTACATCCTTTTCTTTTTCAGAAGCTGTTACTGTAGCTATTGTAGAAGTAATAATGGCTGTAGTCTCCTTCTCAGCAATAGTCTTAGCACTAGAAACTTCTTTTGTTTCTACTGTTTTAGAGCTAATAATTGAAGTTTCACCATCTAGAATCTCTTTAGAAGTTGTCTGTGATATGTCTGTTACTGTATATGGTTCAGTAGTGGAAGTAATTGTGGTCACTGTTGTTTCTGTTTGCTTTGGAGAATCTTCTACCTTTGATTCAGATTCATGAACTGTTGTGCTTGTTGAACTGGTTATAACACTGGAAGAAGTTTCAAAATGGGATTCTGTTTCTTTATCTCTAGTTTCTAATTCATTACTAGAAATGGTAACGGAAGTGGCAGATGTTTCTGTGCAAGGTTCTTTGGCAACTATTTCGTCATCAACTTTTGTCATGGCTGTTGAACTCTTGTTATCTAATTCTGATAACCCCGTCTTTACTTCACTTTCTTTTGATGATGTATGCTCTCTAACTGGTGACTGAGATTTGCTCTCTTCTAGGTTTTCTTCTGAAATATCAGACTTAGAAATTATTTCTGTCACACCAGCACTAATTTTTGTGTCAAGTTCACTTTCAGTTTTGGATTCTTCAGCTAGAACAGAAACTTTATCTGTTACACTTTTAATTGGCTGATCTTCTAAGACATTTGCTTCACCTACAATTTCAGTCTTTGATGGAAGATCCATTTCTAATTTCTGACTGCTTGAGACATCTTCCTTTTCTGATGGAATAATTGGGGAAGATGTTTCTTTCCTTTCATGTTGCTGAGTTTCTTTCTCAGATTCATATCTGTCAAGCTTTGGAATCTCAGTGTCATTAGAATGTAAGGAAGATATTTCTTTTGTTTCCAGTGGCTTAGTTTCTTTTTCCGTCTCACATTTTTCAACTGAAGATGGCTCTTTTGTTGATAGGGATTCCTCTCTTTCAGTCAGTTCGGATTCCTTCTCAGTTTGAAGTTTATCTTTACAGACACTTTCCGTTTCCTTTGAAATACCTGGTGAGGGTGTTGCTTTCTTTTCAGGTGATGTAGATACCTTATCTGCTAATGTTTTATCTAAGGAAGCCATTTCTTGTAAAATATCTGGTGAAGGTGTTGATTTTCTGTCAGGAGTTTTTGATTCCTTATCAACTTCAAGTTTGTCTGTAGAGTGTGGTTCCTTTGAAATATCTGGTGAAGGTGTTGCTTTCCTATCAGGAGACTTTGATTCCTTATCAACCTCAAGATTTTCAGCAGGATGTGATTCTTTTGAAATATCTGGTGAAATATCAAGATTTTCTACAGGATGTGGTTCCTTTGAAATATCAGGTGAAGGTGTTGCTTTTCTATCAGGAGACTTATCTTTATCAACTTCAAGTTTTTCTGTAGAGTGCTGCTCTTTTGAAATATCTGGGGAAGGTGTTGCTTTTCTATCGGGAGACCTTGATTCCTTATCAGTTTCAAGTTTTTCTTCAGGATGTGGTTCCTGTGAAATATCTGGGGAAGGTGTTGCTTTTCTATCTGGAGACTTCGATTCCTTATCAAGTTCAAGTTTTTCTGCAGGAAGTGGTTCCTTTGAAACGTCTGGAGAAGGTGTTGCTTTTCTATCAGGAGACTTTGATTCCTCATCAACTTCAAGTTTATCTGCAGGATGTGGTTCCTGTGAAATATCTGGGGAAGGTGTTGCTTTTCTATCTGGAGACTTTGATTCCTTATCAAGTTCAAGTTTTTCTGCAGGAAGTGGTTCCTTTGAAACGTCTGGAGAAGGTGTTGCTTTTCTATCAAGAGACTTTGATTCCTCATCAACTTCAAGTTTATCTGCAGGATGTGGTTCCTTTGAAACATCTGGGGAAGGTGTTGCTTTTCTATCAGGAGACGTTGATTCCTTATCAACTTGAAGTTTATCCACAGGATGTGGTTCCTGTGAAATATCTGGGGAAGGTGTTGCTTTTCTATCAGGAGACGTTGATTCCTTATCAACTTGAAGTTTATCCGCAGGATGTGGTTCCTGTGAAATATCTGGGGAAGGTGTTGCTTTTCTATCGGGAGACTTTGATTCCTTATCAGTTTCAAATTTTTCTTCAGGATGTAGTTCCTTTGAAATATCTGGTGAAGGTGTTACTTTTCTATCGGGAGACTTTGATTCCTTATCAACTTCAAGTTTTTCTGCAGGGTGTAGTTCCTTTGAAATATCTGGGGAAGGTGTTGCTTTTCTATCAGGTGACTCTGATTCCTTATCAACTTCAAGATTATCTGTAGGATGTGGTTCCTGTGAAATATCTGGGGAAGGTGTTGCTTTTCTATCTGGAGACTTCGATTCCTTATCAAGTTCAAGTTTTTCTGCAGGAAGTGGTTCCTTTGAAACGTCTGGAGAAGGTGTTGCTTTTCTATCAGGAGACTTTGATTCCTCATCAACTTCAAGTTTATCTGCAGGATGTGGTTCCTTTGAAATATCTGGGGAAGGTGTTGCTTTTCTATCGGGAGACTTTGATTCCTTATCAACTTCAAGTTTTTCTGCAGGATGTGGTTCCTTTGAAATATCTGGGGAAGGTGTTTCTTTTCTTTCTTGTGATTTTAATTCCTTGTCGATCTCGTGTTTCTCAAGTGGAAGAATGTCCTTTTCTTTGGAAATATCTGGTGATGGAGATTCTTTTCTTTCTATGGATTGAGATTCTTTCTCTGATTCATACTTCTCTTGTGATGTAGTTTCCTTCTCTACAGAAGAAAATTCTTTCATTTCTGAATCATGCTTTTTTGTGACAATTGTTTCTTTTTCTTCAGAAACTGAAGGTATTTCTTTCTTCTCTTGTGATTCTGTTTCAGATACATGTTTCTCAAATGAAAGAGTTTCTTTATCTTTTGTTATTGACTCTTTTGTTTCAAATTCATGTTTTTCTACCAAAGATGTTTCTTTTTCTTTAGAAATGTCAGGTGACGGTGTTTCTTTCCTTTCAACAGATTGACTTTCCTTCTCTGACTCATATTCTTTATGTTGTGATTTTATGTCTTCCGTAAATTTATCATCAACTTTTTCTTTCTCATGTGCATCCTGTGTTGGTGGTTGGTCTTTTTGTAATTTCGGAGAAGCAGGACCTGAATCTGGAGTTACTGTTACAAACTCAGCAATTTCTGGTGCTCCTAATTGCCTGACTACCAGTTCTTCTTCCAGCCCTGAATCAGTGTAGGTTTCTCCAGGAGATATTCTTCCATCACCAAATTCCGGCAATTTAAACACTGAATCTTCTGTACTTGGAATTTTGGTTTTTAGATCAGCTGCTTGAAGAACGAGATCAGTTTCAGAATGGTCTTTCAATATTTCCCCAATATCAGATTTATTGATTTCTTCGGCCTTCTGTTTTGCATCTTCATTTTCGACTTCAGTAGTGTCATCAGTTTCTTTTTCAGGTTCATGAACAATGTCACCTTTTGAAATAGCTTCTTTTGTTTTCAAACCTTCTTTTGAAAGAGTTGTATCTGACTCTTGTTCCTCCTTTTCCTTTGGCTGATCATCTGTGGAAGAGTCTTCTTTTTCCTTTTCTGATTGTTTAAGTTCTCCCTCACCATCTTCCTCTGCTTCATCTACTTTCTGAGATTCTTTTTGCAATTTGTCTATTATTTCAAGATATGAAAGAGATAAAGCACCAGGAGATGGTTTTTCCTCTACATGTTCAATTGTTGCTGATTTAGAAACATCTGATGAAAGGGTAGGCTCTTCTTTAGCTTGCTTACCATCTTCTAAAATGTTCTTTGTGCTATCCAATTCTAGCTTCAATTCTTTGTCAATGTCTTCTTTCTTTGGAAAACTAACATCAGATATTTTTTCTTTTTCGTATTCCTTGCTACCTCCTGCAACTTCTTCTGCATGTATTATTGTGGAAGTCGTGTCCTCTATTTTTTGTGCTTGATCAGATTCAACATGTTGATCTTCCTTAGCAGGTTCAATGTCTTCCAACATTTCTTTATCTTTAGCAGTTGATAACTGAGTGTTGTCCTCTTGCAGTTTAGTTTCTTCATCATGTGTAGGCTTTTCTTCATCATGTGTAGGCTTTTCTTCATCTTTTTTCTCAGAGTCTTCTTCCTCAGAATCTAATTCTGTCTTCTGAGTTGCATCTCTTTCACTTATTTGTGCAAATTGATTATCGTCAATGTCTGTCTTTTGTGTTACTAAACTGTCTTTGGTTTTCTCTGGTGAAGTAGGTTTCTGAGCTTTAGAGATTTCATCTGAAGCAGTTACATGACCTGTAGAATCTGTTTCCTGCTTATCTGCTTTGGGTTTCTCGTCTTTCTCAGATCCTAGTTCTTGACTAGTAACCACCTTCTCTGTACTTTCTGCATCTTTGTGTAATTCATCTATTTTGTCGTGGCTACCTGTCATTGATGATTCTCCTTCCTTACCCTTTTCTAACTCCAACTTTGAAACATGATCAGTAAGGCCTTCAGTTTCATCTACCTTATGTGAAGATACAACCTCCTGTTGTTCTATTGAAATATCAGTTTTCTGTGCAAGATCCTTTGAGCTTTCTCCTGCAAGTGCATTGAGAGCATCTTCAACTGTATCCATAACTTTTGCTGATATAACTGCAGGTTTCTCCACATATTCTTCTAATTGTGGCTTGATGGATTCTTCTTTGGATTCCTCTGCTTTTATTTTTTCCGATTCAACTATGTGACCTAATTCTGGCGATTCTTTACTTTGAGCATCTACTTGAGAGTCTTTTAGTTCTTCTTCTCTCTCTAATCCTACACCAGCTTCATTCACAGCCTTAAATTCTTCAGTCTTTTTTTCTTCTATTATATCTTCAGACGGTTTGGTTTCATTATCATCTAACTCCAATTTACTTTCTTCTTCAGGAACTTTTTCAGTCTTCTTATCACTTAAAATTTCAGGTTTTGTAACTGAGTCTTCCAAAGCATGTGGTTTTTCAGTAATGCTTTCTACAACCTCCAGTGTATCCTGATTTTCAGTTTTCTTCATGTCTTGCAACAGCTCTTCCTCTTTAACTTCTTGTGTTGTTTCTAGCTTCTCTATCTTATCTTCGACAGCTTTTGCATCAGTCTTGCTTTTTTCTTCAATTTCAACAGAATCTTTGATTTCTTGTTTACCTACAACTTCTGCCATCTTAGTATCTACTACTTGAGGAGCCTTATCTTCTTCTTTAGTCTTTGCTTCAATTTCTGGCAAGTCTACATCAGATTGTTGTTGCTTAGCTTCTTCTCCTTGTTGTGGTAGTTTTTTAGCTGTTTCTTCTCTAGATTTAAATTCTCTGTTGAAGTCGTCACTTTCATAAGTGCCAGGATCAACTTCTTCATGCACAGGTAAGTCAGCTACTTCATCTGGTGTTTTGACTATGTCACGCTGCAGATGCACAATACCATGTGGGGCCATAGGATCGAACAAGCCAGTTCCTGCCGCAACAACAACTTGAGGAAGAGTTGTAGGTTGTTCTAGTCTTGGAGGAATAACAGACACTGTGACTGGTTTGTCTTCTTTAGTTTTTTCTTTAACATATTTCTCTTCCACAATTTCTTTAATTTCATCCAGAGGTATGCGTTCATCTTCTGGTAGTGTTGGTGCAGTAGTTGCAGCTGATTCCACTGTTGTTGAAAATCGCTCATCTGGTTGACTTTCTTCAGCTGGATACTTCTGGTCTGCAGCTTTTTCACCACCTTCCTCTTCTTCCATCTTCTGATCAGTATCTCGAGTGTCATCAGTTCCTTCTCGATTCTTTTCCGATGAAATGTCCAATTTTTCTTCTGGACTTATTGATGATCCTTCTTTAACTTCATCACCTTCCTCAGTATCCTTCTTACCCTCTTCTTGTGAAACTTTTTCACCCACAGAGGAACTTCCTTCTCTTGTTTCTTCAAGCTTTGTTTCACTTTCCACTGCAGATTTAGTAACAATTTCTTTAGCAGATGTTATAATATCTTGAACTTCCTCCTGAAGTTGTTCTTTTGTTTGTTCGCTAAATTCTTTTAATGAATCTGTTTTGGTTGGTGCAACATCAGCTTCTTTGATCTCAGCGTCTTTTTCTTCATCCCCTTTATCATCTGCCTTTTCTTTATCCCCTTTATCATCTGCCTTTTCTTCATCCCCTTTATCATCTGCCTTTTCTTCATCTTTGGCATGCTCTTTGTCTTTAGATGTGTCATCCATTATGGGCTCTTCGTCTTCTTTCTCAATAATTTTCTGTTCATCATCATGGAATCCATTAGTTATAGCAGCATCTTTTTCAATTTCCTGTTTCTTTTCTTTTTCAGATTCAACCTCATCCCTCAAATGTTTCTGAAGTTCTCCCTCATCATCTTCTTCATCTTCAAATTTAGGCTGACCATCTGGTATATGAGATTCAACACTTTCTTGCTCTTGTAAAGAGTCTTCTGTTTGTTCAACTTCCTCTTTTTCAATTATGAGATATTCATCTTCTTCATCCTCCTCTTCATCATCTTCTTCTTCATCCTCCTTGTTTTTCCCTCTTATTTCATCACCTAATTCATCAGCAAGAGATAATTTGGTTTCACCTATCTGCTCTTCAATTTCTTCTCCATCCAATTCTTCTGTCTCCTCTGTGACTTCTGTATCTTCTTTTTCGAGAGTGGGTCGTTTGCCTTGTACAACTTCTTCAGCACCAATAATTTCATATTCTTTCTCCTCAGCTTCCTCATCTGCATCAATAGCTTCTTCCTCTTCTGCTTCTTCAGATTCAATAGGAGGAGTTGGAACTTCCTCATCCGTTAGTTTTTGAACAGCAGTAACTTCTTCTTCTTTTGCTTCTTCTGCCTCTTTCTTCTCTTCTTCTCCAGTTTTGTCTTTAGCTTCTAAAACTTTGTCTTCAGATTTGGCTTCTTGAGCACTAGTTTCTTCTTCAACTTTCTTTTCTTCTCCATCTAATTCGATTTTAGCTTCTGATACAACCTTTCCTCTTAAAGCTGCTGTTTCTGGCTCCACTGTAGAAGGCGTTGAAACAGCTGAAGAATCTGTTGCTACTTTCTCCGGTTCTCCTTTCACTTTGTGAACAACACCATCCTTATCTGATTTCACACTTGGTGTTGGTGTACTTTTTGCTGAGGAAGACTTTGCAGGGGAACTTGGAGATCTTCCAGCTGATGTTTTTCCTGGAGATGCTGGTTTTGGCCTTCTACTAATTTGTTTTCTTTCAGTTCTAGCAGTGGATGCAGTTGCTTCTTGCTGCTCTTTCTTTGTGGCTCTAGTAGTTGAGGCTCGGGATGATGAAACTCTTGAAACATGTTGATATTTGGACTCAACAACTTTGCGATTGTTTGCTTCCTTTGTGCTTTTTGCTGGTGTTGCAGTTGGAGAAGGTCTAGTTCTGCTTGATGTTCGTGTTAATTTTGCTGTTTCAGCTTTTGATGCAACACCATTCATCTTTCCTTCAATAGTTTTTTTTGGTGTAGTAGGAGATGATTTTGCAGATTCTGATTTCTTTTCTGTTGGATATTTTTGAGTTTTCCTCTCTGTTGATCTAGGAGGTTTGGAGTCAGTTTTAGATTTTGTTGTGGAAGTCCTGGTCTCTGCTTTAGCTTTAGTTTCTGCTTTGGGCTTAGTTGAATCTATACTTCTTGAAGTTTTATCAGTTTTGGCACTGATTTTTTCACTGTCTATAGATTTTTCAGTCTTCATCTTTGGTGGCTCTGTTTTGGAAGTAAGTTTGTCAGATTTTTGCTTTGTTTGTGTCTTGGAAGGTACAGGGACAGAAGTAGAAACAGAGGTAGCTGCAGGCTTGGTCTGTTTTATGTCAGACAAACTTCCAGTTACTGGAATTGTTGCAGTTTTAGCCATTTGCTTATTTATATCTGCAGGCTTTGTTGTTTTAATTCCCTCGCCAGGCAATAATTTATCAATTACAGCTGGGGCTGACTTCTGCTTACTAGTAGCACGACTTGTTATACCTATAGTTGAACTGGACGGTGAAATGGACCTGGCCGTACAAACAGGATGTTTTAAAAATTCTAGATGTTTCAATTTGTCTAGTCCTTCAAATATTTTATGCTGAGGTGTACTTCCTGGAAACAAAATTCGTGTAATCGTATCATTTGGATTTGCAGGTTGCCATACAAGAAGAGCGCAGATGGAAACAAGATTTTGCAAAGGAAAATGGAAGTCTTTTAGGCTGATATTATCTTTTCTTCCACCAAAAAGCTTAGGATCATTAGAATTCCACTTGGAAAGGAATTCCTTGACATCACGATTATCCTTTGCAGGACTTATGATGTACATGTCTAGTTTACCATGTCCCACTTTATGATAGAGATTTACTGGCTCAACATGGTTGCCATCTCGGTAACAAGGATGTGGTTTCAATTGTAGGTGTCTAAGATTGAGGACAATTTCCTGGCCTTCATCAAAGAGATCAATCAACAGCAGATCCCTGTCCTTATCACCATCTGGAGATGTAGCATTTCTTCTTTCCTGTAAGAATATTTGAGATATTAATAATGTTATGGTCATGAAACACAAAAATAAATAGCCAATAAAGCATTCAAACAAGTGAAGAAATTCAAATATCTGGGAGAAATAATTACAGATACAAATAATATTAAGGCAAATGTTAAGTGTCGACTAAAATCTGCAAATGCTTGTTTTTATCTTCTCATCTTCTGTCCAGAAATCTAAAAACAAACAAACATTTATAAGACAATTATCCTGCCAGTTGTATTATATGGATGTGAGACATGGTCCCTTACTCTTTGGGAAGAACATAATTTGAGATTGTTAAAAAACAGAGTGCTCTGGAGAATATTCGGACCTTAGACAGATGAAAACGGGGACTGGAGAAAACAGCATAATGACGAACTTCATAACCTGTACTCTTCATCGAAAATAATAAGGGTATTAAATCAAGGAATAAATGGGCTGGATATGTTGCATGCATGGGGGAGGCAAGTCATATCTAAAAAACATTGACTGGGAGACCTGAAGGGAAGAGACCATTTGGGAGACCTAGATGTAGGGAGGGGAGGACAATATTAGATCAGTTTTAAGGAAAGTACGATTTTCGTGGGATGGTTGGATAGAGTTAGCATAGAATAGGTTGAATGATGGGTTCAAATAAGCGCGGCAATGAACCCCCGGATTTCATAAAATAAATAACTTCCCTTTAGCTTGCTTAGGAATTGTCTATTGCCATTGAGTAAGTAAGTAATTGGAACCTTCATATTACATAATTTTAACTGAAATCATACAATAGTGTAGTAGTTAAAGCTGTCACATACAGTGGCGCCAACTTTTGAAAAAATTGGGTGGGCTCAAATACTTTCTTTTTAAATTTTGGGTATTAGGTAGCTACTAAAACAAATTAAAAAAAAAATAAAACCACATATTAACTCACCATTATGTAGCACGGCACCTGCAAATTTTAAGCGTAAACATATATTTTGCGGTGGCAGTGGAAACTGCATAGACAGAGTAAGACGTAAAAAATTGTAAGAATTGAACAATTTCAAACGATCGTAAGTGAATTGGATCAAGAGGAAATCGTTCTATATATGTCAACAATAGCTGATTTTAGCTTTACAGCGATTCAACGAGTTTTCAGTAATTTTTAGTAAATATTTTTTATAATAAAATATGACAATTTATGGGGTGGGCTTGAGCCCCACGGGCACATATAAGTTGGCGCCACTGGTCACATATTTATATTAATATCCTTGGGGGTTGACTACAGGCACTATGACTCTGGGGATCAACTCATCCTCATAAATGAGTACCAGCAACTCTAAGGGAGTTCATGACATGTACAGGAATCACTTAAATTGTTTACAAATATTAATGTAGATAAATTAGGATTTAGTTGAAGATATCTGGTCATAGGTATGTGAGCAGCAACTGCTTAGGAAGCACATCTAGTTGCAGTTTATATGTAACACTGCTCCACAATGTGTTAAGGTAAGCATAAATTGAACTATTTCTCTTTTAAAATCTGATAAGGAGCTAATTATTTTGTTCCTATTTAAGGAACTTCTTTAACAATGAATAAGTAGATATACATACCTGTAAATTACAGAAGAAATGTCCTATCTGTGGGTACACGTGCATCTGCTTCTTCCGTCTTAGAATAGCAGACATTCCATTCACATTTCCATTGTTCAATCTCGTCATAAGGACGGCATCAAGTCTATCTAAGTGGCGAGCAAAGTCCCAAAAACAGGCCTTGCGCGCAAAACCACCATCCACTAGCATATTGAAACCATTAATGCCAAACAATGCAGCATCTCCCTGGCCTCCAGGAAACACATAAAGTGTTGGATGACTAAACCGGATATTCCCAACTACATCTGATGGTTCCAGTAGCTGTTCTAGAGATGCTGGTCGCAGAAATGGGCTGATGTAATTGATGAAATTAACTGGTAAAATAAAGTAAATTGCACAATTAGACTCAATGATGATGCAAATGTAAATAAATGCATATTCTACTTAACATCGTCTTTATAAAATTTGATGCTTTGTCTGAATTCATCCATGAGCTCCAGTAGAATTTTGATAAACATATTAATTACATTCCTTTTAAAAATTGTCTTTTAGTATGTTAGTGATAATTAACACACTTCTAATAAAATAATTAAAATACTTTTTTGCAAGATATAAATTTATCACTTACTTTGCCTGTAATATATTATGCCTAATTTTTTCTATACGTAGAATTTTTAATTCTGTTCTTATATCTTAACTGATCTATTTCTTAATTTCTTTGTTCAAGCATCAGTAGAATATATGATAATTTATTATTGAATAGTAGTGAGGGGAAATAGGATATACTCGTATGTTAGAGCATTTCAATCACATAGATATCTGAGTTAAAATAAATCGGTGCTTTATTTCCAGAGACTATTAATGTGGAAACCATCCACTGAAATTTTGTTTCTTTATATACTGGTAATAAAGTAATATTGCTTTATTTATTATATGTAATGATATTATGGAACCGGTAATGTTAATACTATACCAGTATGTTATTAGGTAGTATTAATAACTGCTAAACAGCATATTTTATGGTATATGTTGATATTTTATAACATACTTTTTTAATTATATAATCAGAGTGAAGCCTTCTATATATATATATCCAAGCATGTTAAAGTTTCTTTCTGATTCATTTCAAAATGCTTATAAGTATGAAGAATGAAGATAAGAAAATTTTTACAAGCCACATAAATGAAATGAGTAACCTTTCTTACCTATTGGAGTACTTCCTGCAGTGAGGCGATCATCAGGGTTGACACGCACCTTACAGGAACGAGCAAATGGCTCTTTTGCAATACGTTCTGTAGCCCAGTTACCCTCTGGTGAACAGTGGACATCTACAGTGACACAATTCTCATAAGCTCTAAGCACACGTTGGACTTCGGGCTCCACAAAAGCATCGATGAAATCAGCCAGGGAAAATGTGCCATCCTAAACAATAGAGAAAACACCGTTGTTATTAGCAATATTACTGTGCAGTTTAATAATAATAATAGGCATAATAATAATAATAATAATAATAATAATAATAATAATAATAATAATAATAATAATCATAATCATAATAATAATATTTTTCATTTACACCATGGGTACAAGCCCTGAGCATAATGTTCATGATAGGATATGGAAACTCAAAACAATGGCTACAACAAAATGATAGACAAGAGATACAACAGCAGAATATAAAACAATAAAGTAAAATCGTAAATAACTCTTGAATATAACTCATCATCCAATATTTATTTCAAATGGTTAATATTGTATGAAGAGATCAGGGGAAAAGTTGTTCTAATTTTCCAGAGAGATTCTTTTAGTTCCTTCTTGTATCTATTTATGATAATTTAGTTTTAACTGGACATATCTTCGTATTATGTTCTTTGTGCCAAAGCATGTAGTTGAAGCTGAAGTTGTATGAATGTTATGTGGATGTCTTAAGTTGTGATTATGTAAATCTGCATAAGTCCGCCATTGTGGGTGAGTCGGTAATGCACCTGCCTTCCACACTGGCAGTCTGGGTTTAATTCCCGGTCGGGTTGGAGATTTTTCAGTAGAGAAAAATCCCTTTCCCAGGTTCAGGACTGGGTGTTGTGTCATCCTTAAGTTTAAGTATTAGGTAGGGGATTGGTGCACCCCAGGGACAAATCCGCTGCGAATATTCCCTTAAGGGATCACCATCATATCAGCACAATAATGAAGCGAATTATTACAATAAATCTTATGATTTATGATATTATAAATATGAATTAAACAAGCATATGTTTTGAAATGTAGAGGTAAAATTTTCAGCGATAAATACATTGAGTGACAGTTGTACACAAATGGAAGGCTAATACGGTACGCAGGAATCTATTTTGTAAAGTCTTCTTGTATGTATGTAAGAGCAAGAAGATTAGATAATATTCATAAAGGAGAGATGTGAGTTTATTAAGGCATAGTATAGATTTTTACAGAAATAAGTTGGTAAAACTAGATATTTCAGCCTATTGAAAACTGAGAGTATAGGTATTACTTTTTTAACACAAGTTAGTAAATGAGTGTTCCAGCTAAGACATGAATCAAGCATTAGTCCTTCATATTTTTAAGATTTAACAAATTCAACCTTATTTTATCCTATAGTGATATTGTAATTTGTATTGCAAGGTAGTCTTGGAGTATAAAGGAGAGTGATAGAGCATACTCTTAGCATATAGGTGAGAGTGAAAGAACATACTCTTAGTATAGAGGTGAGAGTGAAAGAGCATACTCTTAGTAGGCCTATATAGGTTACAGGTGAGAGTGAAAGGGGATACTTGTATATAGGTGAGAGTGAAAGAGCATACTCTTTTTTTTCATTTTTTTTTTCATTCATTTAGTTACCTAAAGATTACTTCAAAGAGAAATTTATGGCGTTGAAAGTATGGAATCCTGGAAATTTGAAAATTATTTGTAGAGAACCACTGGAAAGAGTTTGTGAAAACTAAAATCTCAAGAGAATATTATAGGAGAAAAATTCCTCCGACACTGGGACTTGAACCCAGGACCTTTGACTATTTGTGCCAATGCTCTACCAACTGAGCTAAGCCAGAGTTCAATTCACAGCGCCAGATGGAATCTCTCTCCTATGACTGATTGCCCCAATGGTCTACCTCACAGACAGACAAGTTATGTCATATGCAGTACTGTGAGGCATACTAAGTAGTGATGAATGCTTATATATCTATCTAAAATCTCAAGGTAATTGTGCCGATAGGAAAGATATGCAAATCTAGGCAGCATACAGGTTGGAACAATGATGAAAGATCATAGTGATGTTACTAACACAGCATGGTGTTCATATTGCAGCAATGATAAAAGAACCCTACCATTCACATTAAGTTGTTAAATTTGACAAGACACTTTATATTTTATATATCTGAGTTAACCTAATTTAAAAAATGGTATTGCAATTAAAAAAACGGCATCTCAACCTAATTTTTGTTTTGAATATGGTTTATGGAAGTTAATATTGAAACTTTGCACTATACAGTACCATATGTGAGCTGAACGGCTGATAATTAAATGAAGAGTTTGATAATCCATCCAACACCTCACCTCCCAGCCTATCAGATGGAATATATTCTTATTTCTTTGTGCCAAGGAATTGTCCCGAGTATAAACAAAATTAATTAACTCTTCAATGTCCCTGTTGCTTATTGTGGAATTTTATTATTGAATATTTTATGATTTTGTGTATCACTATGCAGACCACACATAGATCAGTAATCAATATTAGTGCATTTCGATCTGTGAGAAGAGTGAAGAAAATGGATTATTTCATATTCATCACTCTTTTCTTTCATCGATTCTTTTATCTTTGCTCCAGCATGAACACATCAATCATGTTAATCTTGGTGGAACAGCATTGCTTCTTTGTTCGTTTATCATTGCTCCAACAATTCACGGCCTTAGGCAAATGGAAATTGATAATCTCACATGAAAGCATATACAAAAGGTTCACAGTAGATAGAAACAAAATATTACAAAAATTTAGTTGTTAGAGAAAATAGTTGGAAGGTTCAGCCCTCCAAGGTAGAAAGGAAAATTAGTTGGAGTTTAATAAGAAAATTGTCCCAGGAAAAATGTTAGAAATATTCCATTATTTGGTATCAAGAATCCTTTTCAAACCAACTCAGACACTGAATATGAGCCTTAAGGGAACAAAATTTACAGTTCACTCTCACGCTTGACACAAAATCTCATCAGGAACACATGGGAAATGGTTTCAGGCCATGTATTTATCATCACTCTAACATGTACATGGCCTTAGGTCTTACTGCTCACAGATAAATAGCTAATATTATAAGAAAATTGAATATATTTTGATAAGGCCTATATAAATACAAAGTTACTATACCGAATGTTACATTTGATTGGTTGGTTTTATGGTTATTTAACGATGGGGATGTACTGCAACTTAGGCATGTGACCGTCACTGATGTGCCGGAATTTTGTTCTTTTACATTCTTTTTGTCACATTTATGCATACATAAATTCCACCAAACTGGGCCAGGATTGAACCTGCAACCTTGCACACAGAAATCCATTGTGATATTGACTGCAATACCCTGACTGACAAAGTTACATTTGAAAGGTTGAAAAGATATTAATTTTTTAATATGTTACTTTTATAATGAACTCTTAGTTTTAATCTATGAAAGAATTTTTAGATACCGGTATGTATAAAATTGACAAATTTATGCAATAAAATATCTCAAGAGGCTGCAAACATAAGTTTATGAATATGTAAGTTTATCGCTCATTAACTCAAAAGTATGTTTTTCAAAACTGTTTAAATCATAAAATACTAAATTCATCATTGAATTTCATATCAGAAGAGGATTGGCAATATGGTAGATGATGAAGCAGTTGGGTGTTAGGCCAAGTCCATTCAAGGGTGTAGTGCCACGGAATTTAGTTTTTGTTAGACGGCAGGATTGGGGTAATGTGATCAGCTGAATCCCACAGCTGTTAATGCTGGTATGCCATGCTGAAGGTCCAGGGTTCAAATAATGGCTGACTGAAATTGATACTATGTTATGCAGTGGACAGTGTTTACCATATAGGCTAACCTGTAAAACACTGTTACTGCATAGCTTCTCAATCTGCAAGATGATAAGATTCACCCGGTATATAAAAGGAATCCAATTCCACCAACCAACTCTCTGTGAACGAAACCTAGTGAAGACAAAACCAATGCAATCCTCAGAGTACGTAAGTCAGAGAAGATGCCGATGATTTATAGGATCAAATTGGGTTGATTAGAAACAGTTCCTTCTGGTAGACCCACAATTCCCATTTAATGATGAACTCTTACCTGTGTGGGAATAATGATGCAATTTGTTGTTGTCATTAAGGGAATCTGAAGAGGAGACAAGTTCTGTAGGATCGTCAGTTGAAGTATGTCGTTGTGGATAATGTACCTGTGAACTCCTCTTTCATGTCAGGTTGTTTGAAACAAGGTCTAGTCCTTTTTATAGGATATCTTTTCCTAATCATTGGTCAATCAGATTATTATTTTTCAGTAGTTTAGGCTGGTATCTTCATAATCTGATATTCTGCTTATCTTTCCCATGAAGTTCGAATTATGTATACTTTTAGATGGTACACCCAAAAAGTTACTTTCTTTTATACTCTTTGAGTATCTCCAAGGAAAATGAGCCGAAATATTTCACTGTATCAATCATTACCGAGAAATTTAATTCTTGAGACTATACTATACATGTATGTATGTATATATATATATATATATATAATATTTATATTTATATTATTTTGTATTTAGTATATATACATTACTATATTTCTAGCCAAGACAAAGAATACTAGGTAATAGAATTTAAAAAAAAGGATATAGAATTACATTAACTTTTAAGTTTGTCGAGTGAATCAAAAACTCTTTAAGAATAAATAACTAAAGCTGAATTTGTGACATGATATTAATGGTTTCTCAGAATTTGTAGAGAGTCCTTAATAGTAACGTTGAAATTAAGATTACCTTGAGTTAGTGTTGTATTCATTTATTTATGTTTTCCCTACACTCTTGAAATTGTTAAATTGCTAAGATCTATTAATGTTCATTACATATAATATATTCTAATGTCATTTCCTACCTGGTATTCATTTCAGTGAATAATTGGAAAACCCTGGAAGCTGCATTGGCTAAGTTGGTTGAGCATGGTATTCAAAACCTCCATCTTCCAAATACAAGCCCACTTGTCATCTTAGTCATCTTGTGTGGTAAGTAACAATGTTAACTGTTCTAAGCTTTATTATAAATTTGAAAACAACATGCTGCCTTGAGCAAGAATGGGTCTCTGTCATGGGAGGACATAATATTGACAATTCCAGTGGAAAAACTACAATAAGAAAAAATATATATACATTGCAGTGAAGACTCGGTATTGTTATTAACAGGATTTTGAGAAAACAATATTGAGGACTTATAATGCCATGTAATATGACAGCCAAGAGATTATCTATGGAACAATATTTTCCCAGTGTAAGCACCCCATGTATGTGTAATGATAAATCAATACCGAATGGCAGCAATGCAAGTATAAAACATATTTATTGTCCAATAACTGTCGAGATATCACGAGTATAGAAATGATACATACATATCTACTGAAATCATCTTGGGTGTGACAAGCTGGGCTTTTTTACCGAAGCCCAAATTTTTCCTCTACTCCTGATTCACCTTATTACTACAAATTAATGTATTGTATTTTGAAAATTTGTTTACAAAAGTATTCCACCCCACTCCTACTTTACGTTACGGTTTTATAACAATGCTACTCTCTGCATTTCATCCAAGTGTCCTTCATTTTGAATTAAAGTTATTAGAAATTAGTTCCCGTGTAAGTTATATTTAATTGTGGACTGCCTGCCTTGACTAGTGGTTAGCGTTGCTGACTCAAGGTACTGCGTTCAATCCATATTTTTTAAAAATTATAGCCTATAACAAAATGTTGCATCTCAAGACTTTTAGGGCGCTGTGTTTTTACAACGATCGCGAAACAACCCTCCTATTCAAAATGAAAATTCAGGAAAAAATTTGGTAAAAAACTTTATGTCAATTGAATTGAAAGAATTAAAGTTGAAACGATAAAAAAAAAATTAGACTGAGTTTTAAATTATCTTTGTATAGTAGAAATAAGACAATACCATTTTTTGTTGTAAAAATGTAGATTTTAATATATCCATAATATATATTTTATGTACATAATTAAATATAATTTAGTATATGTTTTAAAATTATCAAATAAAATAATTCATACCAAAATATTTTTGTAAAATTTCAAAGATTGACTATATTACATATTACAAGTACGAAATACTTTAAGAGTTCTTAGGCAATTTTTTTCAAGTGAATTTACAACAGTAATAATGTATTTTTCGCCAAAACATTATTACTTTTTATTTTATAAAAAAAGTTTAATTTTTGTTGTGTAGCTTAGGTAGTGATTTGATTACTCGCAGTAATAAAATGCTATCAGATCACTGCTGGTTGATATTTAGGTACAACTGAAACTTAACACTAAAACAGTAACTCTGGGGTGGGGGTAGGTGGGGGTTAAAGTAAAACATGAAACAGGCGGTTATACATAGCTTTGCCTAGGGTGCAAAGACATTTTTACTAACCTGTAGGATCCAGGATCCATTCCCGGCAAAGGTATAGCCTGCATGGATGAGATGTCGATGCCTTGTGAAGCTGGACAGGAGATTTCTTACACATTGTAGCAAAGTGTTTACTTGTGGATGGATAAGTACCTCAGTAACAAGGTTCTCAGTGGCATATTGAATCAGTCGTTCGCCTGAAAAATGTTAATTTCGTCAATATAAAATATTTAAAATACAACACTGTGAACGATATTGTCAGACTTATAATATTAATGTTAGTTGCAAAATCTTAACATTATACAATCCTTAGAAGTTGATATGTAGTGTAATTCACAATCAGCGTTCTTAGTTTTCTTTTGTTGTTAGTTTTCTCAGTTAATCAGTAGTTTCCTTCTTCTGTGCACTATAATATCAACATAAGAACGTGTTAAATAAATATTACTAATCTTACAATTTTTAGTTATTATAATCACATTATGAAACTGTAGTTAAAAATAAGTCAAATGGTATAAAACTAGCATTGAATGTAAGATAACCGAGAAAATTTAGAAATACCTTATAATTATGAACACTGCTATTTCTTGAAGAGAGAATTATTTTTTTAGCGAATGTATTAATTAGGCCTACTTGTAGTTAAAATAGAAAAAAATACGAGTAGTATTCACATAAAAAATTAATGTCTTGCTTTCAGTCTCTCTTCAGATTCGTTCTGCGCCAGAGGGATAACATTCCATTTGAAAAATGAAAGTAAGAGACACAATGTCAAAGTCTGTTGTTATTTTTGTGTATAATTAAACATAAAAATGATTTATGAAATGTGGGTTCTCAATAAATTTCTATTTGAACGTATCTATTATTCATGAAAGTAACATACTTTACTGGACTCCGTGGCGCTACATTCCTGGAGGAACTAGGCCTAACCATCCGACCGCAGAGCCAACTATTATAGGCTGACGACAGGATTAGGGGCACGTGGTCAGCATGCCGACTACCCACAGTCGTTAATGATGGTTTCCATGACCGGATCTACTTCTTAATCAAGTAGTTCCTCAGTTTGCATCACGAGACTGAGTGCACCCCGATCCAGACCTCCGTGCCTCAGAAAAACCCGGGATCAAACCCGGGCCTGCGGATCCGTAGCCACCGACGCTAACTCCGACCATGCACGTGGTTACGAAAGTTACATAGCCCTATACAATATAAGGTATGCATTTTATTCATAATCCATAATAAACGTAGATCATGAATGCAGGAACTTATTTTCAATTTGTTTGTGATATTTGGGTATTTTCTTCTACTTGAAAACATTTATTGATAAGGCACATCACTTACTGTTATTTTATATGTCAACAAAGAGAACTGGTTTGTTGCGTAGGTTGATTATATTGGTAGCGGAAGAGGGGGTAGTATCGGACAAACCTAATATCTCCTGCTGGCCGGTATTTTACAGGACCAGTTTTGTGACTGACGGCAGTGGCTATATGTTTGAAGAGGGTGAATCCGTTAACACAGCGTTTCTCAACCTTTTTGAACCCGAGGACCTCTAAAATGTCTAAAAAAGTTTACGGACCCCTAATTTTACATCGCATTTTTAAAAGAAGGCCTATATTCTTAATATTTGGGGTATTAATTATAGGTCATTATAACGAAATATGTGAAAAAATTTTACTTCTTTACTTCACTTTCTTTATGATAGGCCTATGTTTTAATTATGTCTGAGGACCATCTGTCCATAGGTTGAGAAACGCTGCGTTAACATTTTATTGAGTCGAGAGACAGTGTTGTTTGTGAGTGGTATTGTTTTTGTTCTTTAATGTGTATATCGGCTGCATGAAGATAACTTCACAAAGCAGTAACAAGAAGAAGGGTCAGTTGTGTTACATACTAAGTTCATTAACATAACCACTGGACTTCAGGCTATAAGCTGTGGGTTTAGAATTTTATTATGTTCAAAGGTTCTTGGTTCAGATTTGTTTGTTTTTTTATTTTTTATTATTTTTTTTCCGAGGAGCGTGAATCGGGTGGTATCGCACGATAAATCAGTTTGTGGTTCGGGCATAATAATTGCTCATTCGACGTGGTTATTTTTGCTTCGGTTCTTTATTTTTAAGTAAATATGGGGAAGATAAGAGGAAACTGGGAAGAAGACTATATGATATTAGCCATAAATAATGACAGGGACAAGAAAATGACTTCCGAGAGCTTATATCCTATCTGCTGATGTACTTTTCTTCAGAGTAGTGTTTGCAAAGGCTGGGCACATGAAAAATGTACAAATCTGGAGGGAAACGCTTTGTTACAGAAGTGTGATATTTGCGCAAAAAAAGTAAGACTTTGTATTTTTAACATGAAGATAAGTTTTTTTTTTTTTTTTTTTTTTTTTTTTTTTTTTTTTTTTTTTTTTTTTTTTTTTTGTAAGAGTGATTGTCTGCCACCTGTCCCGAATTTGGCGGGACATCCCGCAATTTAAGAACATTTTCAGCATCCCGAATTATGCCTAAGAGGGACGCATTATATATTTTTTTATTATTTTGCTAGCCTTTTCTTTTCTAATGTCAGTCTTACTGTTACATAGCCTATTCAGTTTTGGCTTTGTAATGAATATATACCATCTTTCTCTTATTAATAAATTGTTCCATGTACAAATTTAGGTATGAAGGTCGGCGATATGCATATATTCGATAAGTGTCCCTCCTTAGCCTTACCAAAAGGTGGCAACCCTACCACCCTCCATTATTAAAATGTACAAAAATGTGACCACTTTTTAGTTTTCTTATGCTGACTACATGTTTTAGTTTTAGTTTTAGTTAAGTATATTCAAATAAACATTTTGATATAAGAGTAAATATATTTATAAAGGGGACTGCACATTCTTTTTCGAGTTTCAAAGACAA
Source organism: Ectobius pallidus (assembly GCA_964059195.1). Taxonomy (NCBI): domain Eukaryota; kingdom Metazoa; phylum Arthropoda; class Insecta; order Blattodea; family Ectobiidae; genus Ectobius; species Ectobius pallidus. Next base: position 69,100,449 of record CAXKWD010000009.1, on the reverse strand, counting down.
GTCACGTAATTAAAAAACTTAAAGTGTCCTATACCACCCGACCTTCGCCTATTTATTGCTGATTTGGTGAAATGTTGATTTTATTACAATTATTATGACTATTTTAAGATTGTATGCAACTTGAGTTTCTTATAAGTAACATCTGGATTTTTAAAAATAAAATATTTAAGCAAAAATATATTTACTAAGTTATAAAACGGAACTTCAAGGATAACCTTAATAAATAGCGTATGAATAAGAGTTGCGAAGGTATTATGTTTTTTCGAATTATTAGCCAAAGCCATTTCTAATAGTAGAAATAAACCTGCAAACTTTGAACTGCATTAGCCTATATTATAAAAACATAATTTTTATAACAATTTCAAGATTAGGCCTATATTGTACACTAAAAGGTTGAAAAAATATTGTATAATACATCCTTAACATCACGGAGAAAATAATTAGTACAAAATGAAGACTGCTTAATTTTTTAATGCAGAATCAAAACTGAAAGCAAATATTGATATTTGAATAAATACCAGTACTTAAAAGTGACATTAAAAATTCAGAATTTAATTCTATGCACTAACAGTGAACTGCAGTATATATGACCTAACTGGAGAAATAGGATTAGTTTCAAATTCTCTTGTGGTGAGTGTTCAAGTTGTTATCCTGTGGGGAAACTAACCTTGGCTTTTCCTGAACTCAAGGTTGGAACTAGCGAGGGAGCAAGACCCTCAAACATCAAAGTTTGATAGTACAGGTAATAAAATGCATTATTCACTTACCGTTCCTGGCTTCTTCTCCCTCTGGGGCTTGGTTAGTGAGCGCCTGTAGCTCTTTCTCCAGGTCTACATGCGATGTCTCTGAGTCCCATGACAAGAATCCTGTAACAAACAAGACACTTCCGAGTGAAACTTTTTTGGCATTTCAACACATATCACTTTTCATCTGAACTAAATTAAAGATCTAGGAAGAACTCAGGGGAGGCGCCAAGGGATGAGGCCTGGGTGGTCCAAGGTCCACTGGCCCAATCTTTGGCCCACCCTCACTTTGTAAGAAAGATTTATTTTTTATTAACATTACTTACGTACATTACTTTATTATTATTACACATTCAATACAAGTAAAAACAAATAAAACCAAACATACCCCTATATGAGCAAAGCTCGTGTTTAGGGGTATAGTAGATTAATATAAATATAATTACATATCAATACACAGTATACTACAAACGGACAATTCCAAATTTATGAGTACAATGTACAGTATATAAAAATAATTTTTCAGCATTAACCAGTGGTTTAAAATAGCATTTACAACAACAAAAGATAGAATAAATTGGATTGAAAACATTGAAAGACCAAACAAAATTAAAATTGTGCTATTAATATTGTATAATATAGCCTATATTTTTATTTTCCTCTTAATAATTAATTATTAATAATTAGAAAATAACATTTATTTAAAAGAAAAAACTGAAAACGAATGTTATTAAAGTATTTTCTTGTTTATAAAATATGACATCTGTTACTTTTCAAATCTGATATTTCGAAACGAGAAAAACGTCCAGTTCCAGTAATGCTTCACAATTAAACATTTGAAGGAAGATAGTTGCTGGGAAAGAAATTGAAACAAGTCAATCCCAGAGACCAGAGTACTTGTCAAGTTTTTTTACTTGCTTATCCGATCATATTACAGTGTAAAATATTTAACATACGTTAAAGTGACTCGTATTTAAATTAATTATTTATGAACTTGGATACATAAATTTCTTCTGGTCCACTGACAGAAAAAATTCTGGCGCAGCCACTGGAAGAACATGAATCAAGCTTATGCACTGTTCTCCAACTTCTACGCTGCCTGCCTGCTGATTGTCGAGGAGTAGATGGAGAGAGAGAAATAGGCAGTTAGATAGAGAGAAAGAGATGGAAAAGGAGTTGAGAGAGATGAGAGTTACGAGAAAGACGAGAGAAAGGAAAAATGGTAGAAATGAGAAGCCCGATAGAAATTAAAGGGATGAGAGAGATAAGGACGATTTAGAAAGCAAGAGAGAGGAAAACAAAAACGAAGAAACTAGTTAGACTGATGAATCAGCGATAAAAAGTAATGGGTTGAAGAAGTAGAAATTAGATGGGATAGAACATGAAATGAAACTGCGTAATAAACAACCTGTATTTAAGTAGAGTCAGTTTTATTCGTGTTAATTTTCATATTATACTGAATTGAGTTCATTTCGTGTGTTTTTAATTTGCGTAGTTTGACGTTAAAGCTCAAGAGAAGCCCTACGGCCTGCATGCAATGTAGCCTGCCATTGGAAAAGACGAGAACTACTAGTAGCTATTGTGCGAGAGTCGTTTGCTTCATCAATTACAAGATATTCTAAAGAAAATTAGTTATGATCGAATAAAAACAGTAGCTAGTTGTACGCAACTTGCCTAACAGGTTAGTTAAAGCACTCGTATGAAAATTATGAATCGAGCAAAGCGAAGGAAATTCCGACGTTTGACTTGCCGAGTGGGACGATGGAAACGAGAGCACTATAGGACCATTTTGTACTTTAATGGTGCACTTTTATGAAGGATGATGAGAAAGTAGATCAGTTAAGACTGCAGGAAGCGGGATTGGCAAAATCCCTAGCTTGTGGTCTAGCTTTGGATCATAGCGCCTCATCTATAGGGACTATAAGGACTTTCAGGGACTATAACTTTGCTATTTCTTCGTTAAATAATTTACAAAATAGTCTTAAGTTATCATTATTACTAGTTACGTTAATTAGTTGTGTAATTAGTTCTATATATAATTTTAGTCAAATTATTAATGTTACTAGTAAGCCAGTCCATGTAGAGCATTTGGCAGATGACCAATCAAGTACAAGGACCAAAATAAAAGTTTGAAATAAAGTAGAGTAGTTATCATCATCTTCGTCATCATAGGCCTCTAGATTCAAAATCCCCTAAACGCCAAATTATATTTTCTTACTTTTGTACATCACCAGATTTGTATGGATGGCTTAAATTGTTTTATTTATATGTGAGGTTCAAAACCCCCTAAAGTACTATATGATGCCATGTTGAAAATCAATTTAAATTAAAAAAAAACCTCTATCCCACTGCTTTAAACCAAGAAAACCTCTATTTTTTAATGGCGTTTAGGGAGTTTTGAGTCTAGAGGATTCATATTACATTTTCAAAGCAATCACCATAAAAATGCGAAATCAGTTTTTGTTTGTAAGAGTAGGTGATGAAAATTTGAGTGAAGTCGTAAACCCGTTTTATTCACTTTGAGACCTAGGAGAAGTAGCAAAAACTCACGTCAGAGTGGTTGCAATCGGGGGCCCAATTCGGGCCTTGCGATTAGAAGGTGCTTGCCAGTGAGCCTCAATACGGGAAATATACTTGCCAGGCATCATCATGAATCACATTCCACCCCCTCCCTCCATACCAAAACATTACAATAACTCGTCTCATTCCAGGTTCTGCTCTCTACATTGAAGTACAGTACTACAGTAGATCCCTACCAAGTGATTCTCTAAATAAGCAGTGATTTCTTCACTAAACACAGTAAGTTATTTACTTGTTACTATAGATCTACTGTGGCATGAAAATAATGTAATTTATTTGAAGGTTGAAAGATAGTTCGAGTGTATACAAAGGTGTAAGTTATCATCAGGGCCCGGATTCTGATGACAAGTCATCTTTTTATTGATGCTTAATAGATATTGTCAACTTGTTGATAAATCTTTATCTCGGCTTCTAGATTACAGAAATGCATTTTTATTAGGTCATTTTTTGTCATTTTATGCCATTTTATATTTTTAGGACATTTATTTCAATTTTACGTCATTATTTTCTCATTTTCGTGTAATTTGCTTCCACATTTAGTCATTTACATTGAGCATATTAACTTTTTTTAAATAAATAAATTAATAGGTTACTATAATGTAACAATTTGTGGGGTCTACTTTAAAATACATTTGCTTACTTTTTTCCTCAGATGCTCCAAAGTTTTTAGACCTACAACATCCTTTCTGCATTTACGGTTTTTACAATTTACTATGTATAAATCAGTCTATAACTTTGTGTGTACAATAATAATTTTTATAAATAAAATATAAGTTTTTAGGTCATTCTTTATCATTAATAAGTCATTTTATTTAAAATTCAGGGTCATTTTATAGGTAATTTTTTAAACAATTTTAGATCATGATAATCCGGGCCTTGGTTTTCATGAATTAATTACTAAGGCTAATTTGTTTTGGCATTATTTTGCATTTTTGTCATTTGGCATTCTATGTCATTTTCAGCATTTTTATAAAGTGATGCGTTACGTTATGTTTAGAATTTTTTATTGTTATTTTTTATTTTTAATGCTTGACTATTCTAATTTCATAAGTAAATAACGTCCACAGAAACAAAGCAGACTTGCAGCCTAACTGCTATCCCTATTTTTAAGGAATGTGCATATTGAACCCTACTTCATTTTCAAGAAAACCTCCATTTGAAGTACAAAACATTACTTGCAGACAGTATACAATCGTTTTCATTTGAGAATTTCTGCCAAGTTTTCACCCTTCATTTCTGTTTCAATTTCTGTTTATTGTAAACAGGCATTGCAATTTGTCTTCTAGGTATAAAGAATTAAATAGTATTTTTATTTCATTTTAAATTATATCTATTTGCTACGGGCAATTTAAAGGGGATGCCAGTTCAGAATTAATAGTTGTTTTTACAAAGAATGTCCAAGTAGTATTAATTTACGTATTTCGTTAGTAACCAAATAAAAATGTTTTGCATTGTAAATTTAAATTATAGTTATCCATTAATTTTCTTTCTAAAATGAACTCATTACTAGTAAAAAAAAATACAATAAATAATGGATTATTTATTGGTCTTTTTTATGTTCTGTGTCATTTTGTACTGTTTTTAGGGTACAAATGCATTTTTTTTTGCATTTTTTGCAATTTCTGGTCATTAAATACCTTTCCTTAGTAATTACGATTTCTCTAAAAGCTTATAATAGGCTAAATCTGCATAGTAAAATACCTGAAGATGGCACAAGAGTGTTGAAAGGCCTAGGCACAAAATAAAATTTGTTCAGTTGATGGTATCAATTAGGCCTATCCATTTTGTTTTATTTGATAAAAAAAATGATAATTTAATCAGTACCGGTACAGTACAAGTTATTTGGCACAAGTGTAAGACCACTTTATATAGAAGCATTTGCAGGATAAACTTTAACTAATTTCTAATACTGTATACAATTGGTCAAGCTCCTTGAAGAAGGTTTATTACAAATTATTCACGGAAACAGATCAGATTAATTATAGAATCGTCAGACTCCCATGTGTTATAATGAACCAGACACATTTGCATACAATTTGTCACACTCATTCTACATTTAGAGTACGGTAGCTTTAATTTTGTGTATAACACGTTTAATAACTATTTATACAATTTATACTTTGACATTTTCTCAAAAGGAAGATCATACCATCCATTAAAACCCTATCATCTAAAGTGAGGAAATCATTGCCAACTACAATTTTTCCGCTCAACTTTCTTTACATACCGGTAATTCCTTGACTACCGTGTCAACCGGGCCGCACGGATTATAGCCCAGTCAAATGTTACATCGGAACTTACATTAAATGGAGTATTAATGATTTTTGGAGGGGACTTTAGGACCATTACTGGGATCACAAATCCAGATTTGCAACCCTCAGAAACCTGTGCTCGCTGAATGGCGGTCGAAATAAACCGGTTTTTTCGGACTTTTTTCGGTTTATCGACAATATCTCCTAAACTATGCGTTTTTTGAAAAGAATATTTCTTAGCTTTTTTAAAGTAAATTAAATTGTCTAAAATATGAGGTCAAAATAGTTTTTGTATGTTATATAGTTACCGAGATAAGGCTTTTCAAAGATTGGCCTTGTTTTCCAAAAAGTTAAAATTTTAAGTTTTCTTCGTGTTTCGAACTAAATACCGGCAAAATGACACGTACTAAAGAAATGTCAAGATAACATAAGTTGTAGGAAATTTAATAAGCTTTAATTTGAGCTATAGCTGTTTCTTGTAGCTCAGATAGTCTAGTCACAAATGACAAAAACCGAAAATATGAAAAAATGTTTTTTTGGGTGAAAGTTGAATAACATCGTTTCCTCCACCAACACCTTAATTTTTTTGGTAACATGTTGGCGGATAATGTCTTATAACTGTGTATAGAAACTATTTTTATGTATATGTGTCTATGGGAGATGATTTTGCAGGGAAAAAAAAAAGAATTTACTTTTAAACCAACAAGCATATTTAAACTATGTGTGAGGTTCCTGGTGTGGGATGGTATGGGACCTGGGAAATCGAGGTTGGGGTGATGTCTTCATCCTCACTTGAAGAACTGTCATTCTGGGGTGTGGGCACATTGCGGCAGAATTTTTCCCCTGCAGAAAGCGCACAAAGCTGAGCATTTCAGCCCAGTTTTTGCGGCAGCTGCAGCTCCCAGCGCAGCCCATCTTGCACTTGCACGAGATCAGTTCCCCGTTACTGACAAAATAGTTTCTATTAGCTGTGGGATTGTTGGAGGCTATGAAGTCAATTGTTAAATTGCGAAGGATCTGGGAACAGAAGGAGTGGTTAATATAGAAAACCAGACATTTGGGAAAGTTGGATTCAAACGTAAAGACAAAATTGTTACCTTCGTTGCAAGTTGTTACCTTGGCAAGCGTCAATAATTCCATACAAGTCACTAATAAGAAGATTGAAGTTGACCCTCTCGCAATATTTCAGCGAGATAGCATTACCATAAAAATCCGACGCAGAGTTGAAAGCTTTCTGCAAGTATGAATTGCCCCCTTACGCAATGCCTCTTTTCAACGACGCTGGAGCGAGGAAGGGAACTAAGGCAGCTCTATTTTCGTGTTTCACATCCCTCACTACTAACATCTCCCGAGATGCCAATATCCACATCGTGCTCGATGGTGGCTACTTCCTCCAATAATACGTGTGGCATCAAAACGCATCAGTGAAGACCATCATTGACGGCTACATTCATTTTGTGAAAAACCATTTTGGGACAGATGTAACCCATTGTCTTCGATGGATACCCGGAGGACGCCTCTCAAAAAAGTACCAAAAGCGCCGAACATCTCAGACGATACTCCGCCCTCAACTGCAGTGACATTGTCCTATCAGCTTCCACTACCATCAACATCACGCAAGAGAAGTTCTTATCGAACGACACTAATAACCATAGGCTGATAGAGTTACTGATAACTGGATTTGAGCAGCACGGTGTTGTAATGACAGAAGAGAACGCTGACGCTGACATTGTTAGAGCTGCCTCAACAAAGCTGACTGTTCTGAGAAGGTTGTAATCATTGTGGAAGATGTGGACCTGCTTGTGTTATTAGTTGGTTTGAATTCCAAAAAATACATCTACTTCCAGAAGAGGGGAGCCAGACGTCCAATATTCATCTACATCGTTCACCAACGGAAATTCTTATTACTGTCCCGGGACCTTTTCAGGCAGGGGAAAACCAAATTTGTCAAACCTTCCTCAAGAACCCAGCACTATTCAGGCAAGCAGAAGTCTTCCTCCACCCAGATGTGAGTCACGATGAAATAGCTGCAGCTGGGGAGAAGTATCTCATCGCAGTTTATGAAGGAGCGACTGACACCACCCTCAACGACCTGACAGCCAAAGTCAACCTCGCCCCTTTGTCACCAACCACAGATGCTGCAAAATATCATGCATATTGTATGTATTACCAGGTATGTCTATGTACATTTCCTATCATTATGTTAGTAAATTTCGTTGTTCACTTATATACTCTCATTGTACACCATGTGTATGCTTTGAAATATTATAGAATAACTAACTTTCATTCTACTTTTTTGGAGGTACAAAAGTGGTTGGGGTGCAAAAAACTCACGGATTGGGGTGGAAGTTGGACGAGTTGGGCTTACTCCAATTGCAATGGAAGTTGAACCAGCCCCTCAAACGCTTCTGCAACTGATCTCGTGCAAGTGCAAGATGGGCTGTGCTGGGGGCTGCAGCTGCCGCAAAACTGGGCTGAAATGCAATGTGCTCACATCCCAGAATGACAGTTCTTCAAGTAAGGATGAAGACATCACCCCACCCTCGACTTCCCAGGTCCCATACCATCCCATACCAGGAACCTCATCAGTCATCACACATGGTTTAAATATGCCTGTTAGTTTAAAAGTAAATACATTTTAATGAAATATGCTGCTTAAATATTTTTTATGGCAAAATCCATCTCCCATAGACACATATACACACAAATAGTTTCTATACACAGTTATAAGACATTATCCGTCAACATGTTACCAAAAAAGTTAAGGTGTTGGTGGAGGAAACGATGTTATTCAACTTTCACCCAAAAAAGGATTTTTTCATATTTTCGGTTTTGGTCATTTATGACGAGACTATCTGAGCTACATGAACCAGCTAAAGCTCACATTAAAGATTATTAAATTGCCTACAACTTTTGTTGTCTTGATTTTTCTGTAGGACATATCATTTTGCCGGTATTCAGTTCGAAACACGAAGAAAACTTAAAATTTTAACTTTTTGGAAAAAAGGCCAATCTTTGAAAAGCCTTATCTCGGTAACTATGTAACTTACAGAAACGTATTTGATCTCATATTTTAGACAATTTAATTTACTTTAAAAAAGCTAAGAAATATTCTTTCCAAAAAACGCATAGTTTAGGAGATATTGTCGAAAAACCGAAAGAAGTCCGAAAAAACCGGTTTATTTCGACCGCCATTCAGCGAGCACAGGTTTCTGAGGGTTGCAAATCTGGATTTGTGACCCCAGTAATGGTCCTAAAGTCCCTTCCAAAAATCATTAATACTCCATTTAATGTAAGTTCACGCGTTTTTTTTGTAACATTTGACTGGGCTATTAGTACAAAGTGAACAATGTCGCCAACATCACAAACATGACTGCATGCACATGTCAGCACATGTCAGAGTAATCTACGGATTATAAACGAAAGCCCGGTGTATAATGTGGAATTGGATAATACGATAGTAAATAGAAGGGATTTTTGGATTCAATGTAGAGGTGACCCATGAAATCAGTGTTACCCGTAGTAGGAGTTGTCATAGGAAATTATTAGAAAGGAAGGCATCGGACTAATTAGTGTGACGGTGTTTTGTGAAATGTGTGTAAGGGAAACAAAGTAAATGCATTAATATAAGTGGTGGCAGCGAGATTCTACAGTGACATGTAGTGCGGGTGATAGGTAAAGTGCGGTAAGGTAAGGAACAGTGATTTTACTGTAGTAGCGGTACATTGAATTGCGCACGTTTCGTGATGTATCATAATGAATCTTTTCCTGCATTGGGAAATTTCATTACTGCGATTATTAAGAATGTCTTTAATTTGTTTCTAAAGAAACTGGGGATTTCGGTTCACTTATGAATTCCTTTACCGGGACAATGAAGTTACAAAATTACAAAATTACAAAACGCAATGCTATATTTTATCTTACAAAATAATAAACTGACAACAATGAGCAAGATGCAAGATGTAGGCAGATATTTAAAAAGTAAATTTTAGTAGAGCAATAATAATTAAAAAATTTATTATAATTATTATTATTTTATCGTATTTTCTTGAAAAGCAGTTTTAACCAGTTTTAGTTTCTAACGTCTTATTTACCCATTTTTAGGTTTTAAAATATTGGACTATGTGACTGTCATGACTATGAAATTGATAGTTATGTTAAAATATCGCAGTTTACTGGCAAGGAGCAAAATAGTTTACAACCTAGGAATCCGGGCTTTGGTAGGAAAAAAAAAGTACGATTACTTCCACAAAGTCCTTGGCCTTGAGACTTAGCCCAGCCAGCGAGCTTTTCGTTATAGCTTGCGCCGACTCGCATGCGCATAGATCAGTGAGCCACTGTTGAGTACAGAGTGAAGATCATGCCTGCAGTCATAGAGGAAGGATAATGCCGGAGCGAGACAGAGACAGACAACACGTTTAGTGGGATAGAAGAGCTGGACCAATCAGGGTGCAGCTACTTCCCCAGGCAGGAACTCTAGGAACTGTGACACTCGCTCCTACGGTTTGTACGTAAAACTCCAGAGACTTTGTGGAAGTAATCGTACTTTAATCAATATAATCTAGTTACAAGTTCCTAGCATTTAGTTAATGGTATCAGCTTTCGGAGACGGCCTACTCACACTTCTAGTCTCATGTGTATTTTTAGTAATACAGTCACATTTCAACCTAACCTTTCAAAAAGATGTGAGTACCGGTAGCTAAAGTGACATGTAGTGTTCCACTTATTCATTCATGAAATATATTAGAGTGCTATATGTGGTACTTATAGTGTCGTGGGTAATTTTGAGTTAGCAGAATTGAATTGAATTGATTTTATTTTAAGGATTTCAAGCGTAGAACTTAAAAGTTCCTTTAACGCATACAATCCGCTCACAATGACAGAAAACATTACAAATAAATTAGAAGTATAATAATAATAATTATTACACACACATTGTTTATACAAATATTGAACATAAAACATAAACCTTAACCTATATCATGAAGTAGTAGCCAAAATATATTATATGATATGAGTAAACTTTTGTAGAAGATTATGAGAAATTAGGATTCATAAGTGGTTATGAGGTGATTAACTAAGTTTTTCCCCCCGTAGCAAGAGAATAAATTTGATAATGATACAGATGAAGTTTATTGTATAATCGAGAGGCCGCGCATATAAAGGAATGCTGTGTGTAGTCACTTCCTGTAACACTGCGTGGCTACAATGCATTCTGGATTTTGGCGGAATGTTAAGTTATATAGAAATGATTTCAAACCCAAAATGTTTGTACGAAGTATATTAACGGTAGATGTCAAGCCCATCCTGCCACATGCCATAAGGAGGCCAAGTACAAAAATATATATTATATATACCGAAGCCTGAATCTTCAATGACAGGACACGATCCGTGCAGCTATTTATATGGTGTTAAAAATGTGTTGAATGTGCTGGATTGATAATTAATTCACACTCGCCGTGTGTTGGCTAAGGTGGAAAGGCGAAGTCAGACAAAAAAATTCAATGCCATAGCCGGGATTTGAACCAGGATCTTCGGCTCTCCTGCCGCTGCTCTTACTAATTGAGCTATCATGGCAACATGCGGCATGTTCCCATGTTGAATATACCATTACACAGCCTAATAGCTGTCCCATCTTATCAATCCAACCAACCTACGTTTGAAAAAAAAGGATTGAAAGAAGTTGTCTGAGTAGGTTCAAAACTAAGTTGTACATTTGAGAAGCTTGTTTCCAAAACCTGCTAAAGGACATTTTTTTAAAATCTAATAAAGCACACCATTTTGTTCCACATTACTTCTGGATTTATTGCAATCGATACCATGTCATGATTTTCGAAAAATTATTTCATATCTTTACATTTCATGCTTCCCTAAGTATAAATCCAGAAGTTATGTGGAATAAAATGGTGTGCTTTATTAGATTTTAAAAAAATGTCCTTTAGCAGGTTTTGGAAACAAGCTTCTCAATTTTATTTAGATGGCTCTTAGAGAAAATGCGGTCCTTTAGAAGAGATAAATACGTAGTACATTATGAAACGGAAGACTGCTAAAAGAAAATACTTCATCACGGAAACTCAAACACGTGGATTCTCGTATATTTCCAGATGGTTGCAAACACATAAACCCACAAAAGCAACACAGAGAATACTTGCTGAGCTTTATAGAGAGAGATGTTGATGTTTATGTGTATGGTGTTATTAGAATTGTTACATGCTACATCTTCGCCATAGCGGGAGAAGCGAGCGAGGATGCTTTCAAACGCATAAAAGCGGCGCATAAAATTGAACTTCGAAAGACGAAGTTTGTATACGTATTCTCCTCATGAAGTTGCATACAGTCAATTTGAGAAGAACATTCCAGAAATTGTTCACAACTTCTGTCGTATCGTGTTTATAGATATTTTACTTTTCAACATTTGCTTTTGCAAATACACTGCATAAGATAACAGGAGTAAATTTAAATGAAAATTATTAGCAATACTTGATTGACATTACTTTTTGAAGTGAAACTTCTTTCGCCGCGGTAGGGGTTAATCGAGAGCTTGTGTAACGCTCAAAATCGTCACGAAATTAGTGAGGATTTATTTACAATAACTGTATTTGCATTGTTAATATACGGTGGTAAGATTGTAGTCTATATTTCTATTTCTCCCTTCTCTCTGTATCGCTTATCTTCCTTTGTCTTATTAATAGTTAGATTTATTATTATAAATAACCAATTCAACTCAAGTCAGACTTATAAAGCATATTACAGTACTCTATATAGAGGCTCTTGGTAGCCTTGAGGACAGTAGTCAAAATAAAAATAAGACATAAATTTATAGCAAATATTGAAATGTTAACCAGCTCTTTATAGTCTAGCTAGTTTGGGGGAAAATATAAGAAATATCCTTGAAGGACAGCATTTTGACAGAAAGTTCCGAAATTCATCCTTAAGATATGACAAATTTATATATTTTGTAATTTTATTATAGCCATTGATTAATACATGATTAAAATAGGCATAGTCAAAATATGAAAATTACAAACAAATTAAAAGCTACAATCAAGATACTCCTGTACAGTATAAAAGTTTTTGCTTAGGAGCAAGTCTTTTAACCTTTCCTTAAAGGCACCAATGTTTCTAGTATTCCTAACATTTAAAGGAATGTTATTAAAAAGTTTAACACCCATGACAATATGGCTGTTTAGAGTCCTTGTTAGTCTACTTCTTGGTACAGTGAGGTTATTATTGTTACGCGTCTCATGGGAATGTATGGCGTTGACAGGAACAAAATCTTTTATATGTTGACACACAAATAGCACAGTTGAGAATACATAAAGAGAGGTGACAGTTAATATGCCAAATTCCTTAATATGATTTTTTCTGTGAATAGCTCTGTTCCTTTTTTAGCTAAGCTGTTCACAATCAACGCATAGATGCGAAGTTGAATGCTCACGTCAGAAATGAGTGTACAGTCATAATTATATCTGTGAGTGAGTGTGTGTGGGTTAGTGTGCAAGTGCAAGGGTACAAAATCGGCAACCGAGAAAATCAGTCTTTCAGTTATTGAGTACAAAATTATATCATTCTCTGCAGTTGGTATTTTTTCATGCGATAAGAAAGGTATAAATACCTATTTATACAAAGTTTATTTCAAACTACATAAACAACTCACGGAATCTATCATTTACTTGTGCCATCGATGGCATTCTTGTCCACCTTTTACCTTTTTCAGCCACTACTAAATTTAGCTTTTTTTTAGACCCTGACACCTTGTTATCTTTTTTCTTATCCACCTTAAACTAACTCACTTAAAAGTTTTACATATCTAACTGAACCGCCTGCGTAGTCTCGTGGCTACAGATTCGCAGGCCCGGGTTCGATCCCCGGTACCTGAGGTGGGGAAGTCTGGGACGGGGTGCACTCAGCCTCGTGATTCAAACTGAGGAGCTACTTGATAGAGAAGTCCTGTCACGAAAACCACCAATAAAGGCCGTGGGTATCGGCATGCTGACCACATGGCCACCAATCCTTCCATCTGCCTATGATAGATGACGCAGCTGTCTGGTAGTAGGCTTAGGCCTTCAGGGATGGAGCGCCGCGGAGTTTTTTTGTTTTTACATATATCTAATTACAGTGGTGAGATTTATTACGGGTTAGTCTTTAACTGCTTTTGGGGGAAAAAGTTCAAAATCCTCACAGAAGAATTAGATTTTTTTGTAAACTTTTTTCTTTAATTTGGCGGGGATACGTTTGCTCTCCTCACGCAGCGAGTCCGAGTTCGATTTCCTGTCACGGCAAGTTTTCTGGGTGAGTATTTTCCGGGGTTTTTCTTCATTTGTGAGACGAATATATCGGAAAGATTTAGGCCTTTATGATCCCATCCGCGTCTTGTTTGGACTGAGTGTGTTCGCGACTGGTATATATCGTTCTGTGTGTTCGGTCTTGGAGGTGGCTCCGGCATTGGACTGATCACTCATTTGAGGAGGCCCTCCATGCCCTTGTCTGGCCAAAAGAGTATATCTGTGACCCACGGGTAATTTCTCTTTCGACAGGCCCGGGCGGCTTAGGCCGCGTAAACGTCCCTACAACTGGGGAGGTTGAAGTGAGAGAAAGAAAAAAGATAACTAGGTGAATTAGTAATTACTGTTAGTGCGGGTAATGTAAACATGGCTCACATCAACATTTCATCAAAATTAGTTGATGTAAATAGATTTCAGTTCCAAATAATCTCAAACCTTATTTACTCAGCTCCTTGTCATTGATTTGCATTGCGTTATCCGCTGAGCTCAATTCTCAGCAATCATTGTTGAATAAATTATGTCGAAAAGTCAACATAGTTTTCTTCAATAAAAGCAATATAAAAGAGAATTGAAAACCCCGTCTTCAAAGGATGCTAAATTCAGAATGAGACACGCATGCTTGTGCGTAGAAGAAATCAAAATTGACAACTGAAGTATGGTTCTTCTACCCACAATTCTACGCATTTCAAACAAATAATCCTTAAACTCTTTCGTTGTACTGTAGCTATTGTCTCTGCCGGGGGTGTATCGCCATGGAGATTTTAAAATTTTGTTCCTTTCTTTTTTATGATTTATTGCATTCTTGGATTCTATTGTGTTGTGTTAATCTTAACAAATAATTACATCATCAGTGAACTTTCATGACAATATAACATGCAATAGAAATTTTAGGAATAAATTATTTAGCAAAGAGTATTTAAGTCAATTCGTTCTTTAATGTGGATAGACACCCATCAGGTAAATTTATAGCTACGTTAGACTATGTTCTTAACTCCTCTTCAAATAATATAAATGAAAAATATTCAAAATAAAAGTTGTAGGGCATATGTTTGAAGTTAATTCCGATTTTAACCAAATCTTTAGATTAAATTTCGAGAAAATTTTCTTTTGAGTCAAGTAGCAAGTGTCGTAAGAGAAAGTAAAGTTTTGCGCACGGCAAAGCTCTAAAAATGACAAACTTATGAATTAATAAAATCTGGATTTTGTTTTTATCTACGCTGTTCTCAGGCCGAAAGTAAAATATCAGATAACTTGAGTTGTTTGTGATTAGTTATTTGTGGAATTATTTCATCCTGACCAGGAAGGTTTCTGATCCGAAACCTGAACCATCTAATTTAAATAACTTCCTTTCTGAGGACTAAGTGACAAAGAGTTATAAATATATCATGCTGTGTGCAGGGACGTTGCGACAATTGATGGGACTAGAGCGAAAGAAAATTGCTGACTCGACGATGATCAGCCCGTATGCTTCCAGGCAAAAGCAAAATGATTATTTAATCATGAGAGCATTCACTTGCGGTAGCCCTGTAGTACCTAGCGTTGTATGTTTTATTTTGACTTTTTAGCCATTGTAAGAATAGACTATGTGAAATTTCAACCAATTATTGTGTCAATCGGCAAAATTTTATCATTTTATTTTTATCACTTTCATTTTATCGTATCTAGGTGCACTTTAAAAAAAATCACAAGGACTGAATCATTGGAACTTTTTTATACCTGCAGCATCTTTGATAAAACAAATTAACCATTGAACAAAGCTATTGAGTATATATAAGCAAAATAGGTATGACAATAATGCACAATTATATGTGTGATGAAGTATAATAAATCTCTTACAATAATAAATACAATAGACTATTAATAACACTATATTATTATTATTATTATTATTATTATTATTATTATTATTATTATTATTATTATTGGTACCAAAGAGTTTACTCTAAATTAAAAAAGCAGCTGAACTTAAAACCAGTCAAAACCAATGTATAATACGAATTTAATAACACAATTTAACAGTAGTCTGAAGACATCAGCAAAACTTTTAGGCGTTATAGTAGATAGAAATGTAAATTGGAAAGAACACAAAATATATCGTCAAAAAACTAAACAAAGCATGCTATAACATGACGTGCATGGCACAAATAACAAGGCTAGAAATAAGTAAGATGATTTACTATAGCTATTTCCACTCAATAATATCGTATGGAATAATAGTCTGGGGAAATAGTAAAGACTGGGAAACAGTAAATTCCAAAAAAGAATAATGCCACTATATAGGAAACTAAAAATATTAATTTTTCCGTCAATATATTTGTTAGAACTTTTAACTTATGTGCATACACATTTTGATCAGCATACTACCCAGCATAAACATGAGCATGATACCAGACATAAAAATTTATTACAATTTCCAGTACATAGATTACCTCTATTTGAAAGATGTCCCAGATACATGGGCATTAAAGCATGTAATCATTTGTCAGAAGAAACAAAACAATTGAATGATAAACAATTTAAAGCAAACTTAATAAACATTTTTTGGATGAAGCTTACTATTCAATAAGTGAATTTTTTTCAGGACAAAAATTTATAATTTACATGGTTATTTCAAAAAAGTTTCACCTCATATTTTACATTTTTCAAAATCAGTACAGTAGAAGCCCGAAATAGCGCGGTTCGAAATAGCGCGGATTCGGATGTAACGCGGGGGAAAGTATGTCCCCCAATAAAAATAAACCGTAGTTTTATAAATATTTTTTTTATTTTGGAAGTTGAGTTAAAACAGTAACAATTCTGCAAATAGCTGTTCTGCAGTACATTTTTTTTACCGATAGACCCGCCCTCACCCGCTAGTTGACCATTCCAAAGGTTTAGCAGAAGTAACGGGACATGGAATGAATAGTGTAGTTCTATAAGGATTTTAAAAAAATTTGCACCTGCCAGAAATTCTTAAAACCTAGGAAAGTTGAAATATGATATTAGTTTGAGTCACGCATTCGGATTGTAAAGTCGCGAGTTCGGAATACAAAATGTCTCAGAAGCGGAAAGCATATTCAGTAGGAGATAAACTGAAAATTATTGATCGTGTAAAAAACGGGGAAACGGGAATATTATATCTGAATATTACAGTGTATGTTTTAGTAAATGTTGTATGTCGTAAATTGAGATCAGTTACAGGGCATAACTGGTGAGTAATTTTTAAAACTACTGTATTTTATATTGCTGTATAACATTGTCATTTATTAGTGAACAAATGTTCCCATCCGCGGGGTCGATTTTTTTCACTTCGGTCATATTTCGATATACCGCGGTGAGGTTATAATGTGGGGTAAAGCATGTCCCCCATCAACCATGTTATATCGCGCTTCTACTGTATATAGTACTAGTATCATACCATTGTATTTTCTTCTTTTTCTTTTTTCTTTTGACGAGTCACCAGTTTACCAGCTTTTAAGCTATTTTGTAAATGTTTGTGACAATAAATTACTTACTTACTTTTTTTAACGAAAAGTGTTGCATGGAGCAACACCATTGCGATATAGGCCCTACAGATTGTTTCAAAATCTGCTATCTCTACACCTCCTAGGTGGCGTTGGCTATCTTTGCTTACAATGACACAACTAGATAGGCCTATGTGTTTTCATTTTCGTGGTTTTAATTATTCATTACATTCAAAATTCTGAAAGTATTCGCTAATTAGTCACAATAAAAAAATATATATCCTCGAGGTCCAGATTATCTCAACTCAATAATAAAAAGTCTTACAGACTTATGGTTAATTATCTCTATTTTAAATCCTAATAAACATTAAAATGGTTATTTTTCCTTCTATGGGAGCCTAGGACGACCGTCTCACTTGCCTCATCCACAAGATAGCACTGGTTGTAAGAACCCTATTTGTAATAACTAGGGTATTCAAAGTTTAAACTATTAAAGAGATTTTCGATAAAATGTAAGAAATATTAAATTTTTCAAATTCGATAAATTTAAATATGAAATAGTTGGCCAGAAAAAGCGGTCGATAAGACATTGACTTTCTGATTCGAAGTTCACGGTTCGATCCCGAAGCGTAGACGCGACATCTCCGTGTCTCAGGCGTGTAAAAGAACTGCTCTGCGAAGTCCCAGACATAGCGGCAATTAGGTAGCAGTACACAGCCATCGTTAAATAACACCATCAAACGATTTTAAACATGAAATTTGATTTTTGTCCATAGTTTCATTTAAGTGAATTAGTTCTGATCGGGGTGGGCCTCGAAATACGTATTTGCTGTGAATACTGGTAGGAAATTTTTGTTTTACACACTTGTATTCTAGATTTACCTTTATATAAAACCGTAATCGTTATAATATCCGTCGTTTAAAAACACTTAGGGTGGCGTGCACCAAACTCATGCAATTTACTCTTTTAGTAAGCCTTACTTCTTTAGTTCTAACTACTTTAGTAAGCTACTCTTTTAGTAACCGTACTCTTTTAGTAAGGACGGCGTGCACCAACCAGGAGTAAACTAAACTCGGCGGCTTTCAACATAGGGGAATGTACTAAAGAAGTAAAAATTTTATTTACTCCCAGAGTAAATGAACTTACTCCACAAGTGGTGGAGAGCACCAACACGGAGTACGTTACTAACGTAGTAAGTTGTGGAGTAAATAAGGCCAATATTTACTCCTACTCAGGGGGTGGAGTAAAGTTGTGGAGTAAGTGTGTTCTGTGGCATTTGCGTGAGTTATGAGTTACATATCACATTAAATGGATTACATCGTTCAAACTGAGGATAAGTTATTGAGATGAAGAAGGTTGTATACCAAAAATGAGAGTTGTGGCAGGTGATTTAATAAATATTAAGCGAACCATACCTAGTAGGGCATTTAATAACGTAAATAATTAAGCTCATAAATCCTTACATGAAATTTTGGCGTTTGGAAGAAACGATGTCAGATTCTCACTACATCCATGTGATTTCAGCCAGTCAAATGTGGAAATATCATTGCGGAGAGCGATCCAATTAGGAAGACGTCCACCAAAGGTGAGGGGAAGAGTGAGTGGAAGGGACGTTTGCATTGCACGGTACAAGGAGCTCATGTGCTCTTAAATATCTTCCTAGCTGGATCGGCCTTTAGATGTTGCAGTTCTCCCTAACTTTGGGTCAGAAAACGACGATGTATTTCAAGCTAATCATATGGATACAGATATCGGCGAGGTATAGTACATTCCAATACATGAAAGCCTCCGTTCTTGGAGCTACCCAGAAAACACTTCCCCCTGCTACTTAACCATAGAATTACTGAACAATAGGTGATTCTCATTGTTAAACGATTTAATGTAATTATTGTAAATTAATTTTATTACATTACACTTCTATAGCTTAACTTAAAGCACAACATTGCGAATGCCAGATTATAATAATAATTATAAGAGCTAAAAGTTCAATAGTTGCACCCGCAGTGTTAATGAATAATATGTCCTTTTTTCTAACCCAGGTGTAAAAATGTCCAAACAGGCCACATCGGAAGAAAATTTGACTGACTCTGGGATTAGCGTACATTGAGAAGGGGACACATTGTAAAACCATTCCTTAAAGACTCCCCAAGTCTCGAATGGAGGAGTGAGACGAGACTTTCATGTTTGGGAATAAACTATAGCAGATGCTGCAGGTCTATAGTATGCTGCTAACTATTTTAATTAACCCTGTGGACAAGAAAGTGAGAAGCATTATAAACTATATAGAAAAAAATGCCAACATGAGTGCCGAAAGAAAATTTTAAGGAGGGGCCCGGAGGTTGAAGCTGCACAGGATCTAGAGAAGTAGTCACTGAAATTATTTTTAAACACACAACCATCTATATAATTATTATTGGAGTTCATAGCTTCCGAAATATTGTACCGCCATTTTTTGTATAAATATTACATTTCTCAGTTGTAATATTATTATTTTTATAAGGTAATATTTTTTAAGTAAATGTTCTGTGCATTTGAAAAAGGACAGAAACATAATGCCCCTTATTAGTTTTGTTATCCTTTTTATCCCCCCTTTTTCATGATTTTGTGTAATACTTCTTATTAATATTGTTAAACAGTCAATAAGTATTAATAATTCATTATAGTGAGATTTATGATAAACAACTATAGAATAATTGATTTATCGTTTTTGGGGAAGAATATGTAACTTTAGGAAGTATAAATATTTTAATATATTTTAGAACTTTATTATTATTATGAGAGAAATAATTATAATATTGACAGTGAATCAATTATGAAAATCAACTGGAAATTCCAATTGTTTGCATTATAATACAGAAATAGTTTGCACAAAAATTGTAATCACAGTACCCATACGTAGGCTACTAAACTGAAAATACTCAATTGAAGGAATTAAAATTAGTAATGAATAAAACATTACTATTAGACCTATTTTAAAACATGAAGATTGTCATTAGTAATATTTGGAACAACCCAAATTCATATTCATTGTTTCAGCGAACCTTTCCTTTTCATTATCTGGCACTTGAATAATACTGGCAATTGAAATGCACGTGTTCTGCTGCGCTGCACTAACGTTTCTGCTCTGTTCTGCGCAGAATTCGACTACTTCTTTAGTAAAAATCGCTTACTACTTTAGTAACAACTAAAGAAGTAACTATCAATTGAGCTCTCCAACACCAACTAAAAGAGTAAGTTACTAAAAGAGTAGCACTAAAGTAGTAAATTTAGGAAGGGAACCTTACGTAACGAAAACCGGTTTGTCTGTCTCACTCTAGCACATACATTAGTATGACTTAAGAGTGAGACAGATGTACTGGTTCTTGTATACTCCAGGTCTCCGTCTTAAATTTACTACTTTAGTAAGATTTACTCCTGGATGGTGCACGCCACCCTTAATGTTGATAATCCTCTATTGCAAGGGTGATTGTAGTGCCAGACAATATGATGCAAAATAATTATGCTCAAGAGCAAGAGGTCATGACCCCAGTTGTGAGATCAATACGCCTCTACCCGCTGCTGTACCAATGCCAGGAATAGAATCGTGGACGATCGATGTCGGCTGGCTGGATGGCTGCTGGCTTATTTCACACTCTGATCCGACACCTGATTGTCCACCTATAGGCCCATTCTCTTATACTACAATGCTCTACTGCTTTCTCCACGATCAATCTCATTAGAGGTTAGAACAAGCTTTCTGCCTTTACAATCCAGGACCTTATTGTAGGCTATATTGTTAATTGGAAACGAAAGGATCCCACTGACCGAATTTAGCTTCAGAACGACAGACGAGCAAGGCTTACCCTGGGCAAAGCTTTATATACCGCCCCTTTCATTTTTTTACTTTTATCATCCACCCACCCCATTCCAAAATTATTGCTTTAGTCTTAAGTTTGGGTTTTACCAAAGTGTGAACCAATAGTATTCCGATTGCATTGTACTATTTTATTATCACTGAATTCGCTACACAACAAAAATGAAATATCTTTTTCTTTCTTCTTCTTCTAAAATGAGTAATTGTGTTTCGGCAAAAAATGTATGATTGCTATTGTAATATCATTTACAAAACATTGCTTAAAAACTATAAAAATATTTGTAATAATATGTAATATAGTCGATGTTTTAAATTTTGCAAAAATATTTAATACATTTGGTAACTTTAAATCATATACTAAATTATATTTAGCCTATATTAAAGCCAATATTTTTATAACTAAAAAAAATTATATTGTCTTATTTGTACTGTACTTTACAATGAGAATACTATGTTTTAAAAAATCCTCTAAAACTTTGGGCTCTTTCTAGGTTTGTCGCCCTGGGAAAATGCCCAATCTGCCTACTTATAAATAAGAACCAGTCGATTTTCGGGATCTGGGAATGCATAATGATATTATATAACTTTCTATTTTCTGCTGCCATTATCACTTTTATAAGTGAAAAAAATGTATTAAGGTATCAATCGAAGTACTTTTTTTCACCAGTGGTGTTTTAATAGCTACAATTCGTCAAACGTTCTATTTTGTTATATAAAGAAGGTGTTGAATATAAATTTTGGACGTTGAATCGAATGATAGGTAACATAAATAACAAAATCATTAGTTTCGTGAAGGAAAAAAATAATAGAAAAATAAATGTACTGTATATGATATCTTACACACAAAAAAAAGAACTTTAATGGTTTTTGGCACGTTGTAGACGGTCAAATCCTAACAGCTCATCTATTGAATGGAATTTGGTAAGGGCACTAAAGGCCTCAGAATTTATTGATACATAACTAACCTGAACTCTTGAGGGTTCAATTTATATTTTGATATAAGCATTCATCAGTAAAATCCTAGTGGGTTATAAGTTTAAAACCAGCTAGAAAATTGTTACTAATTAGAGTGTTTTCAAACAGTGGCGGCTCGTGGCCGGAAAATTAGGTGAAGAGGAAAAAAATGCCACATGCTTACGTTAATAACCGAACTCACCTATGTCTTGTATAGCAAATCAATCCTTCGATAGTCCTTTAAGGCTGCAAACTTGTCGGTGATATCATCATAAGACGGCTGCATTTCTTCTAGCTGCAGTAAAGGTTCTTTCTGAATTGAAATATTCGCTAAACAAGATACTTGTCTGGCAACATTTTTGATCCTTCATTTAGTAGGCCTACGTCGTGATCTGACAGCTGGCACAGTGATGATTTGATTTTAAACAATGCGGGTAAGAATATAGTTATTATTTATAAAATCTGATACATTTTATTCATGGAATACTCTTAATAAATCCCAATCGGGATTATGAGTTTCATTAGATAAATTCGATCCTGCTTTTCCGCCGCGAATCTATTGATGTTTATCGTAATTATTATTCTCCTAATCAGATTATTCAGAATATTCCATTCATGCGATGCGAACTTGAAATTGACTGATAATCTTTAGCAATGCCTCGGATATCGACCAATGACTGTTGTTTATCTTATAAGTTAATGTGCTTGCAAGGGTCGGAAAGATGCAATTTTATCTGATAAACTTCAGCTCGTCACTGGATACTTCAAGGCATTAATATGCAGTGATTAATATGTCACATGTCATATGATTGCCTATGAAAAAATATGCATTGTAGGAATGAAACGTCGTGATTCAACGTTGTCGTCCTATGGCGTCCTATCGGTGACGATCTCCGAAGATGGTTCAGTGTTGTGACACGTGACAGTGGGCTTTCATCACAGTACACAGTAGTCTTGGTATATGGTGACACACATTAAATAAATTAACTTCTAGTCTCATCCCTATGCCTCACTTTTGTGCTATAGAATCGAACGCCTATGATTTTTTTTCCGTTAATGATATTTAATTTTATGAGAAAGAATCCAAGCTCCTCTACCGTTCATACTTCAATGAAGTATATGGTTGTTTATAAACACCTTTTAAATAATTAATTGAAAATTGTTAAAAATAAAAATTCTAGCTCTTTAGCGTCTATGCAAATCGTGTGGAAAATTTAAACAAAATTGTTAGTTTTTTTTTATTTTTATAAAATTGTGAAGAATGAAAGTCTGTTCTAGCCTCGCCCAAAGATGTAAGACTTAAAAGCCTGAGATTGTACAAACGATAGCTGGCTTATAACTACCCTTCAAAGTATAAGGATACCGTATAAAAGTAAGAAAAAGTCGTCAATCTCCCCAGAAGATATCTAATCCAAATACGTTTTATTTATACACGATGTTTAGTTCTCAAGCCACACAGACACGTTCCTGAAAATATTATTGGACATAGGAGAATTCAAAACAGGTATTTATGTTAAAAACATTGATTTCGAACATTTATTACCTTTGGTACGGGTAGAGGAAGTGAAATTGGTGCTTTGTTATTAATGGAGCTGTTAGCAGAAGAGGAGTAGGTATGAAACCCGCCACACACTGTCATTGTAGCAGCTTTCTGTGGTAACCGCGCGCATCATGAAGCCGAAGGACGACACCTTCGTGGGTAGTCTGATCCCTTCAGCATGGACGTGGGATAAGCGAGAAAAATGCTGCTTGCAGCATCAGCCAGCATCATTTTTAGTGGACCAGACTACCCATGGAACAGGGGAAGTGAATCAAGGCTAGTTCTGCTTCGTGAGACTCGAGAGCTCTCTGGCGCCTCCTTCTTTAACATCACTCGTGGCGGGCAATACAAAATTACATAAATGCATTTATAGTAAAAACCAACATTCGTGATATGGGAAATAAACTTTAAAAATACGTATTGTAAAGGAAAAATACTGGTGAAGTGCTACTTCACCTACTTCACCTGAATAGCCGCCACTGTTTTCAAACAAGTTATAATTATTCTTCTCTAAAAATCTTAAGGAGTGGGTGTAATTTAGGAATATCACACCAGACAATGACACCTTATTGAACAATAGGCTGAAAAGTATCTCAACAGTGGTCGAGTAATTAACAATAATGAAAAACTTGTAAGTCCACCGCTCAGAGGATGCGTTCGCTCCTCTCACGCAGCGGACCCGGGTTCGATTCCTGGTCGGGACAAGTTACCGAGGTGAGGTTTTTTCCGGGGTTTTCCCTCACCTGTGAGAGAAATGTCAGGTAACTTTATGCCCTTGTGGTTCCCGGATATCATCTGGCCGTCATTATCATCTTCATCCCCTTCCTCGCCTTGTTCGGAGTGAGTGTGTGTGTGAATGGTGTGTCTCGTCCTATGTGTTCGTGTTGTATCGGAGGTGGCCCCGGCATTGGGCTGATCCCTCATCCGGGGAGGCCCTCTCTGTCCTTGTCTGGTCAAAAAAGTAGGTATGTGATCCAAAGATAATCCCTCTCCCGACAGGTTGCGGCCCTGTAAGGGCGGCTTGGTTCGCTAAAATCCTAAAAGGGAGAGGTAAAACTAAGATAAAGAAAGAAAGACAAACTTGTAAATTGTTTTACGTAATCTTTTACAAAATTAAAAGCATGTGAAAAGCTCATACAAATTACTGAATAATGAAGATGCCTGCGTGTAATTTCACAAACGTGATTGCCATAATTTCCATAATATTGCATTAAATGTTGGGAAACTGATATTGGGAAACATAAAAGACAGCGCCAATTGTTCCCATGCAAATACAATCAATCTGGCTATACACCTCACATTCCATCTCATTCGTTAGATTACTTCGCCCCCAGCGGATTGAGGTGAACTTGTTAATTGCTTTGTAATGCTCTGTCCACGATAACATGGGATAATTGTCGACGGAATTACTTTCCTGAAGAGTATCGAGATCCATTATTGATTAAGTTAAAAGCTTGTTGTCCACGTAATTTAATCGCAATTCAATTCTTTCATTCGTTTAATTGGTGGTAATTTCAATCTACATTCAATCACAATCTTCGAAATATTGTCAATACTATGATATTTTATGAGAGTTCCGTCGATCTAGATTACTAACGTGGGGAATATATCCAGTGTATTACAAAGCAATTTACAATTTACCTTGATCCGTTGGGGGCGAAATTATCTAACTGATGAGACAGAGTGTGCAGTGTATTACCAGATAGATTATATTTGCAAGGGAAACGAGTGGCGAATTCTCTCGGTGACGTTTCCCAATACAATACCAATATCACATCTCAGTGCTTTTCCTATACTGTATATTATACGGTCTCTGATCATTGGATATCTGCGCCAAATGTCATGAACTCATGAAGTGTACCAAGAAGTCAGTTATCTCTCAACCTATAGTTTTATAAAGCAAGCTTATTGCACCAAGAACGAAGGAAATTTCGTTATTGACCACCAAGGATGTTTTTAGATTCATAGTAACTCTGCTGATATGCTAATTCCTTTTTCTCTTCACTACATGCCATATGGACTGGTATTAGGAACACGTGGCCTCCTCTTATTTGTCAGTTCCATTTAATTTTCCGTACTATTTTAGTTTCAAGCAAGAATAAAACTTCCTTTTTGTTTACATTAATGAATTTCATTCCGATAGTGGGATATATGAAATGATGTATTTCGTAAAAAATCCGCCTATAAACCACTATCAAATCTAGATGAGGAAATAGTTATTGAAAACTAGATATATACTGGTTTGAATAGTGCAGTTATATTTGGTTCACAATATAACTGCACTATTCAAACCAATATATATCTCGTGAACCAAATATTACTGCACTATTCAAACCAATATACATCTCGTACACAAGGTACTTAGGCTATAGGCCTATTAAGAGCTGAAACTTCTATCTGAAACATTCTTTCGCAAAAATTCTAGGGTAGTTATAAGCCAGGTAGTTATAAGTCCTGAGCGTTGAAAAATACGTCTTTGCATGACGCTGAAACAACAGTTGTTACTGTTACTGAATTCGCAATCCCTATAATGCGGCCTTTTATTCTATATGAGAATTTGAAGTGAAATAGTTTTCTGCTTAGAGTAGAGAAAGTTACGCGAGTGCATAAAAAATACTTTTTCCATTAGACTAAGTCCTTTACTCCTAACCAGGTTTGGAGACTGCAAGGGATTTCTTAGCCATTCATTTTCATTAATTAATTAAATTTATTTTTACTCGTGAAAAATTAAGAAATGTTATACCTTACGACAAAACAAGAGAATTTTCGGTTGAAACTCTTTGGTACTATTTGTAGGCCTAGGCATAACACATCGCATTGCATTATACTATAAATCATATTTTAGGTGCATATTTGAAATCATCCCGTGTACAGGTAGGGGAAAAAAAGCGGACTGACTAAAATATCTAAGTTGCCAATATGAGCCACTGCGCATGCCTAGCGGCATTCACAGGATAGCAGGGAATGTATTGAAATTTGTTCTAGGCAATATAGACAATCAACTGAGAAATAATTTCACGTAATGTAATTTGCATTGCTTGTGAAACAAACGTTTCCGTTACAACTCTTACATTTATTTACGTATCACAAGGCTCTGAAATCAGCTACAAGAGTCGGTCAGCTTCCCCCCCCCCCTACCTGTACATGCTCGGATATTCTGAGGTAAAGAGATGGAAAAGGGTGCAGCCTGCCTTCTGCTAGTAGATCTGTCTTTTCTTGGTATGTAATGCCGTATCGTATAGTTTACTTATTTGGGCTTACCATTAGTAATACAACTACTAGGCCTATTATTACTACTAGGCTTAATATGTCTGTTATTGCTACTAATAATAATGACTATCTCACTCATACGCCGCGTGTTTGATATTAACCAATAACGTTTAGCAATTCCTCGGATATAGACCAATCACGGCCGTTTATCTTAAAATATTCCAGTAGGAATCGCGAGGAGGCTGTTTTATCGGGGTAAAATCGTCTGGTCGTTACTAGGGAGGTAAGTATTAGTGTGCAGTGATTGCTGCCACTAAGCGGCACGAAAACAGATTATTGTATACAACATAACATGTTTGGAAATTGAAATAATAGAAATGTACATTGATTAAGAACACAATTTCGATTTGGTTCAAGCCAGTTGTAGTTGTTGTAGTTGTAGTTATCTCGTTCTGTAGATCCTGTGTTGAGTGGGACTCAAGGATATAGAGCACGTCGTGTGCTTTTATTCTGTTCTGCTGTTAGTTTACCTGAATGAAGTTAACTATGCACCATTGGTAGCACTGATTACACCAGGGTAGCTCGAATCGATACATGGATGGTTGATTCACAAAGCACGAAAGTAATTGTTATTTATATAATCCGTTATATTTTATTCATGGAATAGTCTTAATAAATCCAACTCGAGTTGACGAGTTCCGTCAGATAAATTCTATCTATCGATAAACTCGTCAACTCTCGTGGGATTACCTATGATAATTTCGTCAGATGTAATAATAAAACATTATATTATAATGAATTTAATAGTTCACTCTATCAATAAATAATTAAATATTTAGTTTTTTGGCAAAACCTGATAAAAGATCAAAAATACGTTACGTGATCTGCAGACTTCTTCGTGAGTATTTTAAAATTATTCTGTTTATCCGCATTTTTTTATGAGTTGGAAGAATTTATCGATCTTACATTTAAGCATGTTGTAGTGGTAATTTTATGCAATAGTTCCTGTACATTGCATGTTACGAGTAAACTTGCATGAAACACCCAAAGCTGGGTCACAAGAGTTTCTACATGTAACCCTTCGTGTAAAATAATATCTTAAGATATTTTCTATTCTATTGCACCCTTAATTAAAACATAAATCAAAATTTTAAATCCCAATTTTATTTTAATATCTCAATTTGGTTTGAGATACCGGTATTAATTAATATATATCACCTCTGAAAGGACCTGATTTTTTATATAAGATTTTTTATGCTATCTTTACAAATTTAGTGATGTGTTTTTTATATATATATTTTATAATTTTTGTTTGAAAATATCTAATCCAGAAAAATTTAAATTTTATACAATGGCTTATGATTAAAATAAATATAAAAAATAGAACTAAGGCCTGAACAGAAAATCAGATTAGTAATATTATTACACAATGTAAAGTAAATTATTATGAAAAAGTTTAATAGCTGTATCTCTATTTTTTTGAGAAGGTAGAGATTTTGGATGCGCTAAAATAACATGCAAATTGAAACAAAGAGAATTGGCGATTGGAGTTCGCATGCACTGGCAGTTTGAAGCCCACAGAGGTGTTTATTTGGTGCAGAAGGGCCTACTTTGAAAATGGCATCGGTAGCATCTGCAGGGGTGCCCACCCCCCCTAAGCTTCATGACTCACCCCCCCCAAACTTCATTGCTCACCCCCCCCAACTTCATTGCTCACCCCCCCCCCAACTTCATTGCTCACCCCCCAAACTGATTGGCTGTCGACAAGGGCGCCCATATGATATTTTCTAGAGGGGGGGGCAATTTTTTTAATTAATTTATTTTTTGTCACTTTAACTTCTTGGGCCACTTTGTAACATTATATTAATAATATAATAATAATAATAATAATAATAATATAATAAGTGCAACAATGATGTAGCCAGAAAATAATTTCGGGGAGGGTTGAACGTGCCAGGAGGGTTTGGAAAACCCCCAAAAAGGAGGTCGGGGGTCCATCCCCAGAAAATTTTAAAAATTGAACTAATGAAAATCACATTTTACGCTATTTTAGCACAGAAAAACTAGTTAGGAAATTTGTTTACCATACTCTAAGACATGCCAATGTAAAAAAGAAATCATTACCTAAGCGGGAGGGTCCAACCCCGGAAAATTTTTAAATATTGGACTAATGAAAATAACATTTTATGCTACATTAGCACTCAAAAACTTGTTAGCAAATTTGTTTACCATACTCTAAGACATGCCAATGTAAACAAGAAATTGTTACCTAAGTTGGGTGTCCACCCCCGGGAAATTTTTGAATATTGAACTAATGAAAATCATATTTTCTCTATTTTAGCCTGAGAAACTAGTTAGGAAATTTGTTTACAAAACTCTAAGACATGCCATTGTAAATAATAAATCATTACCTAAGTGGGGGGTCCACCCCCGGAAAATTTTTAAGTATTGAACTAATGAAAATCACATTTTACCCTATTTTAGCACAGAAAAACTAGTTAGGAAATTTGTTTACCACACTCTAAGACATGCCAATGTAAATAAGAAATCATTACTTAAGCGTGGGGGTCCAGCCCCGGAAAATTTTCAAGTATTGAACTAATGAAAATCACATTTTACACTATTTTAGCACAGAAAAACTAGTTAGCAAATTTGTTTACTATACTCTAAGACATGGCAACTCATAGAAGAAAGTGTTGGAAACCTAAGTTATCATACTTATTACTATGTATAAGAAAAGTTTAATAACACATGGAACAGTGGACATAATAGGCCTACTCATTATGTTATGAGAAGAAAACAACTGCTATATCATATTTGACACACCAACAAATCTTGTTTAGTTAAATACTTTTTTAAAAATACAAATATATAATTTTAGGTTTTTACTTTTGGGGGTCAAAACCCCCTGAACTCCCCCCCCCCCTTTCCTAATCCACTGTGGACTCTGCTTCCATGTTGTCGATTTGGTAAAACTTCAGCAAACTGTTTATGTCTCTACTGACTTTCAAATAATTGTCTTAAAATAAAAACACCTGACTAATAATTATTAATATACATTTTTTTCCCTTGCGCCCCCCCCCACCCCCGGGTATGGGCACTAATTTATTGACTATTCACTTCTAAAGAATTAGAAGAGACCTTTTAAAGTTATAAAACTTGACCGTTTTTATTTTAACATATAAAACTCTAATTTTTCAACAATTTTCAACCTCCCCCCAGAAAATTAATAAAATGATAATATTTTGCGCCCCTCCCCCAGAAATTTCAATGACGCAGTCTGCGTCTTAACCCCCCCCCCCCCTGTGGGCACCCCTGGCATCTGTTCCATTTGCTCAAACGGCATAAATTGTTGCAGTTAACGTTAGGGTATGCTTTGTTTTTGTCAATAAAATTAAAAATTAGCCTTTTTTTTTTTTTTTTTTTTACCAAAATGGCCAATCTTAATCGTATACATTGGAATATGCCTAATGTCCTAACACCACAGTATATATTTTAAAACCTACAGTAGGTACGTACATTTAAATAGACTATGCGAGTAGCTGATAATAGACCAGCGGAAGAAAAAAGATTCTACATTCCACATTATCTATTTTAAAACCTACAGTACGTGCGTACGTTCAAATAGACTATGTAAGTAGCTGATAGGCCAGCGGAAGAAAAAAGATTCTACAGTAGTTTGGTACATTGGCTTTCTACATATCATTACCAGCGAAGTTGTGGGTCTTAACGTAAACAGTTATAAGTCTATACATAAATTAATTTGAATTATCTTTATCTTTATGCGTTACTCTCTGAATTTTTTCAACTATAGTAAATACAGAAGCAGATGCCGTTTTGAAAATTATTATTCTGTGTCAATATTACTTTATTGCACGATAACATCAGTTAATTGCATAGTGAAATTCAGTTTAATTTAAAATGACTAACGCATACAAAATGCGTAGTTTTCCTGCATCAAATGTTTTAAAGGTAAAATTATGAGTGCACTTTTTGGCTATCATTGACAATAGATAATTTTCAAAAGTTTTACTGTACAACCACATGAAAAGGATTATTAGTTAGTGATTAATTAAATACTGCTACCGGTACCCTAGAATATAGACGGTTATAATCCTGAAGCCTCATAATATGATTGCCTTCCATATCTGAAATCCGAAGGTATTCTTGGAATGAATTGAATAAAGCATAATATTGACGTCACGGCGGTGTTACACCTGACAAGAAAGCGTCACCATCATTATTGTGAGAGGCTTCTATCTTGGGTCGTAACTACGTGAGAAAATCTCACCGATTGAAGCAGAGGAACTTTATGAATGACTAAAGCAAACAGAAGTTCCAGATAGCAGTGAAGTCGTTTAATTGAAATATTTTAACGCCAGAAGTTTGAATTACTTCTTACATTTTCTATTTTAATAAGAATTTTAGAGTATTCTAGTAATGATTTTCTTAACTTCCAAACTGGAATGAAGTTCTATTTCAAGCAATGTTTCAAAGAAAGAAATACTGAAAATTTAATATGAAAGGTTAGAATTAAGCCCATTGGTAAACCATTTTCTTTTGTACAATTAATTTTATTCAAAAATTTCTTTATGAGCGTACTACAATATTTTCTTTCTTTCTTTCTTTTTCGTAGTTTTACCTCTCCCTTTTAGGATTTAAGCGACCCAAGCCGCCCGGGCCCTACAGGGCCGCGACCTGTCGGGAGAGGGATTATCTTTGGATCACATACATACTTTTTTGACCAGACAAGGACATGGAGGGCCTCCCCGGATGAGTGATCAGCCCAATGCCGGGGCCACCTCCGAGACAACACGAACACATAGGACACACAGCATTCACGCACACACTCACTAAGAACAAGGCGAGGATGAGGATGAAGATGATAATGACGGCCAGATGATATCCGGGGACCACAAGGGCCTAAAGTTACCTGACATTTGTCTCATAGGTGAGGGAAAACCCCGGAAAAAACCTCACCTAGGTAACTTGTCCCGACCAGGAATCGAACCCGGGCCCGCTGCGTGAGAGGATTGGACGCATCCTCTGAGCCACAGCGGTGGACTACAATATTTTCAAAACTACAAAATACTGATTCACAATGCTGCGTTAATATAAAGCCGCTAGGATTTTCATATCATAAGAGAGTCATTAACGCACTGTCTCACCTTCATTCGAATGTGACCAAACAGGACTATTGAACCTGAGATCGCTTGCATGCCAGGCTCCCGCGTTAATTCAAGAAAACTATTTTATAGTGTAATTTTCTATAGATTGTGCATACCATTCGGTGGTAGGATGTCGGGTATTTTATAGAAGTTTTTACACGTATGCGTTTTTCAAGACGATTGAATTTTGTAGGCTCTAACTTTGTTCCTGCAAATTCACATTCAACGGGAAGTATGCTTAAATATCATTTTCCACACGTTTCACAGTCGCAATGCTTCAACTGACGTTAAGAGTATCACTTCAAGTTTTGAGCACATCATTTACATATATATTGCCTGAACGTTTCGATGCGTGGGTAGCGCAGATGCATGCAACTGCTCTTCGCTCTAAAAATCTTAATTCGAAGTATTAATCAAATTTTAGCTAATAAAATTTGATAATTCTTCAGTGTACTGAATAATAATCAGGTGAAGAAAATAAGTCGAATATTCATTTTATTTTTTTTTTAATGCAGTAGTTTCCTCAACAAAAATATACGCCATACATTATCTGATTAATAATTACATTTACACACAATTAAATATAATTGTTAAAAAATGTTTCCCCCATAAATCCCTATCTACAATATTTTCTTCCCGAAGTCATTTCAGTTTCATACTCTTTTTGATTCCATTCATCCAGTTTCCGCTTGGTCTTCCTTTCCTGTTCCTTCCCGCTGGTTCCTATCACATCACATCTTTCGGGTTGCTTCCATCGTTCATCCTGCTCACATGCTAATCTTTTCGTATTAACGTGTTC
Source organism: Ectobius pallidus (assembly GCA_964059195.1). Classification (NCBI taxonomy): domain Eukaryota; kingdom Metazoa; phylum Arthropoda; class Insecta; order Blattodea; family Ectobiidae; genus Ectobius; species Ectobius pallidus. The sequence continues at coordinate 69,067,621 of CAXKWD010000009.1, read as the reverse complement.
TATTGTGTCCTTCTCTATGTTTATCACCTCTTTTATTCATACGATTTTTGTTATCCTTTCTCTCTTTGATTTTTTGGCCGCTAGTCTCCGATAATTAATTAATCCATTTTCGTAGCTTTAAGGTTTTCTTTTTGTCTTCTACTTACCATCCACGATTCTGCTTCATAAAATTTTATACTTTCCACTATTCCCTTATATATTATTTTCTTTATTTTTGTGATAGTATTACTGTTCGAAACTACTGAATTCAATATTCAAATAGGTTAACTCTTCTCCCTTTGCATATCCGTGTTATCAATTTCTAATTTGGATGATCCGTCGCACTGTAGGGTTAAGCCTAAATACTTCACTCCACAGCATAAGCAGTGCCCGCCTTGAGTTCATCTACTGAAATCTACACGAAGATGATAAAAGGACAATTTGTTTACATTCATAAACGTCACAGGTCACCATTTATGTGTAGAATATAAATCGGAGATAATTTATTTGATCATGCCTTCGTTATAAAAGCAATATGGAATCTGTTCCCTTTTTGTCTCTACTTGATTATACCTGAGGGACTCTTGTCATTATTTGTTGTCATCGCGTGATACACTCACCCACCTCTCCCTAAAGAACATGCTTAACCATTCCTTGTATGAACATTCCAAGCTTACATTTATAAATACGGTAATGAAAGTTATAAACTGTAATAGCCTAAATTAAGTTCCTGTTGTCCATAGGCTATAATTTCCTGGCAGTAGGTATTCTTCCCACGAGAAGAATAAAATTTAAAACTCTTCGTTTTCAATTGGAGCAATCTGAGTGTCATTACCAGTCTTGTAATCTTGTTTTGCCTTGGCTCAAGGTTCGAGTTTGCATCTACTTTTGAATTGAGTTATGCTAATAAACAATAACATTGTCTGCAATGAAGCGAGCGGACTTCGCTTATGCAATGACGGACTGAAACGGACCTTTGTAAATTGTAATTGCAGAGCTACTCACTCAGGGCAGCTATTTAAATTTCAATGCACTTGGCACTGTGAACTTTGACCTTATTAACAAAGTTTCCACTGGTTCAGGAGCTAAACTGATTTGGAGTGGCAGAATGGGAATACCTGCTGGGTCACACGGCTGACAAACCTCTTGTTCCTTTTGTTTTTACCTGAAACAATAGAAAAAAGATGTTGTTAAAACACGTTTAGAAAAAAAAAAAAGGATTTAAAAGGCTAGAATCTAATTCAGGCCCACATTTAGAATGATTCATTGGGCCGGGCATCAAACTACGTAGAGATGGCAAATAAAACACATCCCAAAACCCATGATTCGTTCAGACCAAACATCTTTAAAATTACTATTCACTAAAATTAATAAATTACAAAATTACTATACTGATTCCAAACACGAGCATTAGCTTTTTTTTTTGTCACGAGAATTGATTTTTTTAACCTCCATATTATTATTATTATTATTATTATTATTATTATTATTATTATTATTATTATTACACATTTAATACAAGTAAAAACAAATAAAATCAAACATGCCCCTATATGAGCAAAGCTCGTGTTTAGGTGGTATAGTAGATTATGGGTACATATCAATGCACAGTATACTACAAACGAAAAATTCTAAATTTATGAGCACAATGTATATAAAAATATTTTTTCAGCATTAACCAGTGGTTTAAAATAGCATTTACAACAACAAAAAATAGAATAAACTGGATTGAAACATTGAAAGACCAAACAACATTAAAGTTGTGTTGTTAATATTATATAATATATATATACTTTTATTTTCCTCTTAAAATGTGTATATATTTACATATAAGTTTTGTCTCTTCACAAAGCTTAACAACTTGTGGATTTACTTCTTTAGCTGAGTTTTACCTCCACTGTTGAAGGGACGTCCGTGGATTTGCGATTTCACAAATTACAGAAAAATAGGAGAGTTATAATAACTATAATATAAACAAGGTTTTAAAGTCTGCAATAACGAAAGTGAGAGAGGAGATTTTAATTTTTATACATGTACGTAACTAGGAATGCCTAGCTTCTTGCATACATCAAGAAAGAATTTAGAGGTTATATTTAACTAAAATTTAATCCAGTATGAAACGTAAAAAGCTATGTCTATTCATTTTTATTTAACGGTATTCAGAAAAGAATTCTGCAATTTCGTTTGCCCGCGAATGTTCTAAGGACGTCGTCAAATCCCAAGGCATGTGTTCACTGCTTTCGTAAGTTAAAAAACATCGATATAAATTATATTATAAAATCGAGACTTTTAAGCAAAGAAGAAACTTCTAATGATATTTCTATAAATTGTTTTTCAATCCAATTTCTCAATTAATTTTACATGTTGGGTACATCGTGTAAAAAGCTTAAATAAATTCATCATTACGGTCAAATCGGGCCAAATTTATATCATGATAGGCATAGCCTGACTTCCCCTCCAATGCCACCTATGGCTACAAGCCCAGTTCTACATTCTGAATGGTAGATGGCACTATAGGCTACCTATACATAGAACGGGGGTACAATAACTAAGCAGATTTCAGGGCTCATTGGTGATGAGTGTCATGACCAGTATAAAAAGTCTACTACCATGCAACGAAAAAGAAAACAAAGCTTTTCCAGAATAGTTTCATGAGTAGGGTTGTTTGTATTTATGACATAAAAAAATGGAAAATATCGCTGCAAATATGCCCTTAAAAGTGACTAAATAAGACCCAAAAATCCTAAATATGACCTAATAAAAATAACGTATTTTCAAAAATAAATGTTCCAATTTAAAACGTTTAAAGACTCTAAATTCTTACTCACATGAATTCAATCAGATAAATCACTTTTTAACAAGCTGGAAAGTTTTACTTGTGATGAACTTCTATTTTTAAAGAATTTTCCCCTGTTTGCTCGCTTCGTGAGCTACAAATACTAATAGTATTATTTGGTAGACATTGATATATCGCTATAAAATATGAACAATTGCATTAATTTTAAAATTTAAGGTAACCTACTATAAATTTGGCATAAACATTAAATTCATTAAATAAATGTCAAATTTTACTCAACCATGTAGTACATAAACTGTATAATTGTGCTCTTTTACCGAATTTATAACTGAAATATGACATTAAATTACAAATATGGCCAAAATATGACCAAGACCACAAAAAGACCAAAATATCACTTTACATGCAAAATAAAAGCGTTCCGATTAGGATAATAAGTGTGCAATTCGTGTTTAATGTATGATTGCGGAGAGAACGGATTTCAGGATAAAAATATGACATGTCAAACATCCGAACCCTATTCATAAGTTTTTACGCTATTAAATTCATAAGTGCTAACCATACAATTATGAACTTTTACATATGTCAGATTTGTTATTACAACATTCAGTAGCTGTCAATGTGCGCATGCGTTGGATTTTCAGTGGTTACTTGAAGAATCTTATCTTAAGACAATTATCCTGCCGGTCGTATTATATGGATGTGAGACATGGTCCCTTACTCTTCGGGAAGAGCATAATCTGAGTGTGTTCGAAAATAGGGGGCTTAGGAAAATATTCGGACCTAAGAGAGATGAAAATGGGAACTGGAGAAAACTTCATAATGGAAAACCTCACAACCTGTACTCTTCACCAAATATAGTAAGGAGGATGAAATGGGCTGGACATGTTGCGCGCACTGGAGCAGGAAAGACATAATCTAAAAAAATACTGGCTAGGAGATCCGAAGGGAAGATACACTTAGAAGACATAGACGTAGGTGGAAGAACAATATTAAGAGTAGATTTAAGGGAAGTAGGATTTGCGGGGAATGGTTGGATGGAGTCAGTACAGCATAGGGCTGAATGACGGGCTTTTGTAAGCGCGGCAATGAACCTCTGGGTTTCATAAAATAGAGTATATTCCTTTAAGTTGCTTAGGAATTGTCAAGTACAGCACACACCTTTTTATATGAGAAATGTGTAAGATACACTACCAACTGCCAGTTAGAGAAGCTTGGTGGAAATAAGATGGCAGCACTCCGAAGCTTGGTAGCTACCTGAATTTCAGAATTGATGCTGGAAGATTTAACTTACGCAATAATGCCGTTTTAAGTTCACATTTGCATGAAACAGAATGTCACAAATCAATTAATGCTCTTAAAACGATATGTTTTGAGGTAATTTAACTGTACAAATACAAATTCGAGTTGCCGCACCTAGCGGAGGCCTATCGAACTACAACAAACACGCCTCTTCGCTCAACGAGCTAAGGATCATTTTACAAAATTTTACTGCGTTCTTCCCGATAGCAGTTCCGCGGTGGTATTACAAGACATCTTCCAATTAAGCTATCTGGAAGTCACGTATCGGGAGGAATTGTCGGGAAGTGGTAATACAAGCTTTAGGTCTATTAGTACCGGAATTCCAGCTAAATAAAAATATATGTTTTAAGTAACATACTTAGGGCCTGTATTATCACCTGTCGACAATTCCTCCGGATACGTGACTTCCTGATAGCTTAACTGGAATATATCTCGTAATACCACCGCGGAACTGCTATCGGAGAGAACGCAGTAAAATTTTGTAAAATGATCCTTAGCTCGTTGAGCGAAGAGGTGTGTTTGTTGTAGTTCGATTGGCCTCCGCTACGTGCGGCAGCTCGAATTTGCATTTGTACAATTAAATACATATGAACATATCGTTTTAAGCACATTAATCTATTTGTACAATAATTGTAAATGAATAAAATAGAATTATTCTATTTTATTCATATGTGAGCCAAAAAAGGCATTATTGTGTAAGTTAAATCTTCCAGCATCAATTCTGAAATTCAGGTGAATATCAAGCTTCGGAGTGCCGCCATCTTTTTTCCATCAAGCTTCCCGAACTGGCAGTTGGTAGTTTATCAGCCGCTCCATTCTCCTGCTAGCTTAACTGGGAGTTGACTTTGCAGACAGATTATGTCAGGAGATCACAGTACGCAATTCTTGGCCAACTTCCAGATAAGTTCTCTATCTGGCAAATAAATATATCAGGTGGTCGTCGTACAGGCCCTTAAGATACCAAGTCCATAGATTTTAGTTAGCGAATTCAAGTTAACATATATGATTTAAAATAATAATATACATTCTAACAGTGTTTAGAACTCCCACAGTATTAATTGTAGGCTTAGGCTGTATTTCTGGGATTTACGAAGCTTATTTGTTAGAAGAAATAGATATATTTTAGACATTTTATGGACTAGTTAAGAAAATATCACAGGAGTATTCTAAAATCCGACGATACTAGTCGTGTGGCTATAAGAGTAAAATTTCAGAAGTAGAAACAGAGAACGGAGATTCATCCTGAACACTAGCGAAATCTGAATAGGCTATAACCAAAGTGATTAGTGGCTATGTTATATTTCATTAGAGGAGTTCGCACTGACGTAAACGCATTTGACCTACAGAACCCGCATTCTTGCTCACCACAGACCAGCCATGAGTTATATCCTGTGACTTATGCCGAGAAATTAATAGTTAACTAGAAGCTTAGTTGCATTGAAACAACGGAATTTCTAAGGCATTCATCGTTCTCATGTAGCAAGCCGTGACACAATTTCAGTGAAACTCCCAAACAGTAGGCAATCTCCCAATATGAGTTGAAAGTTGTTTTGAATAAATGTTGAATGAAAGATTTGTTTACAGTTTTTCCAATTTTTTTTTTTTTTTTTTTTTTTTAAATTAAGACGCCACTCGAATGAGCACTTACTCGTGGTCGGTGGCAGTTCAGAAATTAATATACATAGGCATACAGAGGATGCGTTCGCTCCTCTCACGCAGCGGGCCCGGATTCGATTCCTGGTCGGGACAAGTTACCTGGGTGAGGTTTTTCCGGGGGTTTTCCTCATCTGTGAGACAAATGTCAGGTAACTTTAGGCCCTTGTGGTCCCCGGATATCTTCTGGCCGTCATTATCATCTTCATCCCATCCTCGCCTTGTTCGGAGTGTGTGGGTGTGTGAGAATGGTGTGCCTCGTCCTATGTGTTCTTGTTGTCTCGGAGGTGGCCACGGCATTGGGCTGATAACTCATCCGGGGAGGCCCACCATGTCCTTGTCTGGTCAAAAAATATGTCTGTATGTGTTGAGATCCATAGTTCATTCCTCTCCCGACAGGTCGTGGCCCGGTAAGGCCCGGGGGGGCGCGGGCCGCATAAGGGTCCCCATAAGGGAGAGGTAAAACTACGAAAGAGGAAAAAAGAAAAAATAAATAAAAATACAGTCAATTAGGCCTACGTCAATTTTTGCAGTAACCTTGTTGTAATCCTTTCGTGATGGAAAACATAAAAAAATCAAAGTGGGATTCGAATTGCCGTGGCACAAAAGATTGCAGGTAATAGTGTTCATGCAGCATGATATCCTTCTTCTTTGTCGCAGCAAAGGCCAAAGGATGATGGGAAATAAACCAAAACCCCCTATATACAACTATCCTTTCGCCACGTCCTTTTCCATTTTGTCCTTCTTATATAAAAAAGAAACCTAATCTTATCTCTTCCTCTATTTATAATCAAAGCTAAAAACTTACAAAAGACTTGGTTGCTATGGCACTCTAATAACTAGAGCAATGGTTCTATAATGCTTGTAGCCACAAGAATGGCTGTTCCTTTCAATTCTTATATTTCTCAGCAATCTCTCAACTAATATAATATCATATAAGTGCCTTGCATTGAATCGATTTGGAAAGCACCCGGAAAACATTTCTAAAATTCTGAACATTAAATATGTTACATCTCGTGTATGGAATCTGTATGAAGAGGTTAGCGTCTAGGACGACTAATTTTATACATTCCAGTTAGGCATGTGTTACTTACATTTTTTTATGATTGTATAAATACGTATTCTTCCAGTAGCCATACATTCTTTGAAAGTTTTGTTTCATAAGGGGGTTTATATAGCTCATATCTGGGTCTTTTTTCTTTATTTCTTAACGAAAAATAGCCGCATTGCACGTTTTCTTGTTCTTGTAAATCTGTAGAATGCAAAATATATAAACACCTTTTCTTGTAGAGATATACTTAAATATAAGTAAAAACTGTCAAAAGTTGACACAAAAATAAACCTAAAATGGCGCTATGAAATGATGCATATTCACGAGAGCTGGGGAAGGGGAGGAAATCGTTGGGTCACGTGATCCAGTAGCAGGGCTGTAAACGTAATGGTGATCAATAGGCCTACTATTATCACTGCTTCTAACCTAACTGCCACCTAGGGCCGTAGCTAGGCGGTGGCGAGATGGGCCCCCGCCAAGGGCGCAGGTACAGAGAGGGCGCAAAATTAACCATGAAAAATCCCTCCTTTTTTTAGATTGGTGCAATTTATCAAGCAATAAAAATTCCACGTTAATGGAAGAAATCTTTCAGATTATTAAAAATTACTGCACGTGAACTATCTATAGTATTATGCCGATTGTCTACAAACAAAAATGAGTCAAGCAACGTTCTTTAATTAACACGTTTTTTTTATTGACAGGGTATGATAACATAAATCATGAACAGTATGGAAAGATATAATAATAAAAAATTAAATGTACGTTATTATTGAGATGAAAGTGGTTCAACTATTCGAAAAAAATACTTTTACCTTGAATTCACTATGTGAATGTGTTAAACATTTTAATGTGTTAAACATTTTAGTAGCCCTCAGGCCTATTATGTAATTTACTTTTGATACTAGATTTTATTATTTAATTCTTTTTAAGTAGTTAAATCGTCTGAAAATAAGGTTTTAGAACCTTCGTTCATTTTCGAATTGAGGTTTGGGTTTTCTTTGATAATAACAGTGTTTTTATATTAAAATAATAAACAATTTTACAGAAATTACAAAAAAAATTGTTCAGACACCCGAGTATTGGAGGGCGCAGCTTTTTCAAACTCGCCAAGGGCGCAGAAGGACCTTGCTGCGGCCCTGCTGCCACCAACCTAGCTCTACATGTCACTAACACTAATATCTACATTCCTAATCTAACTGCAACTTATCTAGAATCCGTGAATATAGTTTGCGCGGGGAAAATGGACCATATACCACATGGACACCAGCAGTCCGGTAGCACTGGTGCAAAGCAGTTGCCCAGCTTGTGCATCAAAGATCAGTGAGATAAAAGTCAGTTGGTAGCCAATAGGAGTGTTGATATGCAAGCTAGTGCCCGCGTAACCACTTGGAATACCTCGTGTAGAAACCCAGATATGAGCCGTAGTAACCACGTAACGGTGGCTTATTTCTCATTGGAGTTCTTCTCCTCATCTATCAATATCTCTAAAATTGATGTACCTCTAAATTGAAGTAGTCTCTATACGACAGTAAAGACATTTTACGTTAAGTAAATAAAAAATCTTTAGATAGCTTCTGCAAACTTTGATAGGATCTCTATAGGTATATTTGTTCCAATCTCAAATTTAATATGAGCAATCTCATAGTCTTTACCGCTCTTAGGTAGAGATAATGTATGAGTGCTACTATGAAAGTAAGTTTCAAATGCTAATGTATGTCTTTCCCAGCTTGTAAGTCTAGACTAGATTTTGCAACATAATATCTGTGTCAGAATATTCCTAGAAGATTAAACTTCTTAGACTAAAATTTCCATGCAAAAACGTTTCCTTCTTTTTTAACACTTGCTCTCCTTTTCCTCCAACCCTAGAGGCCAGACTTTGCAAGTAGAAGTCAACTTTATGTCAACTACGTGTTCCTTTCTTGATAACAAATCCCTAGGTGAATGTTTGTAACAGCAAAACCAACAATAAGCAAACACTGACACATGTAAGCAGAATGTTGAAACACAGACAAACCTACTCTTTGTAAGTTAAAATTTAATACATTTTTGTTTAATGGCAGAATATTTTTTACTCTATATTTTTACTCTCCTAGCTTTATTTTAATTTATTTATGTTTAACTATAATGTGTTTGAATGGAATGTAGACCTATTATTTGGCATCATCGACGTCTTCGACTTTATGCTGCTACTAACGTACAAATGCGTCACAAAAAATCTATATAAAAGCATAGATATAAGATTAATGCAGTAATTCCTTATGTAAAATGTGAGAATTTTTATTCATGTGTTACAATTATCATTAATGGAGACCAGCCGTTTTACTAACATTTTTCTGATTCGTTTGAAATTTAAAGTCCACTGATGCTTCTACTTGTTGATTGTTTACATAGACCTACACTTTAACTTAAAAAAAATTAATATAGGCCTAAAATATGAAAGTAAGATTTATGTTAACCGAAACCAGGATTGTTATTTTTCGCATTTACAATATTCGTTGTAATATTGTAAAATATCTAGTAGGCCTAAGGCAGTAAGCTTTTATGTTGTACTTACTTTATACTTAATGTTTAACAACATTAACTTTTAACTTTTTAAAAGATCAAAGTAAGTTTTACTATTTACCTGTAGCCTTAGGTTAAATGAAGTAGGCCTATTAGTAATAAATAATAATATTTGAATTGCACACAATGTGCCTATTAATAATAAAGGAATCTCTTTACACAATAAAGTTTATATTTTTTAAACTTTGATGTGCAAAAATGAATTTAGAATTGCTTTAGCTGAAGTACATTCCATAGTGAATTCAAGTTGATCAAGTAGCTTCAGGTGTAGTTAATAGGCCTAATGCTTCATGCCAAACATTCTCTTCGCCTTTTCTTTCTTTCTTTTTGTTAATTCCTTTTTCTCATAGGCATTATGTAGTATGCAACCGCTGGAATTTGTTATTCGCTTTTTGATGTTGGCCTGTATCTAATAGAGGACGGGGACTGGCAGAAAACTACATAATGACGAGCCTTATAACCTATTATACTTTCCACCGAATATAAAAACGGGTATTAAATCAATGGATGCAATGGGCTGGACGTGTTGCTCGCATGGAGGAGTAAAGCCATATTTAAGAAATATTGATTGGTAGACCCGAAGGGAAGTGACTACTTGGAAGACCTAGCCGTAAGTGAGAGGACAATGGATTTGCGAGGGATGGTTGGATTCAGTTACCACAGAATAGGATTGAATGACGGGCTGATGTAAGCGCGGTAATGAATCTCCGGGTTCCATAAAATATATTAATATTCCTTTAGCTTGTTTAGGAATTGTCTTTTGCCATTCAGTAAGTAAATAAGTAACCATATACTTAATAGAATATATTAATCAAATGTATCGTTTGTGTATTCTTGTCTTTTGTTTTTATAATATTGTATAAATGAACTGTATTTTTGTCATGAACATTGTAATTGGGTTTACTACCTGTAATGTTCATTATATTTAGGTATTAATATCGATGAATTAAAGAAATTAAAGAAATAAACTAAATAAAATTTTAATTAAAAATAAAGAATAGAACAATAATTACTCATAAGTCATTCTTGTATAGAATTAAAAATTCATAATGAAGAAACAATTGATTTTACACTAGGCCTACTGGTTAATATTAAGTTAATCAAACAATATATTAACCAACAAATATTATTGCTAATAGGTTGATACCCAATTTATAGAGGAAGATCCTCTCTTCACTAATACTACGAACTGTAAGGGAGTTTGCCCCGGTACCGGTCAACAAGGTAACGAGAAATGGCGAGAGATAGCAGCAGAAAACAGTTATGAAGTGGTAGGCAGGAACAAAAGGAACTTTATTCTTCGCATAGAGTTCGTGTTTGTCTCCCCATTTTAGAGGAAACCTTGTTGACCAATAACGAGGCCTGACCGGTACCGGGGCAATCTCCCCTACTATTTTTTTTAGATCTTGTGCTGTTTGCTCATTTTAAATCAGGATTTATTTTAATAAAATCATTATATAATTTTGTGCCGAAATTGCAGCCATGCTAATTCTATTATCCGGTTAAAGTGATCTCAATAGGAGAATGGAAAGAAACAACTTAACCTGTAGATGTTAGCCTATCTGTAGTCTAGCAGTTCCTCTGTAAAATGTAACCGGACTGTAGAGAAATTGTCTGGTTCCTTGCACTTGCGCATTTTATAACGAACGTAGACATGAAATTCTCTAGACATTAAAGGCGTTAATCCTCTTATTTTAAGGGAGAGGGGTTCTTTGAAGCTGTAGAAAACACCTCGCCTGTTTTAATGGAAGATCCTATTATGATTTTGATCCCCTTGAGTAGTGAGACTTTTGTTTACTGTAGGCTATATTCCTTTGTCATTTTAGAACTATTTGGCAGCGTATGGGACAGTGATTAAGATCAGCGGTCCTTAAACTTTGTGATAATGAGAACACCTTTGGAATTTCCAGATGCGGTAACCTCACGAACTTTTATTTCCGAGCTCGCAATTTCAAACTCGTTGAATACCGGATTGGAATCTATTTCATTTGGCTTTAGAATATAACATTATAATGAATGTAAGTAGCCTCGATTTTCTTATCGCAGTCGAAAGAACTTCTAAAATGCTGGTAAATGGATTTGCCGTGGAACTGTAGATATTTTGGCCAGGCACCATTTTGAGATGTTCGATTCCCGATGAGGTCGTTGAAACTTTTCAATTGATCAAATCCTTCTGGTGGCACCATGGCCCTGGGGTCGACTCAGCTTCCAACAGAAATGAGTACCAGGGGGTAAAGGCGCCCGGTGCATAAGGCTGACAACCTTACCACCGAATGTCCAAAATCTGGGAGCCTCAACCTTCTGGAACCCTCTGGGCCTCCACTTTACTTTACCATTTTGAGAAAGTGGGTTCTTTAATGAACCGGAAATCGCCGACACGGGACGATGGCTGTAATAACCTTTCAAAGGAAGGGAAAAGCCCACGCATATTTCTACCTTGAGACTACTGGGAAGGATGATAATAACTTACAGATTTAATAATTCCGTAATAATAATAATCATGATGATAACAATAATAATTTATACAGATAGGCCTAGGCCTATTCTATAACAGTATTTCTATATAAATGTAGAATATATTAGGAGACAGCATGAAATGAATTTGAGGCTGGTTTTAAAACATTAAACTTTTCACAGGTTCTATATGCTTATCGCTATAGGATCCCATAAACTCCATTCCGTTTTGCGACACAATCTACAGAACTATGTTTTGTTATTATTGTTTGTTTCTATAGGCCTAAGCAAACTAAATGCATTGTTATATTATCCTCGTAATATAGTCTTTGACCTGTATGAGGCATAACACATAAACATTATTCAAATGAGTTGTGGTGAAATGATGGGGGTGACACTTCGCAGCTTAAAATGTTTGCGTTTATACATTTCAATTTTCCTGGTTATATTCACTGGACATTTTCAAATGTAACTGTAACTCAACACAAAAGCCTCGCTACCTGAGTAGTTAATAATGCAAGTGACAGCATACGAATTCACTCGACAGTGCATTCTCATTCATCATTTATTAATGATTAGTGCTACTCATTCTGTAATGTTCTGTCACTTCAATATCCGTGTAGGCTATCATTAGAGCCTGTTCTTTAAAATATCAACTTAATAAAGTACATTTGTTAGCTGAAAGAGGCGATCCCAATAGGTTATAAATAGACCTGGAATTTTAGGCTCTAAAAAAATTAGTTTTAGGCACCTAAAATAGGCTTTTAAAATAAGTAAATAGGCTTTTAAAATAGAAAATAGGCACTTAAAATATGCTTTAAAATGTGTAAATAGACAGAAAATAGACTTTAAAATACTACAATATGCTCATCAACTGTAACGTGATGTTTTTTTTACTGTACTTATTCTTAACAGAAATAATTGCAAAATTAAGGCAATTAAAAGTACTTTTTATCAAAAACAATTTTGGACTATATGAAAAATTGACACAATATATCCCCTCTTACTTTTCACCTGCTACTTGTTTTGAGCTAATCCTCCCCCGTCAGTCAGCATTCCTTTGGCGACAATTTTTTCGGAAAATCAAATTTCTGTGAAAAGCCCACCCTCTGCTGCTCTGCTCTTCATTCAGGGATGTCCATTTCGATATTTTTTATTCTTTCAATATGGTATCTTTCAATGATGAAGCTACTCGTAATAAGAGTATAATAGATTATGTTGTTTCTAATATAGACAAATGTTGGTGTTCCACAAAGATAACTGAACCATTTTTATCTGATCACTGTGCCATAATTTTTAATGTAAACATTAGTTCACACTTTAAGAAAGACAACCCCAAATCAGTGTTGTTAAATACTAGGAACTGTAATGAAAATAACCTTAATTTTCTAAATTTAATTATGAACGATGCTTCTTGGCACCAAGTATATTTAGCAAATGACGTCAACTCAGCTTTTAATTGTTTTAAATCCAGTTTTTTGTACTATTTTGACATTGCTTGTCCATTAACAAGAAAAACTTTCACAGTCACAAGAAAAATAAGAAAACCTTGGGTCAGTGAAGAAATCATAAAGAGTAGTCAAAACTTAAAAAATCTTTTTTATTTGAAACAAATAAATCCAGAGTTTATGGAAAATATTTATAAAGATGCCAAATATAAACATAACAAGCTTATCTCAAACAGTAAACGTACATATTATGGTAATATAGTATCAAATGCTAGTAACAAAAATAAAGCTGTTTGGAATTTGGTCAAAAATGAACTTGGTAGGAATGTCAAAAGTGAAATTCATAAATTAATTATTGACGACATCACTGTTGAAGATCCAGCATTAATTGCTGATGCCTTTGCTAAACATTTCAATTCACTGATTGTAAACAAACTAAAGAATCATTTCAAAAATGTATCTACGCAGTGTACTTTAGGGCCAAAAAATCCTCAATCTATGGTACTTTATCCTATTGATGAGTCTGAAGTTGTTAGTGTCATCAATCTGGTAAAAAATTCTAACACAACGGGATATGATGGAATCAGTGTTCATGTTCTAAAATCCGTTTTACACAGTATCATAACACCACTAACACACTTGTTCAACATGTGTTTTATTAGTGGATGCTTTCCAGATAGTTTAAAAGTTAGTATTATTGTACCTGTGTTTAAGAAAGGTGACTCATGTAATGTTAATAATTACAGAGCTATTTCATTGCTGAGCTCGATATCTAAAATATTCGAAAAGTTATTGCTTATTAGGATTTTAAATTTTTTAAATAAGTATGATTTATTGTCAAAGAGGCAATTTGGTTTTATTTCTGGTCAGTCTACAAATAGTGCCTGTGTTAATTTTATTGAATTTGTAAATAGGTGTATGGATAATAATCTTCTTGTTGTTGGTCTATTTTTTGATCTAAGTAACGCATTTGACTCCATTAATCACAATTTTTTAAAGTGGAAATTAGACCAATTAGGGATTAGGGGTTTAGTTAATGACTTAATTTTATCGTTTGTAAAATCTAGGGAATTTATGGTTAAACTTAATAATAACTTATCAAGTAAATTTTCAGTGGATTATGGCGTTCCCCAGGGATCTATCCTTGGCCCACTGCTATTTATATTATACGTCAATGATTTAGAACATCATGTTGATGTTGACTGCCTCACTTTGTATGCTGACGACACATCGGTAGCCATTTGTGCAAATAACTTTCTTTCCCTTGAGTCTAGAGTAACTAAAGCAGTGTGCGACTTTACATCTTGGTGTTCGGCAAATAATTTAATTGTAAATGTTGATAAAACAGCTTGCCTGTATTTTAGCACTACTACTACTTCACATGAAATATGTTTTAAATCTAATGATGCTATTTTAAAGCCTTTGGCTACTACCAAGTTTTTGGGTATTATTTTAGACTGTAACTTAAATTGGAAACAGCAGATAGACCAGGTATGCAATAAATTAAATAGAGCTTGTTTTGCTATTAGATGTCTAAAAAATTGTCTTCATGTTAAGAATTTACTTACAATATATTATGCTACGGTTCAATCAGTTTTAGCTTACAACATTTTAATCTGGGGCAGTTCCACTGATGTACAAAGAGTGTTTATTATTAAAAAAAAAGTTCTAAGAATAATTTTTAATATGAAACCAAGGGATTCTGTCAGAAATATTTTTAAAGAAAGTAATATACTAACTGTGACGGATCTTTTAATTTTAAATGCTGTAATATTTTATAAAAACTACATGCATTTATTCAGGACAAATAGCGATGTTCATAATCATTTCACACGACTGAGAAATAATGTACACATAAATAATTACAACACAACCAGATATACCAGAAGTCCTATTTGTCTCACTAGTAGAATTGTAAATAAGATGCCAAAAGATATTTTAATGCATAAGTTACCTGTGCTTAAGGTACGATTGAAAAAATTGTTAAATCAGAAACCTTTTTATAATCTTAATGAGTTTTTCGAATCAACTGTGGTTTTTGTATGAAATAATGTGTATTATTTTTTTTATGAAGTTCTTGACGAGTCTATCTGTATAATTTTACAGCCTCTGACAATAAACATCTATCTATCTATCTATCTATCTATCTATTGTAAAAGTTACAGAAGTTGAGTTTTATTTTAAATGAACAAAATAGGCACTTTAGGCACTAAAATAGTAAAAATAGGCTCCAAAGGTCCAAATAGGTATTTTAGGGCACTAAAAAACTTGTTAAATATAAGTGATTTATCATGTAATGTCAACATATTTAAAAATTTTCATGTTATTTCATAAGGAACAAAATAGGCATTTGCCTTAAAATCCAAGGTCTAGTTATAAAATATTTTTTACTGTGTTTCTTTCTCTAGCCATACCATAGATGAGCTGGTAGTGGTCTATATATCGTGACAGAATAATATAGGTCACATATTATTACATTAGGGCAAATAATTGAGACAATGTTGAAAAGAAAACGGCAATATAGAAATATTAGTACACCTACTATGGCGCTGGGGTCGACTCAGACTCTAACAGAAATGTGTACCAGGAGCAATCCAAGGGGTAAAGGGGTAAGGCTGAGGTTGATAGCCTTACCTCCTTCATGTGCCGAATATTCAAAATCTGGGAACCTCAACCTCCTGGAATCCTCTGGGCCTCCATGGCCTGTATAGGGATTACTTTACTTTACTTTACCAGTGAAAATAGTTGTTTTGAGGAATGGGGAAGAGGCTTAGGGCCTGTATGACGACCTCCTGCTATCGTATTTATCTACCAGATAGAGAACATATCTGGAAGTTGGCCAAGAATTGCTTATTATGGTCTCCTGACAAAATCTGTCTGGCAAGACAACTTCCAGATAAGCTAGCAGGAGGATGAAGTGGCTGACAAAGTGCCAACTGCTAGTTAGGGATCTTGGTTGAAACAAGATGGCAGGACGCGGTAGCTTCCTAGTCACCTGATTTTCAGAATTGATGCTGGAAGATTTAATTTACACAAAAATGTCATTTTAGGCTCACATATGAATGAAATAGAATTGCACAAATCGATTAATGCACTTGAAACGATGTGTTATTATGTAATTTAATTGTACAAATACAAATTCGAGCTGCCGCACCTAGCGGAGAATTACCGAACTACAACAAACACACCTCTCTGCTCAACGAGGTAAGGACCATTTTACAAATTTTTACTGCGTTCTTTCCGGTAGCAGTTCAGCGGTGGTATTACACGGCATCTTCCAGTTAAGCTATCTGGAAGTCACGTATCGGGAGGAATTGTCGGCAGGTGGTAATACAGGCTCTTATACTTGCATTGGAGGAGGGTATGTGTTGGATAACCTGGACTGTATTTGAACCAGAAAATCAAATCAACGATATCTTCCGAATAATATCATATAATTTGTATGATTTTTTGAAAAAAATAAGACTGTTCTTGCATGAAGAAAAAGGTCTAAAATAAAAATTCGTAATGGAAACTAAACTTTATATTTGAGTTAGTTGCTTTCTAATTAGGCTATGTAATCGATTGCGAGAATTTTCTCTTGTCCGAACCTACTTAGGCCTACTTGAAATAAAAAGATTTTTGAGACCCAGCAATTTTGTTTGAAACACATGTTTCCGTTGAAATTGTCTAACTGGTGAGAAGTTATAATAAAAATAGAGTTTCAGGAGTGCTGGCATGAACACGTGAACTATCAACACAAATACAGAGACATTTTTGCGATGTGCCGAGAACGCACGGTCCTCGCGGCGGCCTGGAAGCAAGTCGTCGGCCGGTACATAACCCTTCAATTCAAGCGCAAAGATTTCTGAATTAGGCCTGCAGTTAGAATAATCGCCTACCTCATAAAAGATGTTGAAAATGTTCTCCGTCTAACGCCACACATCTACTCTTATACAATTCAACGGCCCTAAATAGCGTGCTCACTCGCTCCCTCACTTCGTGAGACATCGGATATACTCGGCGATGTTCGTCTCTCGCAGTCTAAACTTTCACGAAGAGTACAAAATTAGGAAAACCGTTTCTTTATTATATAAAGCCTAAGTGAAATGAACACAATGAACAAATATTATAATTTTATTTTTACTTACAATTTTCATAGCTCTGAACCACAAACATTTTTAATAAACTGCCATTGTAAATTTCTTAAAAATCCTGGAGTCAATTAATGATGTAGAGAAAAGCGCACAATGTGCATGAGTTACTGGTCTTTACAAAACTGAGTTAGTGAGCATTGCCTTTTACGGCATCGTTTCACATGGTATCTGTCACAGCTGCCCTCACACAGCATGCACACACACAATATTTTCGGCTCGTGGTAGCTCTTGTCTCTCCATACTCTGTGGTGAAAACCGTGAATCGCGAACCTAGTCACTAAATGGAGTCAATTAATAATGGCGGGCAAAGCCGCGGGCACCAGCTATAAATTATAATATATTGATAGTTCAACCCTGGAAGTACCGCGAACAATAAAAATCTAAACAAACTACTCCTTCACTTGAAAAATTATATAATTTCTGAAAATTACACTGAATTTATCAAATAAAATTCACATCATATTCATCTGTCAACAAACAGTTGAGAAACGATACGTATTATCCACCGCCATCTCGAGAATTACACACGAGTAATACAGTCTAGAAGGCAGTGGTATTATCAGTGTTCACAGTTAGCTTTGGAACTGCATAATCGAATCTGAGTTCGTTTTCCCAGGCGGCGCTTTCTAATCGTGGAATGTAGGCTACTCTAAAGCCGGAATTTTAGCTGTTTCATTAATTATTAATGGTTTAGTTTATGAATGATTCGCGTGCAAGTGTTAATAAATATAATGCTTTAACAATTATTATACTCTTAATTTTTTTTATTTTTCAATTAATTATCGTGGGCGAAGCCGCGGGCACCTACTAGTTTCTTACATCTTTTATGAAAGTTTGATTTCTGCATTAATTCATCTTGTGAAATTTCTGCAATTTATCTCTTCTTCTGTTCTCTTTAAGTTTTCAATTGTATGAGGGTTATTCTTGTAACTCAATTTTTTAAGTTCCCCCAAAAATAAAAATTACATACAGTACGATCTGGAGATCTAGCTGGCCATAACCCCTTACTAACTACCCTATCTTCAAACTCTTCTTCAATTAAATCTAACGAGATATCTGCAGTATGCGCTGTAGCGGAGTCGTGTTAGAAAAATGCAAATTTAATTGAAGAAGAGGAAATTTTCACTTTGCAAATTATTAATACCAGTTTTAACAAATTAAAACAGATTTTTTTTTCAAATTCACAATGTAGATATTAAGACAAGATCGTGAAAAGATATACAGTAGGCCTACATGGTAAAATACAATACAGTACAACGAAATAAATTGTTTATATTATAACAGCCTTACTAATAAAAGGTGCTTATATCTGCGTTGAACGGTTGTTTGGTTGTTCACCGTGCAAGTTCTGCATAAGCCGTATTACCAATAAAGGGAGTGTAATTCCGAGGTTTACACCGGGTTTGTACGTCCAACGGCATCAAATACGTCACTCTAAATTTTTTTTTTTTTTTTTTTTCGTAGATTAATATGTATGGAAGGGTCATTCTATAGTAGAATTTTCCTTCTATGTGACTTGGTAGAAAGTACTGGAAGGAAAACATACTCCATTGTCACTTGAAATCGCACTAGGGTTCGTGAGAAATTAAAGTGGACGAAGATTACATAACTGGAAGTTATAAGAAACTGTCACTATAAAGTTTATCTTGGTATGTGATGGTGTAGTCTAGTGATGAGTGGATTAGGATGATCTTGAAGAGACGTCTCGAACTGCTGCGTTAATCGTGCTATGCGCTGATAAAAGGATTCCATCTGAAGTATTTGATGTAACTGAACATTGGATGTGTGGTAATCCAGATTGGATATAGTTAAGGCCACTTTTCGTTGTATTGCATGAAGTTTACGTAAATGCCGGAAGTGTGCGGTGTGCCATATTGGACAGCCGTATGTCATCTGTGACCTTATTAAGGAGGTGTACAGCTGGAGCTTAATTTTCCTTGTAAGAACTGGAGTTTTATAGAGAGGATAAAGTTGGATAAATCTGGACAGAGCCACATTTCTTGCTGTTTCAATGTGTTTGGCAAAGTTCAGTTTGGAGTCGAGTGTCATTCCGAGGTACTTAACACATTCGGAATATGGAAGTTCTGTACCATGTAGGATGAGTTGCGGTGGTAGTTTCGGTCTTCTACGAGTAAAGATAATTGCTTGCGTTTTCTGTGTGTTTACTTTGATCCTCCAGTTTGTTAACCACATTTCAAGAAGGCGTAATTGCATTTGCATTCTGGTCTGTGCCTTGGTGATGGAGTAGTCGCTGGTATAAAAAGCTGTGTCATCTGCATAAAGACCTAGTTCAACCAGTAGGGCAGCTGGAACATCCTGAACATATATATTATATAAATGAGGCGACAAAATAGAGCCTTGTGGAACTCCTGCACCGATGGGTTTTAAGTTTGATATCTTGTTATCCAGTTTGGTGCGAAATGACCGATCCCGAAGAAAACTATAGATGAGATGTATGTAGCAGTCTGGGAATAATAATTCCATCATCTTTTTTAGCAGTCCTGCATGCCACAGTGTGTCGAAGGCACGGGCAATGTCAAGAAAGATTCCCACGGTGTGGTGCCTTTGCGTGAAATGGGAATCGATGTAGGATGTGATTCGCTTAAGCTGATGTATGGTTGAATGTTGTTTTTTAAAACCGAATTGCTCATGGTGGAGTCTGCCTTCATCTGATAGAATTGGCTGGAGGCGATTTAGAATAACCCTTTCGAAAAGTTTTCCTAAGTGGGAAAGAAGACTGATGGGTCGTCTATTCTGGGGCAATTGGATATTCTTTTTTGGTTTCGGGAGTGTGATAATTTGAGCTTCTTTCCAGTGGGTTGGGAAGTAGACAGATCGTATGCAGGTATTGAAAATTTTGGCTAAATGAACAATGGCTTTCCTGGGCAGGTACTGGATCATAGGAACTGTTATTTTGTCCGGACCAGGCGCTTTTGAAGGGTTGAGTTGACGGATAAGAGAAGTAATTTCGAAAGGTGATGTTAAAGGAATGGTCTGTTGAGGAAGTTTACTGAGAAATGTGGACACGCTATTTTCTACAGATTTAGTAAACCCAATATTCATAGGTTCAGTGTTTGTTTTGAAGCACTTTTCTAGGAAGGTGGCCATGAGGTCGGCTTTATCCTGGGCATCATAATATGTTGTGCCATCTTCATCACATAAAGCTTTGGAGGTAGATGATGCTTTCCCAAGCAGATTTTTGGTCACTTTCCAAATGCCATTTGGTTTAGTGGAATTGTCTTGAACATATTTCTGAAACTGTTTAATTCTATGTGCCTGAGTTTTCTGTCGAATGGCCCGGTTGTATCTGTTCATAGCTTGCTTAGCCTGTGGATCTCCAAAATCTTGCCATTTTTTACGAGCTTTTCGTTTAGCTTGTATCAGAAAATGCAGTTCGGAATTATATTCTGATACTGTGAATGTTGGTTCGTATTCGGTATTGCGATGATGAGCATCCAGGAGAGTGTCTGTGAGTATTTGGATTCCCAACTCCAAATCAGCTACGGTTTGAAACTGGGGATTGCTTGGGACATTTGCATGGACTGATGCTCTATAGTCAGCCCAATTTGTAGTAGCTGTAGTAATGTTCCGAAGATTATTTTGCAGGACGGAAGTAATGACATGGATTAATACAGGTAGGTGATCGGAGTCCAGAGCAGTGATAGATTCCAGAGAGACAGGAACGGCCGATGTGTTAAAAAGTATAATGTCAAGGACATCAGGGCGTTGAGCATCGTTATATGGGTAATGAGTTGGCAGTTCTGGCCCCATAACTCTGTAACCATGGGATTCTGCATGTTCTATAAGGATTCTTCCCTTGGGGTTGGCAGTTTTACTGTTCCAAACCGGATGTTTTGCGTTTAAATCCCCACAAATGAAAAATTTAGGATTGTGGGTCGTAAGAATATCAAGATCTTCCGCTGTTAATGTATGGTTTGGAGGTATGTACAGGGCTGCTATCATAACCGGTTCATTGTTCATTATAACTTCTGCTGCTGTGACATTGATATGATCCGGTGAAGGTAGATGTAGTAGTTTGTATGGGATGTTCTTCTTAATGAGTAAAGCGGTACCGCCCCCTCGTCGTAAATCCCTGTCAGTTCGAAGCACATCGTAATTCGGTACGGTAAGTCTGTGGGTCGATTTTAAATGAGTTTCAGTTAGGGCTATAATATCAATATCATAGTCTATTAAGAATTTCTTGAATTCATACATTTGTCTCTGAATTCCATTAGCATTGAAGTTTAACAGTGTTAATTGTTGGAGTCGCATCACGGGACTGTCGAACTGAAAAACTGAACTGCTGCTTCTATAAGAATAGTAATTTTAGTAAGGGAATCGTTGGTTGATTTCAGTTTCCGAGATGTTGTGTGTATGATAGTTCGTAGCTTAGCTAAATTGATGCTTTGAATGAAGTTGAAGATTTCTTTTATGTCTTCTCCAATCGCAGTACTAGATGTTTGGGAAGGAAGAGACCCTGTTGACTGCGGCACCCAAGATGGAGGTGATCGTCGTACGGGTAGTTCTGGAAATTCCTGATTTGTGAAGTGCAATTGGTTTTGGCCACGGAGTTGTTTAGCTTGTCTCCGGGTTTCAAGTAATTGTTTCTGCTGAATCATAAGTTCGCATTGGCTGTAGCTGGCAGTATGGGGTCCACCGCAGTTTGCACACTTGGGAGCAATGGTAGGGCCTTTCTCCGGACATTCGGAGAATCTGTGTGTCTTGCTGCATTTAACGCATTTAGGTTTGATGTGGCAGCCTGATGAGGTGTGCCCAAAGCTTTGACAATTGAAGCACTGATAAACTCTTTGAGACGGATTATAGGGTTCTACTAGTATTGATTGATGATTTATGGCTCGTAACTCGTAGATCTTCCTGCCATGATCATTATTGTCCAAGGAGATAACCCATATAGGAATGGCAGTTTTGGTAACTTCCCCTGAAGGAAGTGTATGGGTTTTCGTCATTTGACGGGCGTTGAGTCCTGGAAAGTGCAGAAGTTGAAGTTCTTCTTGTATTTGGGTAGCCGAAATGTCAGATGGAAGCTTCTTGATAACTACTTGTAGAGGTTTTTGAAACTTGGGGGTGTAAGTGTAGAATTCAATGGCACTGGCAGTAAACAGTTCTTGCAATTTTTTGTGTGCCTCTACAGTGGTAACATGGTATTTGGTACCTACATCATTTTGATAAATTATTTTGATACTGGTGCCTAATTTTGTCTCCAATTCTCTATGATATTGAAAATAGTTGGACACTTTGGGAAGGTGAGGGACTATGATAGGAGGCATCCTAGGTGTGTAACGTCTGTCGGAGGATAAGTTGGTCTTTGAAGTAGGCATCTCATCACCTTGTGTATCCATGTTGTCTTCTTCAGATACATTCTGAAGCGCTTCAAACGAGTTTCTAACAGGAATGTTTGGAATATGTTCCAATAGGTGTGATTCAGCGGGATTTTGTTCAGAGCTCGATTGAGCGGGATGAGTATTGGGGGGACCAGTATGATCAGAGACAATGTCGGAAGTTGGAGACGAATAGCTAGAAGATGATTGTTTTTGTTTAAATTGCTGATAGTAGACATTCGAATCCAGAAACGTTGTTTTAGTAGCTAAAGATCGTGGATCTTTTGGAGAAATTTTTGCCTTTTCACCCTTCTGTTCAGACATTTTTAGGCGTCTTCTTTCTGTTGCGGAAATAAGTGTTGATGACTGCTCACTGGACGAAACAGAATCTGCAACCGTCAAGGATACAGACGAATGGAGAAGTTCTTTATTATATGTATCACACACATAAGGGTTTTCTCCTTCAAGAGCTGAATTTATACACGTATGCCATGAGGATGGTTTGTCTCCGGTTCCGGAGGTATCACTGCCAGTTGGAGACTCGCTACTGCAGCATGAACGTATATCGGCTGCCTCGGCCGTGATGGCCGCAGTGTCTGGTTGTTGTGTTTTGTGAATTTTTGAGATATGCGGAATTATAAAAGTCAACTGTGAAGATTGTAGGATGCACCGCAACGCACAGCTGCACCACAACCAATCTTGAAACTAAATCAACCAAAACAAGAAAATGTAAACTCGCAGGAACACTCACAATACAAACGCACCAGGAGAGCTTCGAATACGTCCGGACCGTACCAGTGCTCGAAGCAAAGTTTTCGGTTCCCACTCTAAATGTGACGTTACTAGCCCCTGGCTATGAAGGACTGCTGAACGCCATCTATCGGAACCGTGAACAACAACACGTCGTCTGCAGATATTTCAGCCTTTCATTATATTGTTTTCAGAAAGCTGTAATCATGGGTACAAGTATGAAAATATGTCCCGCAAACAAGGAACAATGTTTATAATTCCGCAAAAGCAGCTCAGAATATGCGTAGCCTCAAAATTCAATCTCAGACATCTACGAAACGACCGGCTGTTACGGATATCGGCCATCTTGATTATTTACGTCAAGTTTATACAAGGGGGCCTGGCTGTGTAAAGTGTTGCACACATTCAGCCTTATGCACTTTTTCTCTCAGCTGTGTATATTCCTGGTATAAATGTTACAACTAGATTATTAGTAAGACTGTAAGTCCTCTAACTTATTGTGAAGTGGTAATAAAATAACAAAGAAATTCCAGTTTCCATTAAAGTTCAAAACAAAACTTTAGTGGTGTTAGCCTCACTATGAAGTAATAAGTAAACATCAACTTTCAACTTCGTCTCACAGGTGAGGAAAACCCCCCTGAAAAAAACCGGAAAACCTCCACCTAGGTAACTTGTCCCGACCAGGAGTCTAACCCGGGCCGTGAGAAGACAGCGCCCAATCCCTGCGTCACAGCGGTGGACGCTTAATGTAATAGCCATAAATTTTCAGTGCAGTATTGTGGGTTTGTTTAATTAATATTATTACAATTTCATGTCCACCTGTTTTTTGTTCGTTTTGTTTTGTTATGCGTCTCTGCATTCTGGCATTGTAAACAGTGACATTTTAATTAAGTTTAAGTGAACGTTATTATCATTCGTATTCATTGTTTCATTACCCATTAATATCAGTTCTTTCTTTCTTTCTTTCTTCTTCGTAGTTTTTACCTCTCCCTTTTAGGATTTAAGCGACCCAAGCCGCCCGGGCCTTACAGGGCCGCGACCGGTCGGGAGAGGAATTACCTTTGGATCACATACATACTTTTTTGACCAGACAAGGACATGGAGGGCCTCCCCGGATGAGTGATCAGCCCAATGCCGGGGCCACCTCCGAGACAACACGAACACATAGGACGATACACACCATTCACACACACACTCACTCAGAACAAGGCGAGGATGAGGATGAAGATGATAATGACGGCCAGATGATATCCGGGGACCACAAGGGCCTAAAGTTACCTGACATTTGTCTCATAGGTGAGGGAAAACCCCGGAAAAAACCTCACCTAGGTAACTTGTCCTGACCAGGAATCGAACCCGGGCCCGCTGCGTGAGAGGATTGGACGCATCCCCTGAGCCACAGCGGTGGACCAATATCAGTTCTTTACTGTCTTAAATAAATATATGAGGTAAGTATTCCCATGAATTGCCAGGCTCACAGGTACTTTTATTTTCTACTAGCAGGTGGCCGCGGTATTTAATTCACGAATTAAAAATTAAGAGCAAAATAATAAAAAGAATTAAACGATTAATCATTAATTAGTAAACAGCTAAAAATCCGGTTTCGTAGTGCATTTTACGATTAGAGATCCCCACCCGGGAAAAGACAACCTCAGATTCGATTCCCTGGGAAAAAATCTGAAGAGTTATTGTTAAAAAAAAAAAAAAAAATTGATCGACGTTTCCCCATCTAAGCCCATATTCATTATCACTCTTCCATCTATGTTGGAACTTTCTAGATGTCTTCCTGCCTTGAAGTTATATATAAATTAATCGACCAGGGTGGGCTTACAAACTCGAAGCGATATGTTGAAAAAATCGCGAGGCTCTTATTTCCAAGTTATTATGACAAAGAAGCAAGACCATCTCAATTAATTTTACAATTGAAATGCATTAGCGAAAAGTGATGCTTCAATAGCACACAAAAAATCACGTTTTTTGCAAGTTTTTCGCTCATAACTCGCGAACGAAATCGAAAATTAAAAATCCTGCTTCTAGATGCATTCGGCCACTCTTCAGTTCATTATACGTTCACAATTTCAGATCTCCTTGTGCAATAGATTTGGCTACGAATCGCTCACAGACAGATAAACACTTCCTCTTATTAGGCCTATAGACTACTGTAATTTAGGTTAAAAGGCCCGGCATCGCTCGGGTTTTGTATTTTGACATTCGAAATTAATTATGAAGGACTTCCGATTTTCAAACTCTAGGTCCTTAAATAGGTACATAGAATTTGAAATGAGGAAGAACGACTTATCACACTCAAACTATTCCCTCAGAAAGCGCTTCATAATAGCTTTTATGGCTCATAGAGGATGTAGAATTTAGCACCCCATTGCTTCTACACACCATGCCTGGTAGGGGTTCCAATAAGAAGAAAAAGAATTTCCGACAACATAAAATTGTACTGTCTTTACGGAATATTTTATTTCTCACTCTCATGTTACCATACGACCGTATCGGACATGAAGTCAAAAATAAATTCAATACCATTTTCATACTGTCCTCCCCAAAACCTGGGACATGGTGATATACTGCGCGCATAGGACTAAAAATGTTCCATCCTATTTTGTCTCCTTTTACGTACTTAGGGCCTATGATAAACATTCATATTTCTCAACTAAAAATACAAAGCCTACAGCTATGAATAACGTATCAGTGGATAGAATTTTTTTTTACCGACTTGTGATATGGCATAACTTACTCGTTGACACACACTGAGCCTGAGACAGCTGGATTAGGCTGTTACCGCAATACGACCTCTTATTTTACATGAAAATGTGAAGTGAGAAAATGGTATTCTCTATGTCCAGAGTAGAGAAAGTTATGTGACTGCATCACATTGTGCATTATTTTCGTGGATTTTATTCTTCAATATATAACTTATTTGAATTCTAATGAATTCTATCGATAGCGTCTCCATTTTTTCAAAGTCCCATATCATTTATTTCCTAATCTACCTGTGAACACTGCCAACAATGCACTGTTCTCATGAGAACTGTACAGGGAATTTGATTTGGATTTGATAATTCTGTGCAAAAAGGTATTAAGTATTCTAAAACGATTTGATTTTTTTTTCAACCCCTTTCTTAGTGTGCAATTACATTATGAAACGAAGGTACTGTCAAAGTTCCAAGTCTCTACCTTTTATATTTTAGGCTCTCCGATGATTCTGTCAGTCAGTCATTAGCCTAAGTCAGGACAAAGCCTCTTATATATATATATATATATATATAGAGAGAGAGAGAGAGAGAGAGATAGAGAGAGAGAGAGAGAGAGAACAATATCAACGTTGATAACAAAGAACAAGTCAATGAATGTACTTAAAAAAGACGGTAAACTAAAGCTCTCTTGCAGATATTTGGAGGAAATATAATAATAATAATAATAATAATAATAATAATAATAATAATAATAATAATAATAATAATAATAATACTTACTCAATGGGAATAGACTCAATTCCTGAGCAAGCTAAAGGAATATTATCTATTTTATATTTATATTTTCATTGTCGCACTTACGTGAGTCCGCTATTCAACAGTATTTTGTGCTAACTCCATCCACCCATTCCTCGTAAATCTTACTTCCCTTAAATTTATTATAATATTGTTCTCCCACCTACGCCTAGGTATTTCAAGTGGTCTAATATAATCATAATAATAACAACAATAATAATCATCATCTTAATTCTTTTCTTCACAAACCTAGTTTGACATGTGTCACAAGTTGTTTTTCCCTTGAATCTCTGTCAGAATACTGAGAATAATTTCTTATAATCAGAATAAGCCTTCAGTACAAATCTTCGATGAATGCAACTTGTAAGACAAAGAGGTAACTTAGTCAAATCCTTCAAAATCTTGAAGTATAGAAGTTCATCTCCTAACATCAGTGCATGACTTCTTGCGTAACTTTCAAACAAACAACGACATTATTCTACTCCTGAAGTAAGTTTGACATGATTCCTTCGATGCAATAGATTGAGCCGTCACAATGGGTACAGCCAGTCAAGGTGGGTTGATTGTTTTCCAGATGTTGGTGAAGCTCCAAGGAAATTTAAATTGTTTAGATGGGTGGTACGTCATTGCAAGGCCCAATAGCATGGAATGGCGTTGGGGGCGGGGGATGGAGGCGGGGCCGGAGTTGCCATGACAACCGTCTCCGGCTACCTGCACCTCTTTGGTAATCAATCAATGAACCCCGCCTCACTCCGCCGCCAACCGTGTCTGCTCAGTGTTATGACCTCTTAACACAACCCTTCAACATCTCCCTTCAACTCCAGTTTAAAGCTGATGCACAATCCTCCAGCCCTTAATGAATCTTCATCGCCACAACAATTGTTATCCACTTCTTCCTCTTCCTTGGCCTGTATATTCCCTTTATAGAACTTTTCCCTACTTGATTTATGGTATTGAATGGTTTTACTTTGCAGACAAAGAAGAAAAATATGGTTCTACTGTCATAGGTTTTATATCGTGACAGTCTTTGTAATCGAGCCCATTTCTAAACCATGAAGAGTTAGCTACTGACCCTGTAAGAGCAGCTTAGAATTTCCCGAAGCACTGAGTAACACTTAATTCTTACTAATTTATTTCTTCCTTTGTTAATCGTAGTTTTACCTCTCACTTTTTAGGATTTAAGCTTCCCAAGCCGCCCGGGCTTGACAGGGGCGCGACCTGTCGGGAGAGGGATTATCTTTGGATCACACACATACTTTTTTGACCAGACAAGGACATGGAGGGCCTCCCCGGATGAGTGATCAGTCCAATACCGGGTCCACCTCCGAGACAACACGAACACATAGGACGAGACACATTATTCACACACACACTCTCTCAGAACAAGGCGAGGATGGGGATGAAGATGATAATGACGGGTCCACAAGGGCCTAAAGTTACCTGACATTTGTCTCACAGGTGAGGGAAAACCCCGGAAAAAACCTCACCTAGGTAACTTGTCCCGACCAGGAATCGAACCCGGGCCCGCTGCGTGAGAGGATCGGAAGCATCCACTGAGCCACAGCGGGGGAGTTAATTCCTACTAATTTGCTGTCGTAAAATAATTTTTCCTGTGTTTGGTAGATGAAAATCGTCCTTATTCTGTTTGGCCTCGTAAGATATGACATGAATTATAGGGAGTTTTCAGTTTTAATAGGGCGTGGTAGGTGGATGATTCTGATCAAAAACTGATTATTGTTAGACATCTACAATATTGTGGTGACCTAGTATCTCTTTGTGATTCTGGGCGTTTGAGAAATCCCATTTCATGATTCACTGATTCATTAACCTTCAGTATAACAATAAAATCAGGTAAACTGATGTAAAAAAGTGCCAGTATGTTTTTGTTTAATCAGTTATGACTGCAATTATGATATGCAGAATATGTTTTTAGGTAGATTTTCGAAGAAAAATCTACCTATTGCAATGGATACCACTTTATGATTTTCGAAAAATTCTTTCATATCTTTACGTTTCATGCTCCCCTAAGTACGAAACCACCGCCCGTTCAAAAAAATTTTTTGTGATATATATATATATATATATATATATATATTTATATATATATATATTTATATATATATATATATATATATTTATATATATATATATATCTTTGCACGATAGCGGCCGTAATTTTGAAGATATTTGAACCAAATTTTATTATGTTATTTCTAGGCCCAATAGTTCGGACAAGTTCGTTAATGGGCAAAATTGGCCCAAGGGGGTGGTCGGGGGAGGGGGTTGAAATTTTAAAACATTTATATCTCGGCCCCTATGAAGTATAGAGGGAAACTTTGTTTGAATAAATTAGAGTACTCCCTATGGAGTTCACAGTGACACCAACAATTCGGGGGTTCGAGTGAGGGTGGGGGTGGGGGTGGGGGTGGGGGATGAAAATTCGAAACTTTTGAAACCACGTCTTGTGGGGTATCGTTGAAAAGCTCTTGATGAGTACTCTACAAATCAATAAATAGTTTCTTGATAGCTCTCATATGACGCGAGATTTTAATGTTTGAAAATAATAACACTTAAAAGAATTATTATAATATCATAATTTTGTCTTGTTTAGCGGCTTTGCTAATTTTATTTATTGCTGATCTTGCGCACGGCCTCCCAGAATATTATATCCTATTCTTGTTGTCAAAACAAATGATTGTAGGCTCTTCCTCTTTACCGAATTCAGTTCTTATTACTGCAGGTTTACCATGCCAAGGCTAAAGAAAAAGAGTGCTATGCAGCGACAATAAATTAAACCAAAAGCACTTCGAAATCTACCTCCGCCTGTAGGCCTGCCTAAAGGGATTTTTTTTTTAAATTGATTTCCAAGTTAAGCTCCAGATTTATTCATTAAGCAGGGCTTACGGAAGAAGAAAGGTCTACCATCTCGGCCACCTGGGTCATTTTAACGGTCTAGTTGGATAAGAGCATGTAAAACAATAGTGTATTTTGTCATAGCTACCTGTATTTTAATTTCCAAGGCCTTATAAGATCACAGTAAAACAATAGGCTTTGTTGTCAAGATAACTGATTTTCATTTTTTTAATAAATTCTTTCGAATACGTATATTGCCATAAAATAGGCACTAAATTGAGCATTACTCCGAAACAGATCAACCTATTTTATCCATTATGAATAGACGTCTTCCCATGGACATTGTAAATGTGTATACCAAGTTTCATAAAAATCCGGTAAAGCGTATTTGAGTTACCGCGTCTTTAAAATATACACTAAATTGGGTTTTACTCCGGTACCGGTCAACAGATTAGGTTCAAATTCAATAGGGCACTTCTCATGGACGTCATAAATGGGTATACCAAGTTTCATGAAAATCCGTTATACAGCGTATTTGAGTGATGGCGCCTTTCTCATAGAAAGGCGCCATAATCTATTAAAATAGGCACTAAATTGGGCATTACTCCGGTACCGGTGAACCGATTTGGTTCAATATCAATAGGGTTCTTCCCATCGACATTATGAATGTTTATACCAAGTTTCATGAAAATTCGAAAAAGCGTACTTGAGTTATGGTGCGTACAGACGCACGGACAGACGGACGGACAGACAGGCAGACAGACAGACGGACAGACATTTTTTCGTACCCACACAATCTCATAAAGTTCCATACTGGCACTTAATAATCGTATAGGCCATGGTAAGCGTAAATTCTTATTGGGTTTGCAACCAGGTGAGAAGTTTTTATTCCTCAATGCTCCACAGGCCGACGATGCCTCCTTCCTCATGGAGATTTCAAATTTCTCACCTGGCTGCAAATCCTATAACAACAGCCTATTTCAATACTGTAGCCTACTTCAGGAAAACCTCAAGTCTTACGTAACATAGATTACCCTGAATAATCGGGTTAAAAGAATCCAGTTAAAGCAGCTAAATACTGTAGCCTATTACCGTATGGATTAGCCTATTTACAATACCTTATTAATCTGTTAAACGAAAAAATAATAAAAATGTTGGATAAATAGAGCACAAAAGTAATAAATTAAATGCATCGCTGAATGTACTGACTTTTCTATCATCAAACAGTTATCGTTTCCCAAACATCCTCGGCAACCCTAGGTCAATTTTCCGAGCGAAGTGAGATCCTGTTTTTACTCGACAGTTTGGCGTTTCGTTTGTTTCTAAATATATGTGTTAAGTTACACAGTTACGACCAAACACGTTTTCGATTTTCTTCCAATTTCTCATGAATGTTCCACGAAGTAATCAAAAACAATGTATGTGTATGGATTTTTATTTTTTTGATACCGTTTCAAGATGGTGGACTTCTCAACTGACGATTATATGTTTTTTTTTTGGACGCGAGATCTACTGTTCACAGAACTACTAGTAGGCTTATAACTTTTTTTAGGTTAGATTTTCTTGATAAGAATAGGTTATGTTCGGCTTGGATAGGCTAGTTTTTCTGATATTAGGCTATAACTTATACTATTACTAGTGTATGCTCGGTTAAGTTAGAATAGCTCAGATTACATTAGGATACGAGAGTGTAGGGTGTTTTGATTAATTTAGTTTAGGCCCTGTCCGAGCAAAAGCTCCATTTTCAGCTGAAGTGAACTAAATAGTTCCCTAAAATACTGTAAGTGGGGTCAGAAGTCATGTTCGAAAGGTGCATAGCTCATAGAATCAAGTCCTTAGCAATCGAGAATGCTTCATTGATGCAGTACATCTCCGTCGTTAAATAACAATAAAACCAACATTAATTGATGTTAAATATAACGATATGCAGAAAGTAATTGTATTGTTGAAATGAGTGTAATCATAATTAAAGAGTGATAGGGAAAAAGCGAATAAGTCAAATAACCAAAGTTTCAGGAGAGACAAAAAACAATTGATTTCCACAGTATAAGATAGTATGTAAAAATATCTGGGTGGGCTGAACTAGATATTCTAACAATGTTGTGGAAATAATTTTTTTGTCTCTCCTGAACTTTGGTTTTTTGACTTATTCGGTTTTTCCCTGTCACTCTAGAATTGTCAAAGGCTTTGGCCCATTACTTTTACTGTCATTAACTCATCCCTTTATGTGAAAACTCAGTCATTACCTGATTGACGTAGCCTACCAATGGAAAGATTTTTCCATTTCGGTTTACTGAATTTATATACAGATGTGCTTAGAAGGTAAGCAAAAATTCGTCATCAATTAAGAGATCTGATATCTACACGAATTTAAATTCAAGTCAGTACACAACAACAAGAAAGTCGTCATTTCTCGAGCTTCAGC
Source organism: Ectobius pallidus (assembly GCA_964059195.1). Lineage (NCBI taxonomy): Eukaryota > Metazoa > Arthropoda > Insecta > Blattodea > Ectobiidae > Ectobius > Ectobius pallidus. Next base: position 69,035,372 of record CAXKWD010000009.1, on the reverse strand, counting down.
TTTTCGCCTACATAAGAAAACGGATAGTACAGCTCCAGGAAATATAAAAAAAATACATTCCAACCGATCCCTGAAGGTCTTGAAATGGACGCTGACAATTTCAGAAAACATTCGACAAAACAATAAACCCATGTTTTCGTGACTGGAAGTCAAAAACCCAAGCCACCACCCCCCTTGTGGATACTGGGCACTTGTCAAAAGAGGCCAAGTGCGATAGCTTCGAATACATTTACTAGTAGACTTTACTATATTAAAACAACTTTAAGCCGAATATCAAGTCTAATATTGACTTAGATATTATTATTTCTTAAAACATTTTGCTAGAAATGTTGAGAAAAGTGGACTCCATCGTACGATAAAAATGGAATCTCCTTCTATGAAGCCGATATTAGGGATGGTAACTGAAAGAAATATGGGATTCCATTTCCTAAAGATTCATATTTCTTATTAATGTACGGATATGTAACTTATATATAGCCATACTGAATCAACATCTATTTATCTTCCCTTGTATCTCCTTCTTACATGTTCCGAAGAAGGAAGTTTGAAAAAGATTGCTTTCATTATACGACAGGAGCGGAACTTGTGATAAATAGTGTGTGTAATTTTAGATCGTGTAAATGTGGATATAAGTGAGACAGGAAGGCAGTTTGTTCTCATTAAGTTCGTAACTCCGCCCAATTCAAGTGAGGGTGTTCCCCTTAAAGCAATACTTGGAAAGCACAATTCGCTGCTCGGCATTTAAAATTAACATGGGTTTACACTTCCCATATTTCTTGATCAATATTTCAAGTTCGGATAAGTAACTAAAACAAGATTTATAAATAATTATTTATTTCACCCCACGACGTAACTAATTAGTGGTAGTCTACTTACGAATATTGTTGCCGTGGATCGTAACTTGACATTCCCGCACGCAATCTGGTTGCTATGAAAACAAAATAAATCTCCGTGCGGTAAAAATTACAAAAAGCACAAGTGCCGTAAGTAAAATCATCATAATACAAGCCTTTACGGAAGACCGGAACCAAGGCCCCCCCAGTTTGTGGCGACTTTAACAGGACAAATATTCGGTTCTCATAACAACCAACACATGCGAATCACTTTCTGAAATATAACGTCCATCTTCAATAGTGTATATAGGCCTACATAATATTTTCAGCTAATATCTCAATTAATATAAATAAATTGATATAAATAATCATCGTGCAAAAAATAGCATGCAATATAGCATCTCGGAAATTGAAAAAACTCGCGCCTCTTTTTTCAAACTCTTTCCTCGATCCGTATGCACCGCTTACGGCACTTGTATCGCAATATGCTATTTTATGTGCATTAATGTAGCACGAAATGACAAGTATAGCTGCGATTTCACGAATGATATTGTAGAGTAACATGACTCGCACAGGTATCGTTCTGTGTGTGAAAATTAGAGGAAAATGAGATTACAGGTAGCCTACCCTTTTACAAGTAACAGGCACTAATTAAAAATAGAAATAGATTATGGGTTTTTTATGTTTGATAATTCAGAGCGAAATAAGATGTACAGATATCTCTATATATATAAAAGGCTTTGTCCTGACTGACTGACTGACAGAGAATCAACATAGAGCCTAAACTATAACAGGTAGAGACTTAGAATTTTGACAGTACCTACGTTTCATAATGTAGGTGCTCACTAAGAAAGGATTTTAAAAATTTTGATTTTAAATGCCAAAAATTAAATGTTTTTGAGAATACTTAATCCCTTTTTACACAGAATTATCAAATCCACATCACAGTTCACTTGACAACAGTACTTTTGGCAGTCTACACATAAGGTTTATGAAATAAATGAAACGAGACTTGACAAATTAGAGAACTATCAATATAATCCATGTTATAAATAAATATTAAAGAATGAAATCCACGAAAATAATGCAGTCACATAACTTTCTCTACCCTGGACATAGAGAAAACAATACGAGGTATGGTAATGTGTATATTATTATATTATATCGCAGGTTTTTGGAGAGAAAAGTATGAAAGTGATATTACATTTCCGTTTAATTTCATCCCCAAAATGGTTTTATGGTAACATGAGAGTGAGAAATAAAATATTCCGCAAAGACAATACAATTTTATGTTACCGGAATTTATGTTTCTTCTTATTTGAACCCCTACCAGGCTTGCTGTGTAGAAGCAATGGGATGCAAAATTCTACATCCTCTATGAGCCATAAGAAGCTATACCAAGCGTTTTCTGAGGGAATAGTTTGAGTGTGGTAAATCGTTCTTCCTATTTCAAATTCTAAATACCTATACAATGACCTATAATTTAAAAATCGAAAGTCCTTCATAAGATAATTTCCAATTACAAAATAAAAAACCCGGGCGACGCCGGGCCTTTTAAGCTGGTCCTTTTATAAATGGTAATGCACAGTATATTATGAGATGTATAATATACACTAAAATGTACAGGTACTCTTAATGCGGATTAATTACTCTTTTACAAACTATATTTTAAGTCGACAGTGAAAGAAAAAGGTGTAGGCCTGAAGCTAACATTCTATGTGTGATAATAAAGACGCAAATAAGATGCACAGGTAGGCTACTCTTACAAGTGATTATGTAGTCTGAACCGAGAAGTACATTTTATCCTTTATTAGCAGATGCGCCAACTTATATGGGCCCGTGGGACTGAAGCCCACCCAATAATTTACCGTAGGCCTATTTTGTTAAATAGTTTATTACTATTAGGCTACTAAAATATGTTTTCTTGTTAAATCGCTGGAAAGCTAAAATTAGGCTATTGTTGACATAATAATACTATCTCCTCTTGATCCAATTCACTCACGATTGTCTGAGTCGTTTCTCAGTTCATTAAATTTGTACGTCTTAATCTGTTAACGCATGAGAGGCGATGGGCTTACCACTTGCCCCTCTGCTTTCTCTCGGAAAATAAGCGTAACAAAATTAGTATAGGTAATGAAACCTCCACTTGTAGGCCCTATGCACCACCATAGGGGTTACAGGAACGAGTCAGTCAGTCAGTCAGTCAATCTGTTAACGCAGTTTCCACATCCACCGCCATATTTTTATGCATTTTATGCATTCATAAAAAACTTAATCACATTGCTTTTCAAAATATATATATAGGCTAAGGAGAGTGCGGAAAAGTTAAATTCAGAAGTTAGATTATGCTTGTGCTTCATAAAAATCACAGGAAATATATTAATTTAATGGGCAGAGCAAGGAATTGTGATGCAAGACAAGAGTGTGGAGTACAAGACAATTATTACAAAATTTGTCTTCAGAAACAATGAAATCATTTCATGTAGGCCTACAGTACTATATTTATACCATAGTCATATCAATATTTTATAAGTCTACTAGCAGGTGCCCCCGATAATTAATTTAAAAAAAAAATTAAGAGCAAATCAATTAAACACGTTTATTAACACTTACACACGAATCATTCATAAACTAAACGATTAATAATTATAATAAAACAGCTAAAAATCCGGCTTTGGAGTGCATTCCACGATAAATAAATGATTTAAATAAAACATCTAGTAAGTAAATAATCGCGGGCATCTGCTAGTCTGTTTTACGATACTCGGAGGTTCATTGGAGCGGTTACAACTCGCCATTCAACCCTATTCTGTGCTAACTTCATCCAACCATCCCTCGCAAGTCCTACTTCCCTTAAATCTTAAATATATTCTACTATTGTCCTCCCACCTACGTCTAGGTTTTCCAAGTGGTATTTTCCCTTCGGGTCTCAATTCAAAATAGTTTTGGGATATGTCTTTCCTTCCCCATGTCTAGCCCGTTTCATCTTCAGTGATTAATTACCTTTACTATATTCCGTGAAGAGTACAAGGTAACTTATAAAGATCGTCAATAGGCTATGCACTTTTCTCCAGTCCCCGTTTTCATCTCTCTTAGGTCTGAACATTTTCGAACATTCTCAGATTATATTCTTCCCGAACAGTAAGGGACCATGTCTCACATCCATATAAAGTTCCAGTCCTCTTTCCTGTATTATTTACACGTTCTCTATTAATTTTAATTTGAGTTTTAGATTTAATTGTATTATTCACGGTTCTTTTTTTCTAGTTCTAGGTGAATTTGTAAATTTCTGTCTTTATCTCAAGTTGTTTTGTATACCAAACATAATTTTTTCTTAATAATTACTTACCATATTAATGGCTGTTAATGGTATTTATTTATAATTAATACTGAACGGCACCCACACAAGGGCAAAGGTCATTTGGGTGTTAAACTTAAATTCTGTATTTTGTGTGTCATATATTCGAATAAAGTAATTAGAATGCAGTACACGGTTTATCCGCAATGGGTTGTTGAAACAGGCTAGGGTCGTGAATAGATAACAAATACAAAGACGATCCAAAAAAAAAAACATATATATATAGGCCTATTTATATATATTTTACTTCTAGGCATATGAAACATTGTACGAATTTATGGGCAGTATTCCTCAGTTTTACGTATTTCGGAAAAAGCTATCAAAGGAAAAGGAAAGTATTGCTTTGGCAATAGTCGACCAAAAAAACGACCAAATAAGCTAACTGAGATCAGAGCATTGCGGGCGAAGCCCGCAATGCGATGATCTCGGCTCCGATTCCATACCTGCATACGAAATGCATTGCTGGAAATGAAAACGGGTATAACGACTGGTTGATTTATACATTATTTCGGAGAATTTCGTTCGCAGTTTTTTTAGTATTATTTTTCTGTAGGTAATTTATTGTTTAAGCAAAGAAAGTTCTACGTTGCCAAACATAATGTAACAATTCCCACCACATAACATAATATTTAAATATCTGGAACCGTATCAATAGGCCTGTAATTACCACAGAATACCAGTGAGTATGCTGTTGTGAATTGAGACGTTTAGAACTGGATGAATTCGTGAGCTTTCTCATGCGCTTCCTATTCTGCATTTTATGTGTCTTATATTTCACAAACTTAAAAGGCCCAGCTTTGCTCGGGTTTTGTATTTTGTAAATAGAAATTAACTTACGAAGGACTTTCGATTTTCAAACTCTAGGTCCTTATATAGGTAACTAGAATTTGAAATTAGGAAGAACGACTTATCACACTAAAACCATTCCCTCAGAAAACGCTAGATGTAGCTTTTTATGGGTCATAGAGGATGTAGAATTTTGCACGCCATTGTTTCTACACACCATGCCTGGTAGGGTTTGAAATAAGAAATAGAAATTCCGGTAACAAAAAATTAGACGGAATATTTTATTTCTCACTCTCATGTTACCATCAACTTTTCCGGGGCTGAAATCAAAAAGAAATTCAATATCACTTTCATACCTCCCTCCCCCAAAATATACTGTGCGCATAGGACTAAAAATGTTCCACGTTATTTTCTATCCTTTTGCATGCTTAGGGCCTATGATAAACATCCATATTTATCAACTAAAAATACAATGCCTACAGGTATGAATAACGTATCAGTGGATAGAATTTTTTACCGACTTCTGATATGGCATACTCATTGGCACACCCAGGCTGAGACAACTGAAAATACTGTCCCTGCAATAAGAACTCTTATTGTACAGTACATCAAAATACGAAATGAGAAAATAGTATTCTCTATATCCAGGGTAGAGAAAGTTATGAGATTGGATCACATTGTGCATTATTTTCGTGGATTTCGATATTTATTTTCATCAATAAATTAATCTAATTAATCTACTTTGTCAAAGTCCCGTATCATGCACTTCCAAAGCTACCTGTGAACACTGCCAACAATACACTGTTGTCATGAGAAGTGTATGTTCAATGTGATTTGTATTTGACTAAATTTTATAATAAGGTATTTCGTCTCCTCGAAAACACATGATTTTTGGCACTTAAAATAACAATTTTGCAAAATCATTTCTTAGTTTTCACTTAGGCCTATACTATGAAACGAAGGTACTAGCAAAATTCCAAGTTTCTAACTATTATAGTTTAGGCTCTACGTTGATTCTCTGTCAGTCAGTCAGTCAGTCAGCCAGTCAGTCAGTCAGTCATTCATTCATTCATTCATTCAGTCAGTCAGCCAGTCAGTCAGGATATATATATATCATGAAACAATGGACGGGAGTATGACAATTTTTAAATCTTTGAGCCCATCCAATGTTTTTCAAAAGTTGGCGCCACTGTTTATTAGGGTATTCATGCATCTTACAATGAACAGGTTATGTAACATGGACGAGAGACAGCAGGATACCGTGGTAGTTTTTAATGGGAAAACCCTGTCAGAAAAAAATAAAATAAAGAAGATCTAGATAAAAGAAGCTGAGGACGGGAAAAGATTGTGATCATTTGTTGTTAAGATGTTTGTCAAATTGGATAATTAGGCTATAGCCTATAGGTAGAAATGTGTGTTAAGTCTAATAAGTTATATCTCAATTATCAAGGAATTTTTCAATTTATTTAATTTTAATTATTTTAAAAATTTGTTTGGAAATGAAGTCTGGAATAATAATCCTTTTGGTGTTTGAGAAAATAACACCTCATTTTATGGTTCACTTAATGTTTAAAGAAAAGTAAGGTCAAGAAATCGAGCAGAAATTCTTCCTTTGTTACTATGCACAACAAAGACTTTGTATAAAAGATAATTAGGGTCTTGGAATTTGCGTCTCTCGGATCTTTAGACAATAAGAACATGATGATGGGAAAGCTGTGAGCATTATGCACTAATCGCTCATATCCTGAGAATCGCTGCCGGTATTGTCTTCCGTTTGAGACTGAATCGACTCGAAAGCTGTAGTAGGCTAACACCAGAAGGATTAGGTCAACTGAAATATCCAAATAATCAATCGGGTATTGAACCCATGTTTTTTTTCTTTCAGTTTGTAGAACACTGCCTTTACAGAGTGCACTACGGTGTTTTTGTTAATACCTCTTTGAAACCTAAAGATGGTAATTTTTTTGTATGATTATTGTCAATATCAGGATGTTTTTATTATTATTTTACTTTTGGATCCACTTTGGTATTGTCTATTTTCTATTTTTATCTTAAAGGATCAAGCCCACTTACTTCGATACACTACGCAGAGTTTTAAAAATGTTCTGATGTATCTGGAGCTTTTAAGAGTCTGTATCTTTAATTTGAAAAGTTTTGTTATGACTCAAAACTTCGTGGGATATTTGATTGCCATTTATCTCATAAAACTATCACATAAAGGAAAAAGTCTGATCTCAATTAAATAAGTTTGTTTATTTTTTAGCAATATTGAAATTCTCACATTATAAAAAGATACTTTTCAGAATATAGTTTTGAAAATTAGTCATAGGGTTGAAATTTATTTTTCTTTAGTAAGTTAGAATAACTTGATAAATATAGACACACATGCTTTAAAAAGTGAATCATTTCTAGTAAAGTAACTCACAATAGGCTACTTAAATTTACGGATTCTACTTAGTGAATTAGGCTATTACCTATTCTGTCCATTAGAATAAACATTTCTGCAAAAGAGTAGGCCTATACAATTTTATAAAACCAGAAACTGTACCCTTTTCTGATTTTAGATTTAGGCCTACTTATTTTTCTCCTTCTGTTGACTTCACATTCTAAGATGAGGCAGGGTATATTCTTCCAATTCTAAGGATTTTTGTGCTGTCAGAGTTGACACAGAAATGAATTGGATTGTCAGTCAGATAAGACTGTATAAAATCCTCCATACTTTAATTGCTTGAAAGAATATAAGACACCAAGAGAAATGCTTAATCTAATTTATTTCAAGCTATTTCTATTTTCATGAGTTGCCGGTGTGTGAAATGTATTTCATTGTCTTTTAAGTAATAGAAATAAACGTCGCATAAATAGCCTTGGTCCCTGGTTAAGTAATAAACATTTGTGTACAGAACTTTGTTACGGTACTTTCTTATTGATGGATAGTGGAAGGCTATATCAGTTCCGGGCAGTAGTTCTCCAAGTACCTACTTGCAAATAAATTTAAGGAAGTAGGTTCTTTGTCGAATAAAAACCACGACAACATCTATATGCGCTTACTGAGAAGATTAATAAGATAGGTAGGGTTCGGATGTTTATGACCTAAAAAAGTGGAAAATATGACTGCAAATATGCCCTTAAAAATCCTAAATATGAGCTAATAAATTAACGTATCTTCAAAAATAAATGTTCCAATTTAAAAGTTTAAAAACACTAAAATTTCACATCACATGAACTCAGTCAGAGAATCACTTTTTAACAATTTTGGCTATTTACAGTTTTGCTTATAATGAACTATTTTTAAAGAATTTGCTCCTGTTTGCTTGCGTCATCAGCTCCAAATACTCGTAATATTTTGTAGACCTTGCGGTCCCTATAGATTATGAACAATTGCATTAATCTTAAAGTTTAAGTTATCTATTAATTTGGTATAAACATTAAATTAATTAAATAAATTTCAAATTTAACTCGTCCATGTAATACATAAACTGTGATCTTTTACCGAATTTATAACTGAAATATGACATTAAATGATAAATATGGCCAAAATATGATCAAGACCACAAAAAATCCCAAAATATGACTTTATATGCAAAATAAAATCGGTCCGATTAGGATAACAAGGGTGCAATTCGTGTTTAATTTGTGTTTGAGGTGAAAACGGAGGTCAGGATAAAAATATGACATGTCATAAACATCCGAACCCTAAAGATAAGACTAAACAGCTTCAGAATCTAATAAGGCAGGATTCTCGGAAGAATGTAGAATAGAACAGAATAGAATGTAGACCTAATTGAAAATTTTCTAAGAAGATGTCACGAGTAGGCCTTTGTGACAATGAACAACAATTCTAGGACTTCTTATAATCATAGCAAGCACAGTAATATAAAATTTCCAAGGTAATATTGGTTTTTCCGAGATGTAATATGCCCACTTCTATCACCATGGCGTCCGACTAGTGTCTGAGTGACTGTGTCGGACAGCGGAACTCCGACGCTAGAAGCTAATAACTTAAAAATCTCTGTACTTAACAAAATATAAATTGAGGTAATGGAGTGAATTTTTAAATTTTAGATTAAGATTCAATTTTCATTAAGTGTACAAAATTCAAGTTTTCTAGGTACCCTGTGCCCGTCAGATACATTCATAGGATATTTCCGAAAATAGTATATTTGTACCCTGGGGAACTAAAAATTTGAATAAGGGATTACAGAAATGTTGATTTAGCCATTTTCATTAAAAAAATTCTATTTTTCTATTTTAGTGTAAAAGAATCAAGCATACCCTATAGTATAACTCTGTACATTTTTAAGCCGTTTGGACGCGTGGAACAGATGCTGACACAATTTTTAATTACGAATTATTTTCCACCTTCAAGCACTAGTATTTTATATTGATATTGCAATAATAGGGTGCTGACGGAGAATTTCTAGACAGTTTTTTGTACCTGTTTATTTTATTTTATTATAATAAATACACAATAAAATCTATTAAGCATATGTTGAAGAAGAAACGTCAGGTTAAAATCTATGCACAAAAGTATTCTTCTACCAACAGTCACAATATTAAAATTAATCAGGTGTATTGCCAGTGGTTAAAAATGTACAAGAATATAATATGTACACTGTTTTTTATAATATTAAAATTATCGTCAATAGTTAAAAAATGTACAAGAGTCTATTCTTCAGTTATCATTCTCATTAATAAAAATGTTTTTTTCATTTATCTTAACTATGTGTACACTGTTTTTTATGAGTTGATAACACAATGGTACGGTATCGTCAATAGTTAAAAAAGTACAAGAGTCTATTCTTCCATTATCATTCTCATTAATAAAAATAAAAATGTTTTTCATTTATCTTAACTATGTGTACACTGTTTTTTATGAGTTGATAACACAATGGTACGGTGTATATGTAGATTCGTAGTGTGGATTTTCTAGGATTCTTCTGTCAGCAGTCATTACACAATATGAATGTATTTTACATGGAGATGCATTTCGATGCCTGGTTTTGCATCATCTTCAGTCCCAAACAAGTTATATTTAGACTTGTTTATGGTGAAGTGTTCATTGCGTGAGCAGGAGAGCTATTAATGAGAATGATAACGGAAGAATAGACTCTTGTACATTTTTTAACTATTGACGATAATTTTAATATTACAAAAAACAGTGTACATTTTTAACCACTGACAATACACCTGATTAATTTTAATATTGTGACTGTTGGTAGAAGAATACTTTTGTACATAGATTTTAACCTGACGTTTCTTCTTCAACATATGCTTAATAGATTTTATTGTGTATTTATTATAATAAAATAAAATAAACAGGTACAAAAAACTGTCTAGAAATTCTCCGTCAGCACCCTATTATTGCAATATCAATATAAAATACTAGTGCTTGAAGGTGGAAAATAATTCATAATTAAAAACGTATTATCAGCACTAGAGGAACAAAATGAAATTTATCAATGAACCATTTTTTAATCTCAGTGCGCTTCCAACTACTAGGCCTAGTGCAACCAAACTTTAATCGCTGTTTTCTCAGCTTCAATTCGCATTATATTTTCCCACATTCAAAATCTATCTTCCCTACTAAAAATAGAAATAGGCTATAGCTATGAATTTTTTTCACAATATACTTTTCAATATGCGCAATAAAATGTTTAATCAGATTTTCTGTACAGGTCTTAGTTATTTTTTATAGTTAGTGTAATCCCAGGACAGTTTTTCACTTTTCTGGGTAAAATATTCTTAAAACAAAAAATATAAACTATAAAAAAATCGTTTGTAAATTTGTAAAATAAGCATCATAGAATATCACACAAAAATTAAGATTCATATGTTAATGTTCAATCCCCGATGAGGTCGTTGGAGTTTTTCAACTGGCCTAATCCTTCTGGTGGCACTATGGCCCTGGGGTCGACTCAGCCTCTAACAGAAATGAGTACCAGGAGCAATCCTGGGAATAAAGGCGGCCGGTGCGTAAGGCTGACAACCTTACCACCTTCATGTGCCGATGTCTAAAATCTGGGAGCCTCAACCTCCTGGAACCCTCTGGGCCTGTCTAGGGATTACTTTACTTTACTTTACATATGTTAATATCTGTTGGAGGAGAAACATTTCAATTTTGATTTAAAAAATAAATTTAATTAATATCTCGAAAACATATTGAGCTAATGGAGGTAATGGAGTGAAATTTTAAATTTTAGTTTAAGATTCAATTTTAATTAAGTGTACAAAATTCAAAAATTTTAGAAGAAGTAGTTTATAAAAACACTCTGAACACTTCGGTCATCCTGAAACTCAGAAAACTCAGGTTGGAACACAATAGACCTACTTCCTTTACTACTAGTATTCGCAATAAGGACGGGAAAGTAAAAAGAAGATAGAGTTTGGTAAGGACTTTGTATTAAGCTGAACGAACAGACAAGCGTATTTTCCAAGGGTAGGGCTAAGTGTATAGGTTTCTTTTAGGATCAATTACTTCTTCAAATAAATTAGAAGCAAAGCGATAGAAACAGAGTATAAAACAACTTACACCAACTGTAAGAAGGGAAAATCAATAATACGAAGTTTGAGGAACCTATAACAAACACTATGGTCAACCAGTCTATTGAATAGGCCTAGTGCTGGCTTGTTATTTCAACTCAGCCTAAGATATTGGAAGTGACTTATCAGACCATCAAAGGATTTCGTGCTGGAAAAGCAATCAGCGTTCTCAAGTACGCGGTGAGAAGCGTCAAGATACTGCGCCAGAAAGAGGGAACTATAGCAAACTCCATGGTAAAATATGGCACGGTCCAAATAAATCGCGTTTACTGAAGCGATATTCGCGCAGCCACTTGTGTCCTGTATTAAATGACTTATTATGCCAACGAATCTTGAAACGTCCGATTTGGTTATGTAGATGGTGTTTCTTTGGTTGGTTGGCTGATTAGGTTAATTTTTTCCAGCAGAAATGTTGATTTCGCGGAGGGGAAATATGAGGGAAGGATGTAAAATCAGAAACAGAACCAATACACATTTCTTTTACTATAATTAATATGTAAATTAAGAACATTATTTAACTTTCAATTACAGTGAGTCCACGCAAGAGTTGGCCAATGGCGCGGGTTTCTGCGTCGCGGCAGGCACAGCTCCAACTCCGGAGCGATCGGGTGAAACATGTAAGCAAATAAAGCCGCGATCGGTGTATTGGTTCAGGTTCTCACATTTACAGTTGGAATTACAATGAAAATAACCTCGTACCTCATCACAAGAGATGTTAGAAATGTCCTCGTCTTGAATCAACATATCACTGACACCTTTTTAGGAAATTTTCTTTCACGCGCCTAAGTTCAGCTTCTGAGATGGAGTTAAGTTCTTCTGATGTATGGGAAATTCACCTATACACTTTATTTTTCAAGTTTCCCCATAAATAATAGTCACATACTATTAGAAGAACTTAAAGACAATATAACAAGAGAAATTAACTCTGTCTCTGCCTATCACATTTAATATTTAATGTAATGTTGACCAACGAGAGGCTATTTACAAATGTGAAGGATCCAGTTTACATCCATGTTATTACATTAGGCCTATGCTTAACCCAAAACATCCAGAGCCAGGAGGTAAAAAAAATATTTTGCTAGGCATTCCAACCCCCGGTTTGGGGTATAGGGCCTCCAAGTGGAGGTGAGGGTAACGAGATTTATTTGGTTACGCTATTTTCCAAGATGTAACAGAAGGACAGGTGGGAAGCCCATCTTCTCACAATCCTCGCAGGAAACTAAGATATTAGCCTACTCGAACGTGAAAGGGCAGATGAATTTTGTCCAGGGACTCTAATTTAGACTTGGCTTTTTTTTTTAACGTAAATCTACCACACGTCTCCAGCTTGAAGTTCCTCCCGGAGGTCTCCACGTCCAGAATTTTTTCGTCCTGAAAATCCATCGACCGCGGCAAAAACAAAAATTAAAAAAATTAAGCAATATAAGTGAGATAATCTCGCGAGATATTACGAGGTTATCGATATGTTTGCGAGAATGAAGTTAAAGAAAATTTATCTGATGCAACTCATAATTTCGGGTAGGATTTATAAAATGTAACGGATTTTGTAAATTATTATTATTTTCTTACTTTGTTGACAACATTCTGTAAGATCACAGCATACTAAAGAATGAACTGTCCATCATGAATAGATTCGATGAATCGATCCGAGTTCCCAATGCTACCAATAGCACACACATGGGGAGTGTCGCCATGGCTCCTTAAGTCAAAACGCTATGAAAGCACCCGAACAGGCTTACAGCGATTCGAAGTTGTGTTTTTAATCAATGGAAATTTATATTATTTCAATTTCCTACAAGTTATGTTGTATAAAGTAATGTGTTTTCATTCTGTTCACTGGGAACATGTGACATATTAATCACCACACGTTGATCCCTTACTGTCCAGTAACGAGCTAACGTTTTACCAGATAAAACTGCAGCCTTGTGATCAGAGAAAGCATATTATAAGATAACGATTGTGTTGGTCTATATCCGAGGAATTGCTACATGATATAAGCATCTGGCTGGAAGACGAGACATTGTTTTAATTGGTGGCGAAATGCTTGGGTAAAATGACCTAAAATTCTGTAGGCTCCGACTGACCGTGATACTGATACGTATGTCAGTACCAGAGATTTAAATCAGTATTTCATGATGCTGTGATGCTTAAGAAAACTGAGAGGGATTCTCCTACCTGAAATGATTTTTGATAAGAAAGTATTTTTTCATAGGTAATCACACGAGAGTTGGATTTATTAAGACTATTCCATGAATAGGCCAAAAAATGTAGCGGATTATACAAATAATAATATTCGTGCTTTGTTGTATAAAAATAAAAATAAAAGTTACGAGATCACGGCATACTATGAATCAACCATCCATGAATGTTGTGACAGTGCTGCCAATAGTGCTTATAAGACATAGTTAACTTCATTCAGGTAAGCTAACAGCAGAATAGAATAAAAGCACACCAACTGGCTTGCACCGAATCGAAATTGTGTTTTAATCAATGTGCATTTCTATTATTTCAATTTACAAACAGTTATGTTGTATAAAGTAATCTGTTTTCGTGCCGCTTAGTGGCAGCAATCACTGCATACTGATACTTACATGCCCAGTAACGAGCACACAATTTTACCCCGATAAAACGGCCTCCTCTCGATCCCTACAAGAATAATGTAAGATAAACGGCCGTGAATGGTCTATATTCGAAGAATTGCTTAACGTTATTGGTCAATATCAAACACGCGGCGTATGAGTGAAATAGTCCCTGTAAATTAATAATAATAATAATAATTATGAAAAATACTTCCGCTGTTTCAGTGCCCCACTCTTCCCGATTCATCACCCCGGACGTTGGATAAAATGAATGTAGAAACATATCGATTGCTATGTTAAATAATGCAGCAAAACAGCTGACGTCTGGAAAATGGCAATCGACATAGATCACATGGTGAAAAGGTGTGTCAGTGCAACCAGGTCTGCCATTGGCTGTCACGACCAGATTCTATTATGACACAGAGCTTCGCGACAAGATCTATGGTGCGTAGCGTTCAGGATGGTGTATGCAAAACAGCTGACAGTTGACAGATAACATATTGCAAGGGGGAAAATGTGTGTCGTGGTGTAGGGTAACACAGGTTTGCAGTTGACTCCATTATGCTTTCATGTTTGTAGGCTACCAAGGTACTTAACTCCTATAGTATTTACACATCAAATAGCTCATGGCAAAGTGAAGAAAACAAGTAACATTCAGTTCTGACAATACGTACAGTATAATATTATTAATTCCCGGAAGTTTACATTTTTGTATGCAAGTTAGTGGTGCACAGGGTATAGCCTAGCACAGCGTTTCTCAACCTATGGTCCGCGGACCAGCGTAAGTTAGATGGTGCAGATGGTCCGCAGACATAATTAATAAATATCATAAAGCAAGTGGAAAGTAAAGAAGTAAAACTTTTCACACAAAATGGACACTAGATTTCAAAGTTTTTAAAATCTTCGAAAATACAGGTCCTATTGCAAGTTTCCTTACTTTTGCAGTTCAGAACCACAGTTTGAAACCTCTGATGCACGGACGTCTATGGTTCCCTCTTTCATTCAAAATCCTGAAAAATAAGACTTTGACGGAATTTGTTGCTAGAGGCACTCTCTTAACAATGGTTTTATTGTTGGAGTCTGTTCAAAATATAATTTTATTTTCAATAGTTTACTTCCAATTCAATAGCTGTGTTTCTGTCGAATTCAAAAAATGTATTTAGATTTATTTCGTTATAATGACCTATAATTAATACCCAAAATATTAAAAATATAGGCCTACATATAGCTTACTTTTAGAAATGGGATGTAAAATTAGGGGTTCGTAAAATTTTTTAGACATTTTAGAGGTCCTCGGGTTCAAAAAGGTTGTGAAACGCTGAAGCAAGTTGTCAGCGCTTGTATACATACCTCCCTACCGTCCTCGTAGGATTATCGGTGAGTTTTATAGTAAGATAAATATGAAAGAGTACTATTAAAATGAAACCTATGTTTTTCGTTCAGCGCAGTAACGTAGAAAAACAGGCGCGTTATAGTTTCGGAAATTCAGGAGCCTTTTGCAAGGAATCGGTCGTTCAAACACCACATATAACATAGAATTGGCAATTTCCGGTCTTCTATGAAGCTCACGATGGTTTTATTTATTTACGTCTGTTTCTTTATCGCTTGAGGGAGGGTTCCCTGAATTGACGAACATTTTCTCTAAGTTTTCGTATCGTTGCTTTAAGCCACAGATGTCTTAACTTAAAATTAGTTAAATGGGAGTGATGTTATGAACTAAATTAAATGAAAATGTATTTAAAAAGGGAATTTTGATTTGTTTAGGGGTATGTTTACTCTAAGTGAGGTCGTCACGCAATGTCAAGAAGACTTGGAGGTAATACAGTGCCATCAAGAAATCGCCCCGCAGCTCTTGTTCAGGCAAGAATCTGCTAAGAAACGGAATTCAGTTGTTTGTAATGTTCTGCTACAATCATTTATGAATTAAGAAATAAAAGTAACATAAAACTAACCTATTTATAGATGATAAAAACGAGAACATCTCGTTTACTTATCATGACTCATCACAGCTATTTCATCCTGTTCATATTCATTAAAATTGAATATCAGTTGAAATTATGAGACGTCAGAAACACATCAACGATAGAAAAAAGACGCATATCAGTAGTTACTTGGACTACTCTGATATACTTGTTACGAATCTGGAAGGAAGATAGGGAGTGTGTGGTCAACAGCAGGACATCTTGTAGGCTATAATTACCTCTTCAACAGGGACAGTAATGAATTGCTTTTACAGAAAGTTTATCTTTTTTCTTTATAGTATTCATGTCTTATTAGCTCATCATCAAGCCATGTTTGGACTTAGAACTCTGTTATATCTAACAGGATTTGATTAGGTACCGTTTGGTTAGATACTTTGATTAAGTGCCGGTACGTAATGAAAATATTGAAGTGCATAATATCGATTCCAGCACCATTTCTTTTACGTTTACTAGAATTGTAAAAACAAATTCAAAACTGTGAAATATGCACTAACGTTTGTCGAATAAAAGTACAAAAGCGAAGCGTTTAAAATACAAATGACAAATCCAACTCTTCTGTTTCCAAGTTCGCTTGTTCGATCCCAGATCTGCTGATGATTTACGTGCGCGAATAAATATGTCGGTCGATTTACACACAGTTAATAAATTCCTTCAGGAGAAAATTCCGACATAATGAGGGTATTTGGGCAATTATAATAAACAAACATCACCTGGATGTATATTTACTAATATAAAGGGTCATTTTTTAAAATTCAACACAAGTCTGAAAATAGGCTCCGTAGAAAACAATTTCCATATCTCAAAATTATTTTATGACCCTTCCGCAACTTCAACCTCTTAAATGTATTAAATTCTGAGGCACACTATATGTATAGATGAAGTACGCCTATGTATACTATAGTATAATGTGTGTATACATAAACGCATACACTAGTAAGTTATTTTAATGTTTTTATCATAAACTTCAAGCTTCAACAAGTATATAGAGGCAAGGAATTCTTTTTCATGTATGTGCACAGTATGAAAAAATCTTTCTTCCAGAGAAGACTATTCTTCTGACAATATTGCAGAAGTAGGAATTTACTTATTTTTATTGGGTTGCTAATGCAGCTTCATTTCTTCAGTTCCAACAGAAGTTCGCAAAGAATGAGTCTAGTTACAGGAAGTGTCAAGAGGTCGGAGTATTCTCCGTCCTGAGAGACTATATCAACCTTGTGTTGTGTGTTTTGTAAGAAGTTTTCAAACTCCTAATGAGTTGTTCCCGTCTCTGACGACTTGCTTCATCTCTACTCCATATGGAGTAAACAACCAGTAGACTACAAAATTCTGTTATCTACAAGGACTTAAATTTGCTGAATTTGGCATGAAATTGTTCGTGTTTGGATTTAGTTAAAACTTCGCTAATAAAGAAAGAATTGTACAAATTATGGTGACTTTTTGATACCTACAAACATATTCAAGCCTTAAATTCAAGCTAAGGAGTTCACTATTTTAGGGTGGGCCTTTGTTGAATAAGTTTGCACTATAGCATAGTTCTGAGTTTGATCCTTGATCAGTGATGATCAGACTAGCATTCTCGGTTTCTTTCTGCTTATCACCATTAACGTTCGTGGGTGTCGGCATGCTGACCACATGCCCCAATCCTGCCATCTGCCTCTGGTAGATGACGCATCGGTCGGGTGGTAGGCCTTGTCCCTTCAGGGATGTAGCGCCACGGAGTTTAGTTTTTTTTAATCAAAATTAACCATGCTCCAATTATCTATCTCCCTCTTCTGAGTACGATTAACTGACGAAATTCACGGCTTCTGTTATGATTTCGATCTGCAAAAATTTCTATTCTCTGACCAAATCCAAGGATATTTCACTTAATATGGCATGTGCAAGAACGAATAAATGACTGGATAAATATATAGATATGTTAACTAATTAAAAATAATACAGAAATCGAAACTAATGCAAGCCTATGTAGGTTTAGCTAAAATACCGATTTAATCAACATTCCCTTGATAAACCAATAAAAAGGTAATTTATTTACGATGAAGATAATAATGTTATTAGTAGGTTTCTATTTTAGTCCACAGAAACATAAGTTAAGTTTGCTTCAGGAACCTTACCAAAGACCTTCTGAAGAATTTACAAATGTGGATTATTTGGTGGTTCATCATTTAACATTTTTATTAGAATGGGATGGACGGCAAAGAAAATAGGTCGTTTTATTTATTATAATTTGAGGCATTAATACATTTAAATAACATACATTGCAGTATATTAATTGAAATTGTTATTTTACAATGTGTGTATAAAGTTAGAAACGCCATAACTACGTAATATAATATGATCGAGCATAGACTCTTTGGTTGCACATTCCCTTGCGGGCTACCTATCCACCTAACTTTCTTCTTCAATGTCGATTATGTTGCATTTAATTTTCTTTATGAAATCAGTTTTGCGGGCAAGCTTTTCCCGAAGTCCAAGAGATTGAGTACCATTGGCTTAATAATTATTGAGAACCCTCTTTTAATGTTCAACTGTTTAATATATACTCTCTTTCACCTTAACTTTTAGGATTAGCTTCAAACGGTAGCGGAATTTGTTTTCATAGGATTTAGCCTCCTTTTTGAAGTTATGGAATTTGATTTCAGTAGCATTCCGTGTTCTTACGGTAAGCACCACTATTATTAGTTGGTGTGCGCGATGAAATTGCAAGCGTGGAACACGCAAACTGTTCATAATAATGGCAACACCGCCACGAAATATAGGGAACGAGAGCAATTTGAATTGTGAAAGAGGTCACGGTGATTAGCGTGGGCGTTGTAACAGTCACCTATCACGGCTAGTTCTGCTAAGCTACTGTTTTAAGGACCTCTTTTTTGCAATAGAAAATTCACATGCAGATATTTTGGTGAGGACTCATTATATCGTTATATGGGCTCAGCCCTCAAACCCCCGGTCAGGTTCTCGAGAAACCTGCTGTCTTTATACTGCCCTATAGCCTGTTGCCGTGTAGCCATAAAGGAAAAAGTACGGGAAGACTTTAGGACTTCTTCGGGGTAAAAAATTTAAAAAATTGAACTTTCTGGAATTTTTTCGTCGTTTACAAGCTAAAAGCTATAGTCTGGCAAATCTCAGGTTTCTAGCTCATCTGGAAGTGGTAAACATTAATGGCGTATCCTATGAAGTAAATTTCAACTGATATTAAAGGATGAAATAGCGAGGATGATTCATGGTATGTAAATATACAATTCGGCATTTGCCATTACGACTACAGAAACCATGAAAAAAATCGTATCAACTGGGATTTGAACCTGGAACCTCCGGAATGCGAGTCCAAGACGTTACTATCTAAACTTTCAGTGCCCTACGTGAACACTGTTTGATAATACCGTTGCCATGGAAACCGAGCCCTTTTTCGGGGGTTTTTAGGGCTAAAAATTTAAAAAATAAAATTTTTGGAATGTTCCTGTGGTTTACAGCCTAAAACCTATATGTGCATCAAATTTCAAGTTTCTAGCTCATATGGAAGTGGGCAAACGTTAATGTCAGTGAGTGAGTGAGTAAGTCAGTGAGTCAGTCAGTCAGTCAGCCATGTGGCTTTATATTATAGGGACAAGAATAATTGTAAAAGCCTTGCGGATGGTGGTAAATGCTAATAATATGTCAAAAAGTATGACTGCAAACCAAGTTTCAAAACCAAGATACCGGATGTTTGGGAAAGAATGTAGGTGGTAACAGCGCACAACATTTCCGGTCGCCAGATTACCATTGGCGACCAGAATTCTGAGGGGACGACAAAGATTCGATTTTGAAAAGTTGCCTTATAATATGCTTTTATTATTTTAATTTCCATAGTATTTTAGGTTAAGTAAGTTATTTAGTTTCAAATTTAATAGTAGATATTGCCACAGACCATCACTTTTGACTTGAAAAAGACGACTGAATATTCGTATTTACTCAGAAGCGTTCGGAAATATCTGGAAGATACCGATGTGATTTGAATTTCTCACGCGACTGTAATTGGTTTTGTTCCGTGTGTGTTATCCAATCGTTGCTCTAGCTCTTCTAGTAAAATAAAAGAAAAAAGTTATATTTGGTTTTTAGTTTGTTTTAACAATTCGGTACAAATTATTTAGTACCATGCAAAATATTAAATCAGCGTGAAGTCTTTTTTTTTTTTTTTAATACTAGGATGTTTAGTTCAGTTTGGGTGTGTTTTTTGTTTATTTAATAAATTTATTTTGCATATTTAAAAAAAGAAATAGGCCGTGCTATAGTATTTTATATGTGAAGAACAGATGGGGAAGGGGGTTGTTTTTAATAATTCTCAGATGACTGTTGGTTTGGCTACAGCCCTCAGACATGAAATTTTGTGCCCTGGTTGGTAACATAACGAAGTTGTGTTAAAAATAATTGTGGTTTTAATTAACAACAAAGATAATTACAATGTTGTTTAGTAATGAAAAATGATGACTACAATTATGACTACTGTAACGACAAAGCATCCTCTGACTTAACGACGAACGAATTTAATAATGACCTGGTAACAATAATGAGAATGATTTTGATATTGTTGCTAGTGTAGTGTTCATGTTGGCTCAACAAACATTATTATTACTACTGTTATTATTATTATTATCATCATAATCATCATTATTTGATTTAAAGAGTAGGTATAACATTAAGGGGAAAAATGTATAAACATCCATAAAGCAACCGATGGAAAGGAAGGTGGAAAAATAAAAACACCACCAAAAGGAGTAAACTTCAGCAGTGTTTCTCTGGTGTAAACCAAACTGTCTTTCTTTATAACCAAAAAACCACAGCTATGAAGGTTTAAGGAAAATGAGAAAATAGATTAGGCTAGGCCTGTATTGAAAGTACAGGCGTTCAACACACATGTGCAAGCAAATTGAATTCAACAAAAGATTCAAGGATTTAGAAATTGCTCAGCAAGAAAATGGAATATAACACCTGGCTGTGCTATTTTTTGTAATAGTTCTTTAACGACTTAGTTTATTGCTACTTAGGAATGTGACCGTCGCCGGTGTTTCCCGTATGAGTATTTCTACAAGCCTGTAAATCTACATACATGAGACTATCGTATTTACGCACACATAAATGCCATCCACCAAGACTGGGATGGAACTCTCGAACTCTCAGAACAGAAAGTCAGTGCTTAACCAACTGTACTCCTGAGGCTGACGATAGCGATGAAAGTAAATATTGGCTATGGCACTGGTTGTTAGCCTAAATCCAATCAGTAGCTACTTGTATCGGTTTCCAATACTTCATAAACGAAATTCATGTCTCTATTCTGGAGAATTTCTAAGATGGTAACTCATTTATTGCATGTAATCTTAATAAAACATAACCTATTAGTCTTTCATCATGATTACATTAAGATTTGGACATGAAATCTTTGAAACTTTCTTTGTTAGTAAGAATATTAAAGTTATGCGCCATGGTGGTGAAAAAAAAAAGTCTTCCGTTGAAATACCCTGAACTCAGAACTGTGAATAATACGTGTGAATGGAAAAGGGCTTCGGAGAGCAGTCAATTTATGTATTTTACAATCTTGAAACGTTGATATAACCACTCGAGCATTTTGCTTACGTTCAGTGCACTTTCCTACAGCATGTTTTATAAATGAAAAACTGCTGCAAAGTTACGAGCTTAATGGGGAAGAAAAACTCTTCACAGTGAAGTAAATAAGTAAACTGAGTTTTGCTGCAGTGAAGTTTATTCAACTCGTGCTGGCTTCTCGTTTGATCCCCTGTGATCACTCAACTGAATAAACGGCACTTCATTGGATGTAGTTCGAATTCAGGCATAAGGGAAATGTAGACTAGTGTGTATTAAATATACTAGTTTTCAGATTTCAGGATTTTGTTTTATTTTCTGATACTCTAGAATGACATGTCTGTCTCAATTACTGCTGTAAATAACTTTCGCATCTTTCAGAAAATTTATTTTGGGTTAGTGCACATAATTATATGATAATACAATTCTATAATTTTCAGTAAATCCAATTTAATTATCACGATTGTGCATCCAGGAAAAGTACCTTATCACATTTTCCCCTTCAGAAACTATAGAAGCTTCTATTTTCACTAGCCACATTTGTGTAGAATAAAGATAATGCCCCAGGAGCTTCCAAAATCGTATTTAACACATGTGTGCAATAAGTCATCGATATGTTCATCCATGTGTTTTTTTAATGGGAAAACTCTGTCTATGGCTCTTCTAATAACCCGCAACCAGGAAAATAATGGCACTCTTGAATTTGCTTGACTCAATTTCTCACACAACAAGAAGCTCTCAGCTGCTTGAAAGACTAAACTGAACAACAACATGGATCCCCTAAGTCGTCTCTCTGATGCCTGGAAAACAAGTTATCAATCGAAGGAAAGAAAATTCCACCTTCGATATCAACAAGCCCATAATGAAAAGGGAGCTATATTATTTAGTGACTGTACACCAGTCAATAATAAATGAATTCCAAATCATCAAGGGCTCTCATGCTCAGAATGGAGGGAAGCATTGAAGATGCCAGTCAACCATTCCAAGGAGTCCTAGGATGGCATCCTCAGCCCATGTTGAGGTAGAAAGAACGAAACTCTTGCTCATGTCTTAGAATTCTGTCCTTATGGTGAGGTTTTGCCTGAGGAAGCGGACGCCAAGAAAAGAGCCATTTATGAACCGACAATTGACTTCTATAAGGAAAAATATGACTTAACGCATATCACTGTGATCGGATTAATGATAGGACCAAGATCAACCCCTGAGATAATTTATAATTGGAACGGACTGCAAAGCAACATTAACACGATGTATTCCTTGTATGCTACAATATTTTGTAGCATACTTCAGTAATTTCTTTTCCATTATTTTATTTCAGATATAAACATACTTCAGTATCTAACAGAAGGATTCATTTAAAAAAGTAAGTCTTAGAGGAAAAGTAAGGCATCAAACGTAAGTAATGCTTATGGATCGGTGTGGTTATTTCAAACATTAACAGTTTACGGTGGGCACAACAATATATCAGCAAGCAGGTTGGCTCAGGCGCTAGCGTCTGGGGCTCGTATTCGGGAGGTCCCGGGTGCAAACCTCAGAGTTGGCCAATTTCATTAGGAGGTTTCCAATCTCAAAGGAAAATACCGAATTTGATATTCACTTAATCATCGCCATGAAAGCTTAAACTAAATATAATTCAAAATGAACAGGCCATTACACAACGACAATTGGAACAAAGGAATATCAATAATTTCGCTGCCGATATATCCTAACACGCTATGATTTGCAGTTAACGCGTGTTAACATGAATCAATTCTGGATATTGATATGTATTATCAATGATGTCCAACTTTATGCGGAAGAGGGGAGAGCGAAATGACCTCTACCACGGCGGACTTTATTCCTCTACCCATTTTGCGCAGAGTGAGTGAAGGGGAAATGCGATCATGCACTGTCGTGGATAACTACAAACAAAACACGAAGGGGGTGGGGTAAAGCGACAAGGTGACGTCAGTTCTTCTTATGAGAAGAGGTTGGGCATCGCTAATATTATTCTAAACATTTGCTAATCCATTTATGCCCAAAACTAGTTTAAGTATTGTGAGTGAAGTTCACAGTAAATATTGTTTATTTCCTTTGCACTATTGCACTATTAGGCTTATCTCATTAAAATGCGCTAATTCCCAAAATTGACGTGAAATATTCCCCTGCATGTATTTGTGTTTTAAAAATTCCTCCCTGTCTATTAGAATCACGCTAAATTTTCAACAATAAACATTTAAATTAATATTATACCATGACAGTAATGTTTAAATATGACTGAAATATGTTTAATAGGATTGAAAATAATAATCAGTGCATTTTGTAATGAAATTGTGATACTGTTGGTATAAAACAGCCTGTACACGATGTTGCGTTTCGCAACATCGGATATTATGGATTATTATTTCGCATTTCTATTAATGTCACCTTTCTTCACAATTTTGGCCTTTATTTCTTCTTAGCTTTGAGTTCCTTATGTACTGCCATTTGCGAATTGTGCTTTTACACTATAATGTTTTCTCATGATTTTCACCGCTTTCTGCTTAGCTGATTTGTGTACAGGTAGGGGGAAAAAAAAAGCGGACCGACTCTTGTAGCTTATTTCAGAGCCTTGTGATACGTAAATAAATGTAAAAGATGTAAAGGAAACGTTTGTTTTCACAACCAATGCAAATTACGTGAAATTATCTCTCAATTCAAGCAATGTTCATTTCAATACATTCCTTGCTATCCTGTGAATGCCGCTAGGCATGCGCAGTGGCTCATATCGGCAACTTAGATATTTTAGTCGGTTCGCTTTTTTTTCCTACCTATACATATCCAAAGTAAGTACAGTATAATGCTTATTTATTTATTATTTGTAGTGCTGCGTTTTTAAATTATCGCTACAGTTGACCTACTGTACAGCAGAGCCTTTATCGCCCAAATCTTATGACCCTATTCATCACTATTAACTTAGCAATAGACTGCGTATTTCTAAGTACCAAAAACTTGGGACAGTCACGAGAGCCAATTGTTATTTAGGAACTAAGATTTTTATAAGGATGAGAAAAAATGACATGTTCCCAGAAACGCTATTCGGGATTGAGGTTTTTTTTTAATTTGATTTACTTATTTAGCCTCTACCAGGGTTCCAAAAACTACAATTACAAGAAAGAATACAATAAGGAAAATAAAATAGCAATGACACTAAACTTAAGATAGGCTATGAAACTACAATAATAATAATAACAATAAAACAAAATACAGTAATTAAAAATAAAATCTAGCACTTATAAGGTTCTGTAACAAGCCTGGGAACTCACACAGGTTCAAATCCCGCCAAGAGGATCCAAGTTTAAGATTTTTTCACAACAGAAAGGAAACACAACTCTCCATTTGGTGAATGCATACTGGAAAAAAAATGAACATAAGGTAGGTACACGGGATAGGCTACAACATTTTTATAAAACTTCTTTTGGTGAAGAAGTAATTTTATGCACCAATTCAATTACAAAATGCCCATGAAGTTTCCCTTACGTTAAAGCTTCAGATCTGCATGCTTCTATTAGGTAAGACAAGTTTACAAGGGCAGCTACGTTAGGTGTTATTAATTAAGGTTTGCATGGTTATAACTACCAAGGCTACAAATATTCTTACCAGTATATTAACAACGTGGGCTGTAATTTCCAAGGAACCCTTAATTAATAACGCTTAAGTTCCTCGCCCTCTCCGGCGCGGATTTATGGAACGTTTCATCGTAACCAGACATTCTTAGAGGCTATGCTGTTATGGCTAGAGTCAAGGTGTGAAAATACTCAACGTATGATTTAAATAGCTCTTTCCAAGGAATCTCTTTCTAGTGAGTAAGTTTCTTTCTTTCAATTATTGCATTCGATGCGTTCAAGCTCTTGTTAAGGGGAGAAAGTACGGCACCGGTAAGTTACCTAGAAATGGGCCTAAATATAAATTTTTGTTTTATTGCTTAATTTCATAGTTTGATGTGTGTTTTATGGAAATATTAATGTATTTTGAACCACAAGCTTTCTAAAGGTCCTAAATGACAGCTTATATGACAGACTATTTATAGGCCTATATTCTATTTATATTAGGTATCTTGTATTATAGAACAAATAAACATTGAATTGAATTGAATTGAATTAAATTGAATTTAGGTTCGCTCAGGAGTCTATAGACCCTCGTTTGCGAGGTACCGGTAGCTCGCAGGGATATTTTGCTTACGTTCATGATCGAATTTAGCTTCTCTTCTCCCTGCAATAACTGATTTTTCTAAAGAACGTGGTGAGTCAAATCCTGAACGTTAAGATTCTACCTGACTACAGAATTGTGCGTTTTTAGCAGATGTCACTGAAAAGCTTAATGAACTTAATTTCCAACAGCAATCACCTACAAGTGAGTGCCAAAACGACAAAATCGCTCGTGAATTATGCTAACGAATGAATAATGCACATTTGTGCGCACATTTATCTTATTATTATCAATTCCAACTGAAAGGTAAAGACAAGGACTTGGGAGAAATGATATCTTCGATGTTCATGCGTTTTCAAGAAAGCTTGAGTTGTGGGAAAAGTTGAAAAAACATGATTACAGTATTTACAATCCTATTGTGGCAAAAAGAGTGTAGAAATTCTATCAAGATTGAGGGAGAAATTTTAGAAACGCATTCAGGATTTCAAGAAAATGAAGTTTTGGCATAGTGCTTGAGAAAAGGTAGGCCTACATTAAAATTTACAAATTTCTCCCCCAAAATCGTTATGATTAGATCGTTCAAATGCTGTTAACTATGTTATAATTTGTGATATATACAGTATAGAGTGATATATTTCTACCCCTATGTTGGGGAAGTATAGTAATATATTCTATAATATTGATATCACTTTAGAAGGAATTCCTTCTTACGTAAGAGAGCATTTTGTCTGGTGTGTATTGAACTAATAAAATTACCTGTTTATCTAATTCACGAATACGCCTACTGAGAGAGAGAGAGAGAGAGAGAGAGAGAGAGAGAGAGTGAGAGTGAGCGCGAGAGAGAGAGAGAGAGAAAGTCGAATGTAAGCACTTAGATATCAAGAATTGTTTTTCTTTGGGAGATTAGTGGGAAAAAAATTACAGAATTAAATTTAACGAAACAAAATTAATTAACCTTACTCAAACAAATTTCAATTTACTGCTAATTTCCAATACATAGTAAAATGCATAAGTAAATCGCAGATCGTAAGTTACATAACTCTTAAGAGAAAATTGTTTTTATGTGGGCCCATAAATACAAAAATATGTTTTCTGCGCTCAACTACTGAACATATTTTACTCATATTTATATTTATTATACTGTCTTTTTGCACTAATACAGAAATCCGTAGGCCTAATAGTGTTAATAAGATATACATAGTCTTAATAAGAAAGATAACTGTAACAATGCTTAACCTTTTTAATTATTTGCACTTTTAAGAATACCAGATTCAATAAAAGAGCGAAATAATTTCTAAATTGTATTTTCAGTTTTATAAGTTATGTTCGTACATGCCACTAAATCTATACAAAAACTTTTATGTAAAAAGCCTCTGTTGCAACTTTAATCAGCTTCAGAGTTCAGTGAATCTAATTTTTTAACTGCTGCTGGGACGTTAGGATTATTGCGCCATGTGTGGAGTATCCAGATGACCACAACTAACGTAGCAAAAATTATAAGTTTTAGCCTATACCCTCAGTAAAAGAGCAAACAACTAATGAAGCCATGTTGTGTCCTGTTGTGTCTTGTGTCCTGTGTCCTGTGTCCTGTGTCCTGTGTCCTGTGTCCTGTGTCCTGTTTATGCCCGTGTAATCACTAGAAAAGATAGTCTGTTCCACTCATGCAAGTGTCGTGAACTGAAGGTAATCTGTAGATGACGTCTAGACCAAATGAACCGAAGGTAATATTCAGATGACGCCATATTGAATGTAGAGCATATATGTCATAATCATACATTACTACAGACCAGGGGTGGAAAAACTTTTCTACTTAAGGGTCAAATCGTAAAAAATAATAATAATGATAATAATAATAATAATAATAATAATAATAATAATAATAATAATAATAATAATAATAATAATAATAATAATAATAATAATAAGGTCCTGTGAACCAGATTGCAATCTACTCTATTACGAAAATTTATTTTTAAGTTGAGAAAATTTTAACAAGGACTGTAACTACTTGTAAATTCATGAAGAACAACGTCAAACCCCCCCCCCCACCCACCCCTATAAACCATTGAAAAGGAAGTCGTTTAAAACAGTTCAGATTGGGAGAGAGTTCTAAGTGTGGTTATTACAACAGGAGTATCCAAAGTGTATTATTTATTCATTCGATTTTTATCATAGAACTACACAAATATTCACAGTTAGACTATATATAAATACTTTTCCTAGTGATCAAGTTTAGCCTATAATTTTTAGTGTGCTTTTATACATCCTGGGACTGGGATGTAAAGTAGATCTACTGGTCGTTTTTTTTTTTTTTTCTTTCTTTTCAATTTTTGTAAATGCCATGGTAAATATCTAAGGATTATCATATATTGTACGGTGATAATTATTACATTATGTTTGAAAAATAGTAGTATTTTCAAAATTCTTATAGGGGAAGTGAACTGCAGAACTTAGTATCCTAGAACTCGCTGCTGGAAATCTCAGGATAACGTACAAATTAAAATCCGCATAACTCAATTGCCAATTGCAATAGAAAGTCCCCTGTTGATTTGTCAAGATTGTTTTTAATATATGAGTATAATGGTGCCTCGTATTCTTATTTTCATCATATGAGAAAGCATGCCTATGCTGATAATACAGTGGTGATCTTCAGTGGATTAACGTAGGAGAATGCCTACAAAAATGCTAATGCGGGAATTAATATGATAAAAAGATGGTTAAATGTTAATTTGCTCCCTCTTAATGTAACTAAAACTAATTTAATGGCATTGTCCTTATAGTTTCTGGATTAAAACCATTAAATTCACTCGAACATTTAAAATTAATTATTCATAATTCGGATTGTGGAGACTTGACGGTTTACGAATGCCTTCTCTTAAAGAATCTGCCGAAGTGAAATACTTGGGGTTATGATTAATCAACATTTGAAATATAATAAACATATTTCTTATAATTATATGTAATAAAATTTGAAAGAAACAATATACAGTAGAGCCTCGATTATCCGAAGTAATTTGGACCGAGGGTACCTCGGATAATCGAAAACTCGGATAACACGAACTCTGTCAAAAATCGAGAGGGAAACGTATGGTAAACTGGTCAAATGAATGAAACCGTGGTCAAAGTGTGAAAGAAGGCATCTAGTGTATTATCAAATGAAAAACTAACGTACAAATAAAAATAAAATACAAATACAAAATGATAAAAAGACATACAATACTGCACATACAAAAAACACAGAAACTGACGTACAAATAAAAATAAAATACAATACTGGGTTTAACTGGTTTACACTGCACATTGCCATAACACAGCGAGTTTGAGTTTCAATGAACAGCGTGACATTTAGTGAACACACTGTATTTCGTCTTAATCTAAATGTAAAAAAGCATTAACAAAATTGTATTGATGATTATCAAAGCATTGAAATTACTTTATTGTACAGCATTTGATAATGATTAAAAACTGTGCGTTTTATTTACCGGGACCCTTTTTGACGAAACCGTATGTGACTAATATAAGTACAGTACAGTATTGTATTACGCAGTAGGCCTACAGTATTACGATCGATTTGCCGCTATATGCTGATTACACTTTGCGCGGTTACTTGAACGCATCTACCGTAAACCGAACTTCCGAACTTTTTTTTTCTACCTCGGTTAACCTGGAATTCGGTTAGTCGGGACTCGGATATAAATTTGCAAATCTCCGTAACCGTATGACCATTAACATTCTGAGATTAGTTTATTTAGCTCTAGTGTCTAGTCGAATTCATTATTCAGTATGGCATTATTGGATGGGGAAGCATTTATAAAACTAATCTTACTCCAGTAGGCCTAATTTTATTACAAAAACGCATAATTAAAATCTGTTTAAAAAGTAGTTTCTATCCACGATATCTCCTCCGATTTTTCTGAGGTGGAAAGGTTTGCACTCAGCCTCGTGATTCAAACTGAAGAATTATTTGATAAAAGAAGTAGCGACCTTGGGTGTCGGCATGCTGACCACATGACCCCATTGTCTATGGTAGATGATGCAACGGTCGGGTGGTAAGCGGTAGGCCTAATTCCTTCAGGGATGCAGTGCCACGGAGTTTTAGACCGACGACAGAGAAACCTTTCACGATCAGGCTCATACAAGATTTACTTGCTTGTCTGCTTCAGTAAAAGCAAAAGGTAATCCAAATTTGGAATATCAAGAGAGAAGAAATTATTCTCACAGATAACGTGGATTTCTCTATAGATTTAACACAGACTCCCTTGTATTTCTAAAAATAGCTTGCATAAACAGACGAAAGGCTATTGTAACTTCTTTCTTTTGCGGTTTCCCTCCTTCTCCAGGTAGAAAGCGCGGAAGAGATATAAAAATGATGGCTTCTTACTTTATACTGAAATAACAATGCCATTGGAAGGCGAGAACAGATCAGTCCAAGAAACGTCACATTTGCCGAAGAATGCGTAGTCAATTTTAGCTGTTTATTTCACTTGAAATATCTACAAGGAGATATAAATAATTGCTTCATGTAGAGTGATTAAATGACAGAATCATAAATAACACAGGACATAAGAATTAAAGATGGGAACAACTCGGAGATGAAAAAAATATATATATTTTCGAAAAACCTCTTTGAAGTAATATTTTAATAGAAACCACGAAATTGAAAAATTCTTCATTACTGCTGATTTCTTCACTCTGAAGATGGCAGAGGCGTAGTTGTTATTCATAAATGAACAATACTCTCCGATTCCCAAAAAGAGAGCATTTTATGAAATTCCCAAAAATCCACACAGAAGCTTTTATCGCATGTCGCGTATTTAATATTGACCAATAACGTTGAACAAATCCTCAGATATCGACAAATCACAGTGGCTTTTGAAAGAAGGGGTTTTATCGGATAAAATGTCAGTTTGTTATTCGATGTATGCAGTCACCTATCTGCCCAATAATGTTTTTAAAAATAATTTGTTTAATTTTCTGATCTTACATTCCTTTTACAAACTGATGAATTTCTTCATTGTGAAAATATTTTTAATGTTTGATTAAATATGATTGAACAAATCTTAGTTTAAATAATTCAATTAGATCATTTTTTTTAAATGTTGTACTCTGTTTTTTAGTCTAGTTCTTAGTACAAGTGTGGTCTTATGCATCCAAGTCATGCCCAACGACCTTAAATGAATAAAATAAAAATACCTGCATTGTTGACAGTGAACAGAACACAATCGCATTTATTCAACAACATAACTTATTAGGAAATAATTCGCTAAAGGATAAAGGATAAGAGATCCAAATAAAAGAGGACATCAGATCACCCTGTTATTACTATAAAGGAAGTAATGGGAAAGTTCAAATATAAGTCGCACCTTGGGATAAGTCAGTCCCGTCCAACCCACCTTCACCGATGCAGTTTTTTTTATACCACGATCTAGCGAATTCTTCTGTCCTCGTATTATGAAGAAACTCGTGATTGGACGTTGGAGGTGTGACGTCATACCGCTAGACGAGCGGTGACAGGCTGACAAACCTCGCGGGAGATATAATATGCTACATTTTCGAAACCTACAAACAGTTTATCGTATATTATTCGGAAATGCAAGGGCGCTTCGCTACGCCTGACGCCTCCGCTTCCCATACAACTATGTGGTTAGTGTTATGCATTATCTAGACTACATGCGACAATATACAAGGACAGTGGGTACAAGGCACTTGTGACAAAATACAAGGACAGTTGGTCAATCTGCTTCGCTCAGAAACAAAATACATCACACAGTCCATGCAAATGTGAATATCGAATGGGCGGAGATTAAGGGGCGACTTATATTTTAATTTCGCCGAATTAATATGTTTAACTAGGCCTACATTTAACATTTCCTGAAAAAATTATTTAATGTTCTTCATAATTGTAAAGAAAACAATACAAATAGTGCAAATTCCTATCAACTTTTTCCTATCGTATTGATCACAAGATGAAGCAAGCTGAGATGACGTCTTGTATCTTCTCAGTTACCATATTACTGCAAAATACTGTCACTAGGTAGGGGTCATTCATAGCTCACTTTTACATCAATACTAGGGCCCGGAAGTTTATGAAAATCATATTTTTAATAAAGCACTCTATTACATGCTAGTGTTAAAATGTGTACAAGACATGATAGAAAATAGAAAATTGATAGTTTCATTTTACATAATAGACATGGTAGAGCGGAAGAGAAGGCCAAATGGCCTTAGCTCTGCCAGAATAAATAAACAGAATACTAATAATAATAATAATAATAATAATAATAATAATAATAATAATAATAATAATAATAATAGACTGTTGTTGCATAATTCATTTTGCAATAATGCATCATAATTGCTTGATATTATAATATGTATGATACAATATGTTGTTAATTTATTACATTCTAACGTCATATTTCTTACAAATTTTAAATATTGTGCATATCTCTTTAGTAGCCTATTTAATAGTCTATTTAGCTAAGTGAATCTTTTGAGAACCCACTGTACAATATTTTTTCGGGACTGAT
The DNA here is from genome assembly GCA_964059195.1 of Ectobius pallidus. Taxonomy (NCBI): domain Eukaryota; kingdom Metazoa; phylum Arthropoda; class Insecta; order Blattodea; family Ectobiidae; genus Ectobius; species Ectobius pallidus. The sequence continues at coordinate 69,003,020 of CAXKWD010000009.1, read as the reverse complement.
TGGATAATATTTATCTTCGTTGATTCAAATTATTAAAATCTGTGGCATTTACCTTTCTTTTTAAGTATGGTATTTATACAACTTATACTACTTTTTTTTTTAGGTCGCAGGATCAAACCCGGCCGCAGTCGATGGGTTTTTTCGGACGTAAAAATCCTGGGCACGGAGTCCTCCGGGAGGAACTTTAAGCTGGGGGACCCGTATCGTAGATTTACGGCACGTAAAAGAACTCCAAGCCTAAATTAGATCCTCTGGACAAAATTTCTCGGACCTTTCACGTCCAAGTAACACCGTAGTTTCCGGAGGGGGTCAAGGGGGGATGAGCTTACCATCTGTCCTTCTGCCCTCTCTAGGAAAATAAGCGTAGCAAAATTCACATCTATAAACAGAAACCTCCACTTGGAGCCCCTTCGCCCTAACATGGGGGCATAGGATTAGAGAGAGAGAGAGAGAGAGAGAGAGAGAGAGAGAGAGAGAGAGAGAGAGAGAGAGAGAGAGAGAGAGAGAGAGCGAGAGAGAGATATGAGAGAGAGAGAGAGAGAGAGAGAGCTACTACTTTTAAAAATTTATAATGTAATTCAGCTAACAAGAGAATGATTAAATAATAGAGCATGCTTCATTGGTTTCAGAGAATATTTTACAAATCTTAGCACATATTTGCGTGCATATTTCTTCTTCTGATACAGCATTAACTTTCGGGTCTTAATCATTACCATAGCGATCCCCTAAGTAGCTGTGGTACTTGGGAGCGAAAATAAATTCCTCGGATAATGAAAAGATATAAACTAAATAGACGAAATCAAGAAGTTGGAGAAAGATGCTACAGAAGTTAAAAATGGAAGGCTTTGAAACTTCAAAATGGAATGACTGTCAAATTTTGAAACGTCGTGTGGGACAGACGGATCGATCCCCTAGATCGAGGTCATGTGACTCGAGTGCACCGAGTGCGGGCGTTGTATGTTTCATTCCGACGGTTAATTCACTTACAAAATGTATCAATTAAATTCCAGCGCCCGTCTTAACTCAATTGTGTTGTACATATTTCTACGTTGTCAGAACTTCTGTTGTTGCGTTCTGCCCCCTTGGAGATTGTTACCAGGAGCCAGTTGAAAGAGAATTGGTGCAATTATCCAGTACAGGGTATTCTTCAGCATTATCTGAAACCAAATTTAGAGGCTGGAAGATATTTTATTGCGCAAGCACTCACTAGATGTAGCTAAAAATCATCATACTTTTTTTTTTTAAACATGTGACATTTTTAGACATGCCTTAATCTCAGCCCAAATGATTCAGAATAATTTATATTTTAAATCCAAAAAATATGCTTTACATAGGCTAATCCATTTTTAAATTTGGCACATTAATAATAATATACAATAATAATCTTAAAAAAAATAGATTCTCTGGCCATAACCATAAAAAAACCCAAACTCTTAATCAAATTAAACCGTCATGGTCATTCCTGACCATTTTTCCGAATCCATTTTCCAAATCCAGATTTTATCGACTATCTCTCAAGTCGATTATTCCGAACCATTTTCTCGAAGGAAGTCTCGAAAGAAAAAGATATGAATTAAAAGAAAGCCATATAGCGTACTTTAAATATCTATATATAAAAAAAACGTTCGTATGCGTGTCAGTTATAGAAAAAAAGAAAAGAAAACTACTGGGGTGCTTTAAGCGTGTTTACCCCCTCCCCCCAAAATGATCCGCGTTGTCCGGAGAAGGTTTAAATCGATTGAAATCCTCAATATGACCAGTAGAAAGAAAGTTAGGCTAGGTGACTAATTTCTGAAAATATTATATTGAATTCATCAAATGTAATTCAGCTCCCATGACAACAATAATATTTGCAGTGTTCACATAGAACTTTGGCAGTTGCGTTTTACTGGACTTGAACAAATAATTATAATTAGAGAAGCTACCGATATAATTCATTTCTGTAAATCATTAATGGAGAATAGAATCCACCACATAGTTAACTTTCTCTACCCTAGGCATGGAAAATATCATTCTCTCTCTTCACATTTTTATATAGATTAATAAGTCGTATTGCGGGGACAGCATTTTCAGTTGTCTCAGCCTGAGTTTGTGCCAACGATGGGTAGCGAGTAATTCTAGGCCTACATCAGAAGTCTGTAATATATATAACATAATATAATATAATATATATTAAAAAAAATAGATTCTCTGGCCATAACCATAAAAAAACCCAAACTCTTAATCAAATTAAACCGTCATGGTCATTCCTGACCATTTTTCCGAATCCATTTTCCAAATCCAGATTTTATCGACTATCTCTCAAGTCGATTATTCCGAACCATTTTCTCGAAGGAAGTCTCGAAAGAAAAAGATATGAATTAAAAGAAAGCCATATAGCGTACTTTAAATATCTATATATAAATATATATTATATACATCCACTCATACGTTATTCATCGCTGTAGCCTTTGTATTGGTTTAGAAATAGCGATGTTTGTTGTAGCCCTAAGCATGCAAAAAGTGACAAAATAGGATGGAACGTGCGCGGTAAAATACTGTGTCCCAGATTTTTGGGCAAGAATGTGTGAAAGTGATTGATTGATTTTAGCCCCGAAACGGATATAGGCTACGTATGGCAACATGAAAGTGGATGACATTGGCGTAACAGAAAGTCGTCAATAGCCTAATTGACAAAATGTAAGACAAGCAAAATGTGACAACATTTTTCTTAATTCAGAACCAGTTTAAATATTTCGAATTCTTGTGGGCAGCTGATTAGTATGGTCCTCAACGTGCTTAGAACGGCTAAGCAATTATACCTTAATGAGTATATTAGGTTAACTCAGTAAATAGAAAGAATATATTTTTAATTCAGCTGTATTTGTTCTCATTTCAGTTTCGAGGCTAAAACAGGAGTTCAGAAACTGTATTTATACAGTAGGCCATGAAACTATTGATTGTCAATTAAGGTATTTTCTATTGTTAGTGTATTTTAAGGAGTAAATTTCAAGTGATATTAATTTAAATGGATATGATATAGGATGAAATAAAGAGGATGATTCATGGTATGTAAATATCCAATTCGGTATTTGCCATTACGGCTGGGGAAACCATGAAACAAAAAACCATGTCAAATTGACTAGCCATGGGATTTGAGCTTGAGACTTCCCGAATGCGAGTTCAAGACGTTACCATCTCGGCCACCTCGCTCGGTGTAGAAAGAATATTATAATAGGAAGTAAAATAAATTATCCAGCGTATACTGAAAAAAATGCAATATTTCTCAGAACGTTTAGCTTGAATACGAGCGGAAAAATTGTTGTGGAAATTGTTGTACAAATGTAAGGGCAGATCAAGCCTACGGTGTAAATATCACAGCATTCTAACAGTAGTCTATTTAATTTTGATACAAAGTATTTTGTTAACATCGGATGCCTGGATGCAGTACTTCTGAACACATAGGCTACTTAGCGTGTAGCCTATTCACATTAATTAAGGTTTACATGCCCTTTTTTCTTTATTATTCATACCAGATTCGTGTGGAATTTTAGTGTTAATCTTCATATTATCTTATTTACTATTTTTTGCATTGACTTCTTCAAACTCGTTAAAGAATAATTCATGAAATTGCCATAGGCCTATATATAACAGAGCAAAGAGGCTTGAACTACACTTTTTAATAACCATACAGACTTTACTGTTGAAAGCAGTAATTAATCTTACAAAGAAGTTTTAGGGAAAGGTTTTCTTATCTTTTTCTGGAAGGGTCTTTTTGTGTGCATAACTTTAATCTCGCAAAATAATGATTCATTTACGGGATACGAGACTCCAAAGTTTTTATGTCTTCACATCTTGCGTTGTTGATATTTCTTTGTAAAACTTTTAAAGTTAGATCAGCTTTTACACAAAAGTAAATTTTTTGTAAAAGCAGAATGTTGATGACATTGAGGATGATGATGATGATGATGATGATAATAATAATAGTAATTGTAATAAATATATAAACAAATACAATTGCCTAATAAATAATGATAAATTCACGTTAATCATAAGTTATTATTATAAACTAGCTTAAAAGGCCCGGCGTCACCCGGGTTTTTATTTTGTAATTTGAAATTAACTTATGAAGGACTTTCGATTTTCAAACTCTAGGGCCTTGTATAATATGTAGGCCTACAAAGAACTTGAAATGAGGAAGAACGACTCATCACACTTAAACTAGGCCTGTTCCCTCAGAAAACGCTAGATATAGCTTTTTATGGCTCACAGAGGATGTCGAATGTTGCATTACACACCATGGAAGGAGTTCAAATAACAGCTGTTCAAGATGGTCAAGTTGCAAGGGGACCAACCTTAAAACTAGTAACCATTTTAATCTCGATGGCGATCGACACATCGATTACTTTAGCGCAGACAAAACTAGTCGCATCATATTAATTCCTGTATGAATTAAATTGTAGGGTTACGCAGTAGCGTAGTGGTTGAGGCGCTGCGCTTCAAACCGAAAGGTCGCGGGTTCGATCCCCGATGAGGTCGTTGGAGTATTTCAATTGGCCTAATCCTTCTGGTGGTACTATGGCCCTGGTATCGACTCAGCCTCTAACAGAAATGAGTACCAGGAGCAATCCTGGGGGGTGAAGGTGGCAGGTGCGCAAGGCTGACAACCTTACCACCTTCACGTGCCGAGTGTCTTAAATCTGGGAGCCTCAACCTCCTGGACCCTTCTGGACCTCCATGGCCTGTATAAGGAACTATGATTTAAATTGTAAGTCAATACTGTACTAAGAAATAAAAATGAAGTAAGGGCACAGGTAAAATTGAAATGGTAAAAACCAAAGTAGCAAAATATATTATTACATTCCATGTCTGCTACAATAAATATATCAAGAGGTAGAGGGTCTGATGAAATGACGCACTTGGGCAGCAAAGAAAGCAAAATATGCAGGTATCTTGGTAACATGCATTGAGTGCAGAAATCCAAATTTTCACCATGATAGCATGAACGGCCAATGGATGAAAAAACACTCTTGTAAAAATATGTATGTGGGCCTATTACAGCTTACAATGAAAAAAGGGTTTGATAGATAGTAATTTTTGTGTCCAGCATTTATTTCAATGAGCAATGAAATTAATTCTAAGTAATATCGGATTTAATTTGTCCTGATAAAGGTAATTCGGAAAACTTCTGTTCAGAGAAGAGGTCTTAGGAAACTTCGATATCTGGAACTGAGCATCTGAGAAGGTTCTCGCATTCTCCTGTTAAGAAAACCTTGGCGAGCCCTGTCCTGGAGAATCCAAAGGTTATAATTAGAGGGCGGATTTCTATGACCTAAAATATAGGATATATGCATGCATTTATGACCTAAAAAACATTAAAATATGACCAACAAAATTTAAAATATGACTTTATCACTTACACATTGTTTATACTTTTTTAAGTTTCATTACAATAAATTTTATTAAAATATGTTAATTATTTAACATAGCTGTAAATTCTCAAAAAAGTATCATTATAATGCAAAATTTACAAAATTTACAAAATTTGATATGAAACTTCAAAATTTATTTAATATGCACACAAATATGCCAAAAATATGACATAAATATGCATATTCATACTAAATATGCTACAATAGTTGAAAATTTCCTAAATATGCAGTTATATGAACATTAAAAGCTGTTCCATTTTCACCAGGATGCTTGGAATCGGGTTTAAATTAGTCGGAAACCTGAAATAATGCAAAGGAGAAAAATATGACATGTCATAGAAATCCGCCCCTAGTTATAATATTGTAATTAAACATAATATTATTATACTGTAATATTTGAACCGGAAATACGCGTGTTTTTCTCTGATTTTTTGTGGTCGAATGTTTTCTATTGTGAATCTATTTACAGTTTCAAATTAATTTTGTTATTTATTTCAAGCTACGGAATGTAATTACTGTAGATAAATGACTATTATTTAATTAACGTTGTACAGCACTTGTGCAGTAGTTGCGGCACGCTGTCCTCAGCTTCTCTGGCTTTGTGTTCATTTTGTGGTTCGCTGACATTTACAATATTAAATAGGTCATTGTTATGCTTCTAGAGAGCTTATCTTTCGCTTACCATGCACTTTCCATCCTTAATGCAGAAGGTTGAACTGTGCTACATATTAATTTTGTCTTATTTTAACGTTGATGATATTGGTATACGAGGGGACAAATAGGATGAAGTTACTAATAAGCATGGCCCGGAACTTTGATAACGTAAAATACTTTTAAAATGAGCTGCAAAATGACTGCAAAAGTACAAAATAATGACCCAAAAATTTGTATGAAAATACTAGTTTGTTCGTCAGAGTTGTGTCTATTCCACATTATTTTATGTTGTTGGCCCATTTATAGGATTGTAATTAGCTAATTGCTATATAGACCTACGGTTAAATGCAAACAGCAAACCCAGTCTTTTCTGTATCCAAATTAAAATTATAACAAGGTTTTTTATATTTGCTTGTTAAGAGTTCCGATAATATTCGATGTAATTAAATGCACAAAAACTTTACGTAATGCAAGAAACAACATAACATGGCAAAATAATGACTCTGTATTTTTAAAAATCACCCAAAATATGAAATGCCGAAAAATGACCGTAAACTATCAAAAAATTGCTAAATAACTAAATTGAATTCTAAAAATGACATAATAATTAAAAATGACCAAATATGACCCTAAAAATTGTCATTTTTGCAATCTACAAGTCATGATCAGAATGCCTGCACTAGTGAGCATCATCCATGATGTACCAGTTAAAAGATGACATGTCATCAAAATCCGGGCCCTGCTGATAAGTGGTCTGTTTTATATAACTCAATATATTTGCACAATATAAATTCTACTCTATTGAGGAACATTTGTCCTAGACTGGAATCGAACTCTGGATTTTAGCTCGGTACGCTGTTGCGGACAACATTTGGTTTAAAGACGAGTCCTTGAAGTTTCTATCTTTCCGAAAGAGGTCGTCATATCCTTCAGAAAAGTGTTGAATTCTTGGAAATGTCAGGGGTTATATGCTAAATATGCCTATAGCGCCAGTATACAATACTATTACTAGGCCTATATGTTCATTTTCATTACATTATTGCAGTTTTTACGATTAGGCGGTGTAGTGTCATCAGTAGGCCTAGTTTTTATTATCAAGAGTCTGAAGAACGCGGAAGAACTTATTTACTGAATCCAGCCTGAGGTATGACCGACTGCGGGGTCTACTGGTTAGCGTCGCTGACTATCGATTCGCAGGTATGGGCTCGATCCCCGGTACCTCCTCGGATTTTCCGGGAACGGGTTTCACTCAGTCTCATCACACAAACTGAGGGACTACTTGATAGAGAAATAGCGGCTCTGGTTAAGAAAGCCATCAATAACGGCCCCTAAATACCCCCAATCCTGCCATTTAAGATAAAGTTTGTATAATAATATATTCATAACTATACAAACAAACCCTATTCACGGAGCCTCTTTCCATGCCTCACTATAGTAGTAAAACCTTCGTCCGTCACTAATACGACTCTCTGTTAATTCATCAGTCTATTTGAATGTATAATTATAAACAGATTTTGAAGACATGTAGAAAGCAAGCGAAACTGCATAAGGGGAGCGAAAATGGGCGGAAAACAGGAAGAAAAAACTCAGAAATTGAATCTAGAGTTAAGGTATAAAATCCACTTCTACCCACACATGCAAACTTATATTCAGTATTCAGTATTACTAATCCTTTTTCCTTGAGTTATTGTAAGAGATTTTCTTGGGCTTGTTCTTCTCTCTTTAAAGGCAATGAGTCCCTTGTAAATCTTCCAAAATTAATCCCTCCGTCTTTTTCTCCCGTCCCTATACTTCTTCCTGCTGGCATGCAATTCCCGGCAATTTTAACCAATTTTCTTTTCTCCTTTCCATCTACCATGTATTTTCGCCCCATTTTAGTTTTTCCCACTACATTCGATCAATAATACATCCAATACTACCTTGGAAGTTATATGCATGAATCTGTGAACTGGAAGCCTGATTACCTCAGAGATATGAATGCCGATATCAGATGTGAATTCAATCTGAAATATTTGTTATTCTTGTCAACAACATATGAAATTGGTTTGGAAAAGTATATATAGGGTGTCTAAAATTAGCAACTACAAGAACCCTGCTGTCAAATAGATAACCCCTTGCTTCAGAAGAAATGGCTTGCTGCTGTGACCATCAAGGCGATGATGAAAGAAGAGAAAGAAACCTTCACACTACCAAGCAGGACCAGTCTTGACCCCAAAGTTATATTTTATCATATTTTGACGTGAAAGGGCAGATGCACTTAATGACACACTTTTGATATTGTCAGGTACTTTCGTTACTTATTGTCTGTTGTGTGGTTGCATAAATAGTGAATAACATGAAAATAATATTTATTTTTATTAAGTGCACAAAAATTTCTTCTTCAGGACATGATTTCTCTTCGTTCCGTTGGCAATAAACTTGCCGGTACTGTCGTCCAAAGCAAAGAACTTCCCTGCGGGGTGCACTGCTGTTTAAGAGGGGCAAGAGGAAGTATATTGCTTTGGTGGTGGAGGAGGAGGTGGGGGTAAAATCACAGGTGGTTAGACAGGTTCTTATTGGTTGCCGGCTAGCTTGAACGCGTAACGGTCACATTCCTCGCTTTCCTCACAGGGAAGTTCTTTGCTTTGGGCAGCAGTAATTAATATTTCATTATGTTCATTGGTGGGAGTTCCTAGGAATTCTATAAAATATGTATTTTAAACATTAGCGGTAGCATTGCGTTTATGAGTTTTATAGCCCGAAAGCTGACTGGATCCGGGGCGGATTCATGGGATTAGAGCCACAAGACCCCCCCCCCCCCCACGGCGTACTAGGCAAGGTAATATGGCGGTGGATAGAAGCATTATATATACTGCAATATACTAAAACAATGTATTATACATTAAATATATTATGTTTGGCTGCACAAAGTCTAAGGGAAATAGCGCTAAGGTAATACAGTGAGAAAACTCAGTTAAAATACTGATGACTGAGGTGTTGAGGGTGGTTTTCTAAACTATTTTCCCTATAAATTTGATATTTTACACACTTCCACACTTTGAAATTAAATTTCAAATCCTATTTAAATATCTCAATTTGTTTTTATATAGGCCTATTAATTTAATTAATTAATTTTATAAATCGAAATCGTAATTTATGTCCTCCGAAAGATATTAAAATGTTAAACTGAATATTTTTTTGTGAGATTCTGTGATATTTCTTTTATAAACTTACTGATGGATTTTATATTGTTTACGCCTTTTATTTAAAACAATATTTTTAACGAAAAAATAAAACTTATAAAAATTGCCATGATTATGCTAAATATATTTTTATATGAACTAAGCTTAAGTCCTGTACAGAAAATCTGATTTGTAATTTAATTACACACATTGTGAAATACATTTTGAAAAAAAATCATAACTGTATCTCTCTTTTAAGAGGGGAAAAGATACATTTTGAATGTGGCAAAATAACAAGCAAATTGAAACTGAAAAAATAGGCGGTTAAAGTTTGCATGTGCAGCACCTCTTCCATGCGTCCAAATGGCATAACATTTTACTGATCTATACTTCAGAATATGCTTGATTTTTTATACTAAAATGCATGTTGCGTTGAGACGAAGCGTATTCCAACAATCCGTAGCGTTTTTTAAATTAATTTTTTTTTTTTTTTTTTTTTTATAAACGTGATTCACACCAAGTGAACTTATAATCATTTGTACATAGGCCTATAGGCTAGGGCCTAGCATTGTTCATCATATGAGATACTTACTCAATAGCAATAGATAATCCTAACTAAGCTAAAGTAATATTATCTATTTTATGGAACCCGGAGGTTCATTGTTGCGATTACATGATCCGCCAATCAACCCTATTCTGAGCTAACTCATCCAACCATCCCTCGCAAATCCTACTTCCATTAAATCTATACTAATATTGTCCTCTAGCCTACGTCTTGACTCCCAATGGTCTCCCAGTCAACATTTTTAGACATGTCTTTCCTGGCCCATGCGGTCAACATGTCCAGCCCATTTCATCCTCCATAATTTAATTAGGGCTATCCTTATAATATTCCGTAAAGAGTATAGGTTGTGAAGTTCAACATTGTGCAGTTTTATCCAGTCCCAGTTTTCATCTCTCTTAGGTCCGAATATTTTCCTAAGCACCCTGTTTTCGAACACTCTCAGATTATGTTCTTCCCGAAGAGTAAGGGACCATATCTCACATCTCATAGTACAACGAGCACGGTAATAATTGTCTTATAAATTTTTCATCGTAATTCTTAAAGCAAGAAGCAGACTAGATGTAGCTGCCTAACTAGAGCTAGGGATTTTTCAGTTTATTCAACTATCCATCCAAAAAGTTACTAAATTAGTGTTTATTCAGAGCAAAAAGTAAATTCTTTTACCAGTCCTGTACAGTTTTTGCTCTGTTATATCCATACTTTGTACCATATGTTTTTTTTTCTAGTTCTTGTTTCCCGCAAAGGATCATTATAAGTCCTGTAATGCCTTTTTATTTATATGCCCCGTTTTTGTATTCATTTCACAGAAAAAATATTGCTTAGCTCTGACGGAGCAATTTAGTTGACTCGCTTCTCGTATTACTTTCATTCTCCTTCATTATGTTTCCTCAGTCTAATGGCCTCTAGTTTAAAAAATGGCTATAATTCTCACTTCATATAGCTTACATGTGAAACCTTAGAATGTTTCCTCACGAATCTGGTTAGGTTAGTCAATTAAGGAATAATTATTTTTATTATTTATTTGTTTACATTTATCATAGTGTGTTTACGTTCAAATAAAGCCACTGGACAGTTTACATATTAGGCCAAACACAAACAAGAAAAATTACAACAATTATATATGAAAGAATGGGGCATAAGTCATGTCAATAATTTTGTTTCGAAAATGTGGGACGATTTTAAAATACAAACGATAGGGCAGGTATGGAATGTATGCATAATGTATAACTTATTATGAACACTACTTGTAGGGACATCCAATAAACACCCATAAGCGACTGCATCGTGCCACTGCAATGTATTGCAGTAGCTGAAAGCTTGAAAGCACACGTACCCACTCCATGATCTCTTCAAGTTCGGTAGGGATGGACATTATTCACCAAAGCTTCCATCAGCTCCTTGTGGTATTCTCTGGTATTTCTCCCTTGGATAGTGACTATTTTGACGTAAGAGTGCTGTTTGCATCTTGTCATATCCATTCTGCAGGGCAGATGATTCACAACTAAATTACCATCGCCTCTATTCGTATAACCGTACAAATTTGTTCATATACTAGAGAAGTCACACTCTACCGTGACATACATCATCTCATGGTACCGTTGCCTTATTCTGAGAAAAAAAGAGTTGCCATGACTTATGCTCAGTCTCTCGTCTCTATTATTTTGCTATTATCCGTTAGTTTGGAATATTTTGTGGTTGGTGACCCCTATATCCTAAAAAAAACCCTAAACGTCAATCGAAACTTTATAATTTCTATACCCGTATAAAAGAGAAATAATTATATATTTTACTGACTTTTGAGGTCCCCAGAGTTAATATAATAATCAGGGCCCGGATTCTGATGACCTAAAATTGTTTGAAAAATGACCTATAAAATGACCCTAAATTTTAAAGAAAATGACTTAATAATTATAAAGAATGACCTAAAACTGATATGTTATTTATAAAAATTATTATCATACATCCAAAGTTATAGACCAATTCATACATAATTGTAAAAACTGTAAATGCATTAAGGATGTTGTACAGGTAGGCTAAAAACTGTGTTCTTTGTTCTTCATTTGAGCATCTGAGAAGAAAAGTAAGAAAATTGTTTTAAAAGTAGATCCTACAAAAGTGTTGCATTTATTTTTACCTAGCAGTTTATTTAAATATAAGAATATACTTAATGTAAATCCATGAAAATGACAAAAGGACAAGAAAATGACTAAATAATGACGTAAATTGAAATAAATGCCCTAAAAAATATAAATTTGGCATAAAATGACAAAAAATGACCTAATAAAAATTAATTTCTATAATCTAGAAGCCATGATTAGGATTTATCTACAAGTTGGCAATGTCTATGCAGAATCAATGAAAAGATGACATGTCATCAGAATCTGGGCCCTGATAATAATGTTTGTGTGTCTGCTGTCTTATCTGTGAGAAGCACAGACCGAAAACAAAAGTCATAAGGCGGATTGAAAACCCCAATGATCTGATTAAGAATCGCACCACGGCCTTCTGGTTTGTAGCGAAGTTTTTACTTTCTCGCATATACGTAGTATAGAGAAAGTATTGTGATCGTGACAAAAAATCGAAGTCGAGATAACACCGGGAGAGCACGTTTCATGAAGCCTAGAAACCGAAAAAAATATTTTTGGAATGACGTCTGTCTGTCTGTCCGTGGACAAGCACAGCGGATAAACGGTTCATTGTATTTACTTCATTTTTTGAATTAAGGACTTTTTCGAAATTTTGTCGAACCGCCCTGAAATTTAGTTTTACAACTTAAATATTAAGGGGACTTTTCATGAAAACTTTTTTAAAAATTTTGATTTTTGAAAAAATGGCTCTAACGATTTTAATAAAAATTTTAATTGGAAACTGTTATTTATGACTAATAAAATGGCTATATCTGTATTTCTGCAAAAATGACTTAAGGGGTACTTGACTCGTATCCATTTTCAATTTTTCTAGATTATATCCATTACAGTAGGCGATACATGAAAACCTATCACAGTAAAGTTGTAGAAAAATTTTAAATGAACATTTTTTGTCTAACACATTTCTTTGTATATTTAATAGATATCAAGATAAAAACGAAATAAGGACAGCTTAAATGCGAATTTCAGAACATAAATGTCAATTAAAATATGAATGACATTTTGTTGCCCCTAGTAACAAGAAAACTATAGGCCTAATGTACTTATTGTTGTGAAATGCAATCAGTTTAGCTCAGTCGCAATGAACACACTAAAACCAATTACAGCGAGGTGGTAGGCCTATGGGCTAACAGGGAAGAGGTCCTGAGTTCAAATCGAACCTCGTGGCCGCCCAAATTGACTTGGGTTTTTCATGGTTTCCTCGTTCGCAAAGGCGAACGCCGGGTTTGTAGGACTTGCTTATTTTCCATAACTCATCGCCGCTATGTCACTGGATATTACAATCGTTTAAACTGAATATCACATAAGAAGACATCACTAAACAATAGAAACATGACGCGAATGAGTTGTTAAAATAGATCAGCGTTTCTCAACCTATGGTCCGCGAACACGGTGCAGATGGTCCGCAGACATAATTAATTTAAAAATATCATGAAGCAAGTGGGAAGTAAAGAAGTAGAAATTTTTCACATAAAATGGACACTAGATGTCAAAGTTTTTAAAATCTTCGAAAATACAGGTCATATCTTCTAAATTAGACCAGGAACTCTGCAACCGTCTCATTAAAAGTGAGTAATAACATAATTCCTAATTATATTATCAAATTGGTAATACATATTAAAGTCTGTTCAAAATATAATTTTACTGTCAATAGTTTCATTCCAATTCAATAACTGTGTTTCCGTCGGATTAAAAAGAAATGTATTTCGTTATTACGACCTATAATTTAATACCCCAAATATTAAGAATATAGGCCTACGTATAGCCTACTTTTAAAAATGGGATGTAAAATTAGGGGTCCGTAAAGATTTTTACTCATTTTAGAGGTCCTCGGGTTCAAAAAGGTTAAGAAACGCTGATATAGACTGTTTCACGCAAACATATTAAACACGTGGTATGACCTACATGCAGTTAAAGCGCGCAATATTACCTAAGTAGTAGTAGTAGTGTTGGCGAAATTCAAATATAAGTCGCCCCTTAAGCTTCCCCATTCGAAATTCACATTTTCACGGACTGTGTGAAGTATTTTGTTTCTGAGCGAAGCAGAGTGACCAACTGCCCTTGTATACTGTTGCATATAGCTAAATAATGCATAACACTAACCACATAGTTAAGTGCGCGAAGCGGAGGCGGCAGCCGTAGCGAAGCGACCTTGCATTTTCGAATAATGTACGATACACTGTTTGTAGGTTTCGAAAATGTGGCATATTATATCTCCCGCAAGGTTTGTCAGCCTGCCACCTCTCGTCTAGCGGTAAGACGTCACACCTCCAACGTCCAATCACGAGTTTCTTCATAATACTAGGACAGAAGAATTCGCTAGATCGTGGTAGAAAAGAAACTGCATCGGTGAAGATAGGTTGGGTGGGACCGATTTATCCCAAGGTGCGACTTATATTTGAATTTTCCCGTAGTAGTAGTAGTACTAATAATATGCAGTTTTACTGTCATTGATTATTATTATTATTATTGTTATTATTCTTATTATTATTTCACGGTAAAAGCATTGAACATAAAAATCGACCCTGATGCTTTCCGTTCTAGATACTTGTTAGTTTTATGAAAATCTAATAAGTAAAATTTAATTGTCTCTTTAATTTAATTTTTTCTGTGCTAGCCTTTAACACGTATATGCGAGAAAGTTTGTGCAACGTATTTTTGCACCATTTATTTAGGTAGTTGCACCATAGCTTACACATTACGGACAGACATTCAGAAAAAAATAGATGTGGAGGATGCGAAAAATTGAGTTATCTAGTACAGTGGGAAAGCCATCAATGTTATTCCACTATTCATTTTTGTTAGTTACATTGCTGCGAGTGTTGTTGTGTCTGTTAATGAAGTCAAGATATTTACTGATAAAAGAGAAGCCGACTGATGGCCTTTTCAATGCCCCCGGTTTGCACAGACGTAATTATGAGCAATATTCTGGATTTAGTGAATGAAAGCAACATGGATTATTGAAAAATGTATTCACTCCACTGTAGGATTTGTAGTGGATTATAGCGTAAAAGTTCCACCTTCAATATTTACACTGTCTCCTAGTTCTAAGCCGCTTTCAAATTTTATTCGCTTTCCACACAAACCAATTAAAAAAGCATTACATATTGAAAACCCCCCGCATAAATAATATTCAGTATCGGTAACTATAAACAACCGAGTTTATGAAGTATGAACTCCCCATGAGGCTTAGATATGACTTTAATATACCTAAAAGTTAAAGTGATCCCTATATAGGCCATGGAGGCCCAGAGGGTGCCAGGAGGTTGAGGCTCCCAGATTTTGGACATTCGGCACATGAAGGTGGTAAGGTTGTCAGCCTTACGCACCGGCCGCCTTTACCCCCAGGATTGCTCCTGGTACTCATCTGTTAGAGGCTGAGTCGACCCCAGGGCCATAGTGCCACCAGAAGGATTAGCCCAATTGAAAAATCTCAATGACCTCATCGGGAATCGAACCCGCGACTTTCCGCTTTGTAGCGCAGCGCCTCAACCACTACGCTACGGCGTACCCTCTTTAATATACCCACTCTATGAAATAAAGGAAGTCCTTATACGAGTAGTTGGATATATCTCTCCAGACTTCTGTTGGCACTAACTATACAGAATAACTGGGCGAAGACTGATATGCACAATAAGTTGTGCCATGAAATTTGCAATAAATATAAACCAAAATGACCAAGACAATCAAGCCACCATAACAAAGAAAATTTCCCCAATTCCAAGATTTAATACTGGCGTAGGACAACTTACGACTGGCCATTAAGCTAGGCCTACCACATCCCCTAAAAAAGTGAGGAAGTTTTTTTTTTAAGGCTGATCTTGAAGTAACTTACTTTATGTACAGCTTTTTACGCAACTTACTGGCGTTAGATTCTTATTTGTTTGTTTGTTTGTTTGTTTTTTTATTAATTTTTATTTGCGGAAAGTTCAATTTGCTACTAAACAAAACTCCATGTATTGTATGCTTAGGACTATGGTTCTTTTTCTGTTCAGCTATGCTACTAAAATAAAAGCATAATAGGCCTACTGCAATATAGATCTTGACCTGTTCCTCAGGGTTGACGCTCTCTCTCGGATTTTGAGATATTTCATAAATGAAGATGGTAATTCGGTCAGCCATATGCACCAGCTGACTTCAATTATTGCTTCTGGTATTAATTATTATTAAAGCTTAGGTTAATCCCAGGATTGTAATGCTACCAGAATTATTAAGCCAATGAAACATACCTGAGACCTCACTGGAAGCCGACAACACATAGGCCTACCTACTCAGGTCTATTGCTTGTAGCGTAGTGGATTACCAAATTATTACGTCCTGTCTAACCCGTTCTAATCATGTATTTAAATACTATGCGTTAACAGATATGCCCATAATGAATGTTCTCAATTTTAGATGTTTAGTATGATTAATGTGTACATTATGTTAAATGAAGAATGTAGCCTATTAAGAATTAAAGAATTGTCATTCTTATGCTTATTATCATTATTGCATGAAGGGCTATGAACTATAGGCTACTGGGATTTACATGCTGATTAAAATTTAATCTTGATAGAAGCGGGAAGAAGGTAGATCCTATGATATTTCGTCATGCTGTTGACGTAAAATAAAAGGAAACAGAACTGTTCTGTATCCTTGTAATCTGACATGCTGTACATTGACATTTCTGCATTTGCATACTATTTCCAGAATTATGTAAACTATTAATATATCCGAGTAATTATCTTTAATAAAATGGCAGCCAAGTTTCTTGCACCTATTCATTTTCATAAAAATACTGAAATTTCTTACAGATTCTTTTTCTGTATATTTTTAAATATCATATGAACAGCATAAAAATAAATAGTCTAAATCCATGAAGTGTAATTTTTTACATTTTCTTTACATTTAAAATATTTTTAAAAATTTGATGTGAAACTCACATACCCAACCAAAAGTTTGCCTTTTAGTATACTATATTATGTATAAATTGGTTGTAAAAATGAACGGAATGGCGTTACTACATCGCATTCCCGAAGGATACATAACCCAAATAAAATCTGATTAATGCACTCACGTAACTTTCTTTACTCTAAGCATGGCCAATACATCTTTATCACTTCACATTCTGATATGGAATAAGAGGTTATAATGGAAAAAGCGCGTATTCAGTTATTTCAACCTGTGAGGCTGTTCACCAGGCAAGACTGATTTCTACAAACAGTGGGGACTTATAACTACCCTTCAGAGAATTTTTTCGAAAAGTTGTTTCAAATAAAAGTTTTAGCTCTTAGTAAAGGCATAAGCACTTCATATGCAAAATTTAAACTGAATCGTTAGAGCCGTTTTCGAGAAAATAGCCAAAAATGAAATTTTCCTCTTGTAGGCCTAATCTGGCATTAATAGTAAGAGAAAGTCGTCGCCAATCTTCGTGTCACATCTCCTGAAGGTACTTAACCCAAACACAAAATGTTGTTTTCATACGATTTTTTCTGGAGCTATTTACAATACAGACACACACCTTTATTTCTGAAAACAGTATGTTTGGATTCAGGGAACCTTAAAACGTGTATTTATGTTAAAAAATAAACTTCGGATTTTGGGCTCCAACATAATACTTCCTCTACCTAAGTAGGTCTACCTATTGTACGGACAGAGAAAGTAAAAAACTATTGATGTTAAATTAGTTATTGCAAATGATGATGTTCATATATATTATATTAACTATTAACAAATAATTATAATAGAGAAAAGAATCACTCAGAATTGTTGATATTTGTGGAAATTATCAGATAAACGGCAATTCAGTACATGAAACGTGGCTGCCATATTGCAACATTAATTACTCGTATTTTTAAGAGTTTAATTAATTCTGAAAATGGTATGCAATTGCAGAAGTAGGCCTAGTCAATAAAGACCATGTCAGATTACAAGATTACAGAACAAATCATTGCTAAGAAAAACAATTTATTTCACCTATTTCTCAGTTACTCAAACCTGTAAGTCTGCTCTTAAGTTCAGTCATTAGCAGGCTTTAAAACTTAGTGCCCGAACCCACAGAGGGAGATGATTCCGGTTACCAACAACCTGAGTATAGGGGGTGGGGGTGATTGCGTATGCTGATAAGACAGTCATTGATAGTAGTACTGAGAAGTCAATGCGCTGGTAGTACGGTGCCTCTCAAATTGGTCAACAGTGTTCCTTGTCATCATGCGTGTTTATAAATGTATAATACGTGTTCGGAATACCCAAAGTAAAGTGTTCTAAAACGCAAACATATATTGAAACATTTGGGAGGGACTATTACACAAAAACAGGAGAACGTATCGTTTTGCATGCTTGTAATGTGAGTTTAGAGAATGAGAAGTTATTTTGTGGTCTTCCTATACATGTAATCCGGTTTGTTTACTATCACGTGAACTTTTTTTATTGTAGCTAGCGCATACGCCGAGCAAAGTCTGTACAGTACAGTTGCTGTTAACATATGCGATCGGGCACAAAGTTTTAAAGCCTGGTCATTAGTCCAAACTCTGGGAGATTTACTTCAAGAATCGTTTCTTTGTTGCGGTTGTTTAACGAAAGATTATGGACTTCTACTTAGGCCTGTAACTGTCGCTAAGTGCCGGATTATTGTCCCGTCGGGTTCGAACCAACGAACTTTAAAACAGAAAAGCAGGCTGACAATGCAAGAAGTGATGGTAGCATCGAGTTTTGTTTTAAATTTAAATTTGTATCTCACTGGCTGCAGCTGCATTGATTCAACCTTTATTATGGTCATTAATTTACCGAATTATTGGAATACATTAAAATGCATTTGCATGAAAGCCTTTTTATGTCTGTTTCAAATTCTGAATGAATACCAATGTAATTGTCAGATTTTGCTATATGCCTATACAATAATAATAATGAACTTCTGTTGTGGACCTCAGTATGGCCGCGGACGAATAAATTATTCTAAACCACCCTAACCTCACTCTAATTAAATCATACAGTCCAACTTTTTTCTTTAAATCTATCCCCACATGACATAATGATTAAAATAGCTTATGCATATTGGGGTAGGGTCGGTCTGGGTAACACAGTGGGTATTGGGCTGGCTTTCTGTTCTTAAGGTCATGTGCATTAACGTGACAGGTCCATTATTTTAATGAAGTACCGGTACTTAGTAAGCAGTAATAATTAATAGTCGATAACTACATTTCAGTAAGTTATGGATACAATTATTTATTTTTAAATTATAATAATCCTAATTATATTCTGTATTATATTACAAGTTAACTACTTATTTAATGGCAAGTCTAGATTTTGATTGGATTGAGTTGTACTTTATGTTCCTAGATTAGATTAGATCAGCGTTTCTCAACCTTTTCGAACCCGAGGACCTCTATAATTAGTGATGAGCGAGACCAGTCTTGGTCTTGCAGTCTTGGTCTTGGTCTTGCAGAAAATGCAAGACCGAGACCAAGACCAAGACCGCATCAGCGTTAGCAAGACCAAGACCAAGACCGACCATGCAAGACCGAGACCAAGACCAAGACCAACCCTGCAAGACTCTGGCAAGAACAAGACCTAACTGCAAGACTCTTGCAGTCTTGCTACTTGAAAAAGTTTTATAAAGCCCCGTTATGTAGGCAGCGAACCAGCGACCGCTACTCAAAGGCGCAGCAGAGTCGCTAGCCGGGGTAGTCCCAAGACTGGTAGGCCTATAATGTAGAGGCTGCCTCACCATGCGGTAACCAATGAGAGCAGACCCGGTGCGTTACGCTATCCGTATCCAAAAACCAGCGCACCATTAAAAAATACGTGAAATCGGTATACAACCTCTCTCACCACTACGTTAAAACAAATTACTGCAATGAAAACTTACAATTAATCTGACGGTTTTTCCTGAATCGCATTCCATACAGCTAGTTCCTTCAATTGGTAGGAGTTAAATTCACGATAAACACTCCATATTCATTTTTAAAATGTTTAATTGCAATAATTCTCTAGTATTATGGTACGAAAGACAAACAGATGTAACAAAGGCCCTAAGATATATATGAAATTTCAGTTTGCGTACAATATAAATACTGACCACATAATTTATAAATAAAACTTAACAATTCTGCCATACAGTTATTTACAGTTACTAGTTTCTCTAATCTCTCACTGGGTTAAAAGAAAGCTATGACTGAGGATTTATAATAATTCTTTATTACAACCAAATGGCCATACTATGATGAATGGAGCAACGATGGAATGATATATGGCGGGAGAAACCAGAGCACCCCGAGAAAGCCTGCCCCGAGCCCAACTTTGTCCACCACAAATTCTACATGGATCCATCGAGATCCGATCCCGGGTCCCAGCGGTGGAGGACAAGCGGTCTAACCAGTCATCCATGGGGCGGCCTATCACTGAGGATTTGAAACTTTAAACAGTATGCCCCGTAACTTAAAACGCCTATTAACATGCTCAGGAGCCTATTTCATTAACGATGATATCTGTTTTTACACCTATCATTAATATTCATAGCCTACTCTCACATATAGAATCTTTCCTGTCTACTTGAACAAAATATAACATAGCTATTCAGCTCATTCCATTCTCCTTGCAAAAAAATTCAAAATAAAGTTAAGTCTGAAAAAGTCAGGTTATACGCCCGGTATTCTTCATAATTATTCAATAAAACACTATTAAACCCTAGATTAATTAAAACAGGAACTTATTTGACGGGTATTTGCTAGTTATTACTTTACTGTTACGCAACTGATTCCACTGCAGCTATACAGACCTACATTTTGCTGATGATAGGTAGGACATCCACTGAAAACCTTTTTTTTTACTACTACAATTTTGTTATTGACACATAACGGTGGCGGTGTTTAAGTTCTTGCTGCTGATTCATATTAAGGATGCATATCGAATGGGAAAAGATACTAAAAGTGGGAAATGCCTCGTCTACAAATATTTGCTTGCATGAAGAATAGTTATGATTATTTATGACCCAATTAGTTGAAGGCCCGAAACTTGAAAGCAAGTAGAAAGTAATTTATGGGGGGTAGCGGAAATCTTTAAAGTGCAGAAATGATATGTTCACAATGTGTTATAAATTAGAACTAGGGTATATGGAAAGATAAATATTATTTATTGCGCCTATGGGTTTGGGTTTCGAATGGGCATTGTGTGATTTGCTATAGATAGAACCTCTCTCCTATGCGGAAATCTTTGAAACATTTCATACACATCCTGTTAATATTACTTCTTGTCTCTACAGCCGTTGAATTTGAAACTTTACAATATAATATTCATAATTTTACACTCTCAAATAGTATATAGCAGAGTTTCTGAACCTATGGTGGTCCGCGAAGATGGTGCAGATGGTCCGCAGACATAATTTTAAAATATCATAAAGCAAGTGGAAAGTAAAAAAGGAAAATTTTGTCACATATTTCGTTATAATGACCTATAATTTATACCACAAATATTAAGAATATAGGCCTTCTATTAAAAATGGGATGTAAAATTTAAGGGGTCCATGAAATTATTTAGACATTTTAGAGGTCCTCGGGTTCAAAAAGGTTGAGTAACGCTGGTATATAGCATCTCGTGTATTTTGGTTTTAAAGTTCTGCAATAGGATAACAGAGCATATTTTAACATTTACACTCAAAGTTTACAGTTCTAGCTTATATCACCATGGACTTTTCGGCAAACAGCGGGACATCACATAACTGTTTACATGGTCAAAGGAACTAAAAGCAATTAGCTTTCGTTACCTTCGCAAGCAATAACACACATGTAATCGGTGTAACTTTAAATCATGTAAACGCCATTGATCACAGTAAGATGCGTAAAAGAAAACTGCAAGACTCTTGCAACAAGACCAAGACCGAGTATGCAAGACCGAGACCAAGACCAAGACCACTGATGCAAGACCGCCTTGGTCTTGGTCTTGGTCTTGCATTTGCTCATCACTATCTATAATGTCTAAAAAAAATTTTACGGACCCCTAATTTTACATCCCATTTTTAAAAGAAAGCGTTTATTCTTAATATTTGGGGTATTAATTATAGGTCATTATAACGAAATATGTGAAAAAAAATTTACTTCTTTACTTTCCACTTGCTTTATGATATTTTTTAAATTATGTCTGCGGACCATCTGCACCATCTTCGCGGACCACCAGTGGTCCGCGGATCATATGTTGAGAAACGCTGGATTAGATTGAGGGGTAGTGTAAGCCCTTCGACTTCTCAACACTGCGAACTTAATAGATCTATTGTGAATACCCTATACCCTGTTCTAGCAGTTACCACTTTAATTTAATTCTTTTTAATATACGGTAGTCCATAATTTTCCTGGGTGATGTCCAGTCCTGAACACTGCGATTTTTCGTTACTGAAAACCCCACTACCCGGCCGGGAATCGAACCCGGACCGCCAGGGTGGAAGGCAAATATGCAACCTATACGTCCATGGTGGCGGACATGATATTCCTATAATCTATTATAATCTCAAAAAGAATGAAAATCTCAAGTTATCACTAAATAAAAATTGGTGGTAACATTGTATAAAGAGAAAATAACGTATTTTTTAGAAACCTTGGATTAAAAGTATAATTTCGAACACAAGACACACGAAATAAAAGTTGCACAATATTGAACTTATTCTATAAAATCTTTATGGTACTCCGTTGTCACCAACTATGATTTCAGTCACATTGAAAATGATCTTTTAGTTAATAATTGCATACGCTTACTAAACAGACTCAGTTTGATAAAAATTTAAAATGTTAAAATTCATTACGTCTTTTTAAATGTTAAATTTCTCACTGTGGTCGCAAAAATAGTCATGCTTGGTGGCTGAAAACTTAGTCCATTCCATCCCTTATGTTGGCAGCCATGTACGAGAAAATCAGTAATATAGATTGCAGGACAGCTGGAAGCCTCCTAAAATGACTCTACGGTTCGTAATAAAATTATTATTTCACAAAATATTTACGGCTGTCTAAAATATAGGGTGATAAACATGGTAAAATAATTTTATTTTGCTCGTCGGATTGTTACACTCATTTCGCAAGCATACCTACTCGTAAAATAAAATCTTACTTTTGCCACTTGTTTCTTATATACCGGTAACTATTATTCGTAACTGAATTATAATACTATCAAGGTCTTCAAGGGAGGATTAGCAGATCGTTATATTTAGAATGCATTTTAAAAGCAATAATATTATATAGTAGGGAAAGCGCAAAATATGCATGGATATAAGCAATAATATGAATTTATGATAAAGAACCTACTATATTGCGAATTTTCATATGAACTTTCTTGGTCCTATGACGAATATTCCTTTACTTGTCTCATTATGGTTGTCTCTTTCCTCAGTGACATATTCTCAAAACTAATAATTATTGGATATTTTATTTATAATATATTTACTACCGCTTTTTATCGCATATCCATAGCTGTGGTGTAGGGAATGCGTTCATTCTCCCTAGGCAGCGGGCCTGAGTTCGATTCTTGGTAAGGACAAATTTTCTAATTTTTCCTCACCTGTGAGACGAATGTCGGAAAGCTTTAGATCGTTGTGATGAATTGTAGAAATTCTGTGAAGAGTTGTTAGACCAACTCGCGAACAATATGACTTTGATTAAAGCTAAGACAACTGAACACGCATTTCCGCAATCCGGGCCTTTTATGTCGGGATGTGACTGAAGAAGTTGTGTTGTCCATGCCACGCGAGTTTCATGTAAGATTTCTATAGCAGAGTTACAATAATAGGCTATTTAATAAATTCTATTACAATATAAGAAAGTTCTCATAGGCCCATTTCTTACAAAGATGCGTTTGTATCTTGAATGATTGAGTGAAGTGGCCGAGACTAACTTCGAAGTTGTGGATTCAAATCCCATAGGTGAATGAAGTTTTCGGGATTTTCACCACTTGCAGACGTGAATGGCGATTTGCCTTTATTTAGCCTTGAATTTAGAATAAATATTCAGGCCATGAATGAAAATAGAAGACCTGTCACTCTGAAAAGTCCTGCAACACTAATAGATTGCAGCTAGTTTTAAGATTCAATACAATATAAATGTTTAATTGCATTTCACTGTCTTTATTATAGCCCTATACTTCATATTTTATACTCGTACTATAGTAGAAGCTGTTAGAGTTCGAAGTTTAAACAGAATAGTCAGAAAATATAGAAAATCGTAGAAAATAATTTTCGCAACAAATGATAAAAAGATTATGAAAAAAGTAAATAAGTAAGTGTTTTTATTGTAATAATTACTATTTACATAACCGATTGAAAACATTCGCACGGATCGGCGTGGATCGTATGTGCTTATTCAAAAACACAAGAAAAGAAATACAAAATACAAAATACAAAATAAACACAAACAATCCACCGCTCCTTACCCCCGCTCCTTACCGCTTTCTCGAATCTGAGCTGTCTCGCCTTCATTAAAAATTTCCCAGTCCTTTCCTCATCTTCTTTGTCCTCCAATAACGCCAAATATGTTCATTCATCCCTATTCGATGCCGTAAAAGGTATTGGTAGATATGTTTCTCTCCATTTTTCCAAACCCTTGCAATATTAGCCAGGATATGAAACCTTGCATATGAGACAGATTCTCATCCCGTTTTCATCAGTGATCTTAATCATCAGCCACGCACCAAGTCTAATCCAAGCGAACCCCAGTTTACTGAGTATGGTTCCTTTTTGTATGTATTGTTTCTTCACTGACTCCAATTTTAACCACGATTGTAATTCAGACGAAACCATGACAAAGTAGTCGACATGCCTCTTGTCACATGATTTACCCAAATATGAAATTTCATGCTAAGATGATTTGTTTTAGAACTAGGCCTATGCTATTCTAAACAGTCAGGCATACAGATACATTTTTAAAAATAGAAGTTTGTACTCTGGGTCCTTAAAAACCCATCAAATGTTAGGGTATAAGTTGAAACATTTTTTTCTCCACATAAAGCACAGGTTGATGTAGTTAAAAAGTTTTGTTGGAAGTGATTATGAGTGTTGTGATATTTATTTCTACATCCAATCGCGATTTTAATATCTTACGGGTTCTGAGAACGATGGCCTAATATGAACTGCTGCAGCTTCACCAGAATTAATTATTTTCTTGTAAAGTTTATGCAAAGAACGAACGGGTGGAAGATGATCACAAACTCTGTGGAATTCAAGAAGTTATTAAACATAAAATGGAGTCGCTAAACTAAGTTTCGTTCATTCGAGGAATCTCGCAGCAATCTCCAATAATCTTGTGCGATGGTTGTTCCTCAATATGACAACTTTCAAGTAATTAGAGTTACATTCAGTGCCGGCAGCCGGCAATACACCTTCCCGAAGTCATGATAATTGCCCCCTTTGGGTGATGTTGCTTCTGTTTTAATGTCAGCTGACTGAAACCTCAGACCAGCATTCCCTTAAATTTAGTTGTAAGTTTCTGGGATGCTTAAACTAACTTCCAGTCAAGAATCGAGGTTCAATGCCTCATTAAATCCAAAGCTCCTATCTCCATTTAATCCATTTGTCTTAATATTATTCTTAACATATTCATTCCACCTAAGTCCAGGCGTTGCTAGGAAGTAACAGTCAAAAGACGCTTTTAACACATTTATTACCTATAATAATGCCTCATACCTTAGTTTAACAATTTATATTTAACTATAGTAAACGAAGTGAATAACCAGGCTATTTTAGCATGTTTTGTTTTTTGCAGCTGTTTAATCTCTGGTGATTATGGCAATTTTGAGATTTTAGTGCAATTTTTTTTAAAGATATTATTTTTAAATGGAATTATTGAATTTTGGAAAGGTCTCTTTTCATAAAAGAGCTTAAATGTTATTCTCATTAATAGTCGAATAAATACATGTGCATATTACTAAAAATAAATATGCAATAAACCACTTAAATGTTGAGTTAGCTGGCATGCCAGTGGTGTAAGATAAGTGTAATGAACCGGCAAAAATACTTATTTCAATTCAAAATTAACATAAACTAATGTGTAGAAATGTTCATGTGAATTGATGTTTGTCATATCAAATATTTAACACCACACCATATTTCTACTGAATGTATTACATATATATATATATATAAATATATATATATATATATATATATATATATATTTTTTCAGTAGAAATATATATATATATTTTTTTTTTCAGTAGAAATATATATATATATATGTATATATATTCAGTAGAAAAATATATATATATATATTCAGGTGCATATGGCACGCCGTAGCGTAGTGGTTGAGGCGCTGCGCTACAAACCGGAAGGTCGCGGGTTCGATCCCCGATGAGGTCGTTGGAGTTTTTCAATTGGCCTAATCCTTCTGGTGGCACTATGGCCCTGGGGTCGACTCAGCCTCTAACAGAAATGAGTACCAGGAGCAATCCTGGGGGTAAAGGCGGCCGGTGCGTAAGGCTGACAACCTTATCACCTTCATGTGCCGATGTCTAAAAATCTGGGAGTCTCAACCTCCTGGAACCCTCTGGGCCTCCATGGCCTGTAATAGGGAACACTTTACTTTTACTAGTAGACTATATAGTTATATCTTCGATGCACTTCGATATGTAACTTAAGTTAGGAATATTGTGTTAACCAGTTTAACTCTACGGGCAATTGTTAAAAATCAAGTGGTAGGAACTGTGAAATCTACAAAACAAAAGGGCCCAAAATCCCTTTGATGATAGTCTTTTTTGCAGAAATATGCAATATTTTGCACCGCATGAACCGTAGCTCTTTTTGGTTTTAATGTGAAATAATGCACATGCTGTATTTTGTTATGCGAAATAACACAGAAGTTGCCACAGAAATTTGACTTCTTTACTTGCCCTACAATAGGATTCCTAGCTATGGGCTATACTTTCTTTCCCACACAATGGAGGCCCACGGGTACTGCAGAATTGTGATATTCTGTATTCCTATGTTATTTGCCCGTATTGTTATTTACAAGCGCCTTCCTTTTGTATATGAATTACTCGCCCCTAGCAAGATATTGTGTTTCATCAATCCATTGTCATGTTGACTTGTGTCAGAGTTACTGATGTTACACATCAGTTATGTCTAGCAAATTTAAATCCTTCCTGTTTTCATATAAGCAGACCACAGGGAAAAACTAGGAATGAAAACTGAGTTAAAGTTAAATAATCTAAGGCCAGTCTTGTTTAAATTTTAAACATAGTAATAGCAGTAGACCTAGTAGATAATGATTTCAGTGTTGTTTTTAACGTTTTCATTGCTACTGACATATACGAGGAAGAATCAAATGAAAACAGCAATTGATTTTTTTCCACTCATTCACTGCAGTAGCCACTCGTGCACTACCGATTGGATGGTCTTCATTAGACCTTGAGCTTATGCCACCAAGGTGCTCCTTTAATGGACCAAAGATGTGTAAGTCTGATGGTGCCAAAGCGAAAGGGATTCCTGAGTGCAGGTGTTTTGCTTCAACATGATATCGCCCGTCCTCATTCTGCTCGTGCAACCATGAAAACCATCGATGACCTTCGCTTCAAGTGCCTCCCACATCCGCCATACTCGCCAGATTTGTCACCATCAGATTTCCACATCTTTGGTCCATTAAAGGAGCACATAGGAGGGCAGAAGTTCAAGTCTGATGAATAGGCGGTGCACGAGTGGCTACAGCGTCAACCAAAATAATTTTTCTCACGCGGTATCAAAGCACTTCCTATCCGATGGCGCAAGTGCATTGAGAGGGGACTACGTGGAAAAATAATGTACAAGCAAGCATTCTTCCTGCAGTAAAATAGTGGAAAAAAATTAATTGCGGTTTTCATTGGATTCTTCCTCGTACTACATTGTCACCTTAAAATTGTTAAAAGCAGAGATAGGCTATGCAATCTGTGGATTATTTCTTTATATACCTAGGTAGCTTAATATGTAGCCTAAGGATCATTTATCCACAAGAAGAACGTTCTTTACGAAAACCAGCTCCTTCACTGAAATTTTCCTCATTGATTTCAAACTTAGAGCCCACCGATGATTTTACTTGACGATTACATATAATAATACAGAAATTTAGCCCATTACCGCTTTTGTAAAGGTTTAACACTTTCACCCAAGGAATAGCCTTGCTTTGCCCCTGTATATCGACCTTTTATTTGACTGGTATATTTCACGTTTTATCCAAATTCTGACATTGCCAAATGAAAGATATGGGCAAAGATGCCTAATTTTAGAGTACCCCTATTTTGCAAAATCTTATTATTTCATTTATTGCTAAATCGGGAATGCTAATAAAAAAGGAAAACAATTTACAGTGAACGCCGCTTAATGTAATCGCGGATAATGTTATCAGTCGGGTAATGTTATCACTTTTATGAAGTCCATACGGATTAATACTCAAACATTGGAAAAAGATGTATATTATGATCAAAGATTCGGTCTATGTTATCACATTTTCCGTTTTGCGACTTTATTTCCTAGTATTGTACGTCATTCAAAATTTTGACTTGAAGGATTTCGTTTCTAACTCAACTGTATTGTGTTGTATTGGAAGTAGCAGCTCTGTTCCCAGCTCATAAAAAGACTTGTTCGAGGGGGTGACCGACCTATTCGAGGGGGTGGCATTCCCTAATTTTATCTTTTAAGCATTAAAACATGTTTCACCCCTCAGTTTAACTGTTGCTTTTGATTTGTGAAGTCACAGTGATGAGATACAGTGATGGTTAGTGTAAAATGAAAAGATTTGAACAGACAGGCGTTAGATGTTTTGGTACGCGGTAGTCACCACAGGTCAGTAAACTTGCAAAAAATACTATGAGTATGAAATCTTGGTTAATGGAATCCAAAGCGATCCATTATACAAAGAAGAGGCATTGAAAGAAAATATATGGACAGTAATTTTCCAAGAAATGAACTACAGTAGTAAATACAGCCCATATAATAGTATTTGTCTACATACACTAGTATGATAATAAACATATGAAAGTATTTTAGTTTCTGGCAGTCATTTTATCAGTTCACTTTCTCATTTGTGATTGGTTGTTACCAACGTTAAGTTTTAGTTGTGAATGCTCAATACCGTGCTAAAGTTTGCGTTACGTTTTATGTTCCTAAGTTTACGGTTAATTTTCTATGTGAATGCGGCATTACTGTTGAATTTAAACACACTTGTACTGTAAAAATGAAAGATGAACTGAGCAACGTGATTTTTGCTTGATATCTGCAGCGATTTCATTTATGTTTATTTTACGTCAATTTACTACGTTAATTTCTCTATACACGGCCAAGTACTTTCATATCCTTCTGTTGCAACGATGATCACCTCCGAGCTCACAGCCGGCAAGCTTTAATGTATATAGATTTAGCTTACATGATTACTCAGAGAAAATAATCAGCAATACATTTTTAGTTCTTTAAAATTACACAAACATACAATTCTAAAATATTTTTCCTCCTAAGGAGAGAACGCCCCTCTTTTTCTTTCTTTTTTCTGTACTGACTGTACAGAAATGACTGTACTGGCATAATTATATCTGTGAGTGTGTGTGTGTTAGTGTGCAAGTGCAAGGGTACAAAATCGGCAACCGAGAAAATCAGTCTTTCAGCTATTGAGTGCAAAATTATATCATTCTCTGTAGTTGGTATTTTTTCATGCGATAAGAAAGGTATAAATACCTATTTATACAAAGTTAATTTCAAACTACATAAACAACTCACGGAATAATTTACTTGTGCCATCGATGGCATTCTTGTCCACCTTTTACCTTTTTCAACCACTTTCTTTTCTGTTCTTACAGTACAGTCAGATATGGACGACTGGTGTGCAGGTCAGAAAACAGAGAGAAAATACGATGCAATGAAGGCTGGAAGGAAAAGGATAAAAAAAAAAAAAAAGTAACCCAATTTTAGGCTACGTGAAAAGGCAGGAGAAATCAAGGGTAGGAATATTCATTATTCTCAGAGGAATTTTATAATCAAGACATGCAAAGGTGAAAGGTGAAACCACTGAAAGTTAGCCACATGTATTATTAATCTCGCCGGTGTTATTTTCTTATACTTCTTGTTTTTCACATAATGCTAATCATCTTTCATTCCGCGGATTCAGTAAGTTAATTATGTTACGCAAATATCTCTTTATAATTTCGAGGTTCAGTATTAAATATGAAATGAGCTTATGATTTATGTCATACACATTGACACATTTTGAATCGTTCTGTGAAGGTAGTTATAATACTGCAACGTGCTCTTTTTAGTCAAAATTATGAACATACTATGGGAAATTGTAGGGGGTTTTGCTAAATAGCACCTTTACTATGATTATAAACTGAATGATTTCCGCCGTCACCAAAGTTATGCCAACTTTCCCGACAGAGAAATATGTCATTAGCACAGTTCTTTATCCAGAAGTTAATCTCTACGAGGGGGAGTCCGAAAATAAGTTTCCCCTGGTGACTGTCTACAGAGGTGTGGATGAAAGACAAAAAATATGAGACATTAAAGATAAGACGTACCTTTATTTTTCCACATAATTACCATGTAGCCTACATTGAGACATTTGTCATAACGCTTTAGAAGCTTCAAAAATCCCTCAAGGAAAAAATCAGGGCTCTGCATACGGAAGTCCCAGTGTCGGAGGAATTTTTCTCCTTTTATATTCTCATGTAATGTCCAACAGAGACAATAATCTGTGATTCAGAAAGCTTATATATCTATCTTGAATGTTAACTGTACACGAACAGTCGTGGGAGCCCGGTCACAAAAATCATTAATTAGTGTGCCTCACAGTAGTCTACTGCATATGACATAACTTGTCTTTCTGTGAGGTAAACCATTAGGGCATTCAGTCATAGGAGAGAGGTTCCGTCTGGCGCTGTGAATTGAACTCTGGCTTAGCTCAGTTGGTAGAGCATTGGCGCGATTAGCCAAAGGTCCTGGGTTCAAGTCTGAGTGTCGGAAGAATTTTTCTCTAATATTATTCTCATGAATTTAATTGTTTATATCTTAAGTCCAAAATAGAATTCTTGGCTTCATTTTTATCTTATAGCTGTATTTATTATTTTTTCTGATTTTGAATGTTTTCCTGGCCGCCGTAAGAAATTCATTTCCATAGATAACAATTTTTACTCTAAATATTTATTAAATTTCCATTAGTATAATAATATTTTATGGTAATATTTATAGGAAGTTTACCAAATAAGTACGTTAAAATACAGGCATTATTTTGTTTCTCATGTATGAAAACAATATTTGTGAATTTCACACTCGTGTCTGGAATTCACAAGGAGTTACGGGATAGGAAATGACTCGGCCACTACGAGGCTCGCATTTCCGGTTCATACAATGACCGCATGGCGACGTGCGCCACATCGGACTTAAGTCATTTTACTAATACTCCATTAAATATTCACCAGATGCAGTCAGGTCAAGATCCGAGAGCTGCCGAAACGTGGAGTTCAGAAGTTATTAATGCAAAGACCCGTTTACAAGTTTACCGACTTCGGGACTCGAATAACTTGTACACAGAGCTGCATATGAAAACTTTAAGCCTCTGGGACACACAATCCTAGGCTAGCCACGTAGTTCCATAAGCACGAAACCTCCTATGCTAGCAGAAGTTTTGTATTATTTATTGAATTACTTACACACACAATGTGAAAAAATGCATACACAAACACCAAACTTAATAACTCAGGTAGATGCCGTTCATCTTCAGGTTGGAACCGTACTTCCGTTTTGAAAATATTGTAGGCTGATGAACAAAATGGATATTTGAAATTCATGAACCACAGATTATGGCCTCCGTTGGTCATTACAAGAGAATATTATAGGAGAAAAATTCCTCAGACACTGGGATTCGAGCTGAGCCAGAGCTCGCTTCACAGTGCCAGATGGGACATCTCTCC
Organism: Ectobius pallidus; assembly: GCA_964059195.1. Lineage (NCBI taxonomy): Eukaryota > Metazoa > Arthropoda > Insecta > Blattodea > Ectobiidae > Ectobius > Ectobius pallidus. The sequence goes on along the minus strand of CAXKWD010000009.1, from coordinate 68,971,207 downwards.
TTTGACTGATTAGGATTTCCCTTCTTCGACGTGAATGCAAAGGCCGACGACAACAGACTCTTCACACAATGTAGAGATCCGGTGCATTTCAGAGTAGTCTAATCGTTGGTTAACAAGGGCTAGAATAAGTGCTCGACTAATCTAGAGAATGCTAATTCCATGTTCTCACTGTAAAGAATTCTGGACGAGTTCCATTAGGCAGCAAAACCCCCGGAAGGCGATGTTTAGTCCCAACGTGCTTGCATTAGCAACAACTGACCAGCTCGACTAGAAAAGAGGTAGGGGGTAATTGTTCTTCCTGTGTTTGGATTAGTTCGCGTTCGGCTGTTGTGTAATGTGCTGATATCAGCGTCGCAATTTTTTATAAACCTAATATATAATCATTTATTTGTGTGTTTAGAGGCATGTAAATAGAGATTCGACAAATTAACACCGGGTTCATCAGCACATAATAAAGCAGCCATAGCCTAGATAAATCACTGAAAGTAGGGAACCTTTCTCTCTCTTTCTTTTTCTCCATTTACTCTTTAACTTCCTCGCTTACCTTTTCCCTCTTTTAGTTGGTTAATTTTAGAGGACAATAAAAAGAAAGCTCGCGGAACACATTATTATTATTATTATTATTATTATTATTATTATTATTATTATTATTATTACTACTACTACTACTGTAGTGGTTATTATTATTGTTATTATTAATTTTACTACGTTTCTTCGTATAACTAAAATTTTATTCTTTTAAGTTAGAAGAATATTTCCTTTATATAAATAATTTGTACTTCATTCTCTGCCAGGCATTTTGAAACACATGAATGCAATTCACGTGCATATTGAGGGGGTTAAAGCCAAAGTGGTGTAAGTCATGTCTTATTCATCCTCCCACCTACGTATATAATATAGGCTGAACATACATATTATATGAACATAATAGGGCTTACACGACTCTTCCTGCTTCATATTTATACCGCAATATTGCATTGAAATAGGCATACTTAGGTTAAAAATTTTTAAAACATGACTTACACCACTTCGGCTTTAACGCCCTCATATATTGGTGAATTTAAAATTATGTACAAATAAGCATGACCAACAGACCTAGACCTTATGATTTGAGTAATACTTCCGCCTTGTCATCTCGAGAAAAATTAGTCTTTATTCTTATAATTTGTAGTAACTTACTTGCAAATGCAAAGGAATTACAATCAACTGAAGGTAATGAGTTCAAACAAAACTGAAAGGAATATTAAAAAGGAAGTAAATATCGGATAATTATGTCAGAATGCTCTTCATTTCAAGTTTTTAATGAGGAGAATGTTTTCGCTAACAACTGCAAATATTCAAATGAGATCTCAGTAAATTTGTCGAATAAATTGCAGACACACTGTAGGTCTATGACTCAACAAATGCCGTCGCGTAACTTGATTTCCCGAAGCCTTTCAGACATCATTTATTTTCGAACAGCGTTAACGTCAGAGATTTTCGAGGTTTTTTTTATGCACCCTGTTTGTTTTTTATTGCCTAGTGTTTAAGCTTGAGTACTAAAACGTATTCAAAATCTCAGATGATAAAATATTGATGGGGAAAAAAGACCTGCTGGCATGCGCCTAATGGCTTAAGGCTGGAAAAAATTACACCCTTCTCCATCCCCGACGCAAATCCGCTTCTCCCTGCTTGTACAGCCGCATTATGACTTTGCCGATGAAGTCTCCTAAGATTTCAAGTCTATATTACTTAAGACTAAAAAAGCACGCTATAGGAATACACGAACGTTATGCTTGCTCTCTTAACAGAAATTCAAACTAATGCTTTTTAAAGTACAAATAACTACTATATACTGAACCACAAACCAAAAGGTAACTATGACATGAAAATATTTCACAAAATTCAGAGTTTAACTGAGATTTAGCCCTACTCCTCATATTAATCAGAATTGTGTTTTATGTACAGTTCGGTTTAATGTTTTATATTAGGAATTTACAAGTACAATAAAATTTGCAGTGTTCCCTAACTGTAAAAATATCGATGACCAAGATGATGATAAAAATTAATAATATCAATAATAAAAATAATAATATAACAATAACCGAGCGAGGTGGCCAAGATGGTAGCGTTCGGGAGGTCTCAGGTTCAAATCCCGTGGCCGGCCAATTTGACATGGGTTTCTTCATGGTTCCCCCAGTCGTAAAGGCAAATGCCGGATTGAATATTTAATACCATGAATCATTCTCACCATTTCATCCTGTACCATATCCACTTAAATTATTAAGTGCCAGTATGGTACTTTATGAGATTGTGTGGGGGACGAAAAAATGTCTGTCCGTCTGTCTGTCTGTCCGTCTGTCCATGCGTCTGTACGCACCATAACTCAAGTACGCTTTATCGCATTTTCATGAAACTTGGTATAAACATTCATAATGTCGATGGGAAGAACCCTATTGTTATTGAACCAAATCGGTTCACCGGTACCGGAGTAATGCCCAATTTAGTGCCTATTTTAATAGTATTATATTAGAAAGGCACCATAACTGAAATACTCTGTATCGGATTTCCATGAAACTTGGTATACTCATTTATGACGTTCTTGAGAAGTGCCCTATTGAATTTGAACCTAATTTGTTGACCGGTACCGGAGTAAACCCCAATTTAGTGTCTACTTTAAAGGCGCAATAACTCAAATACGCTTTATCGTATATTTATGAAACTTCGTATAGCCTACGCATTTATAATGTCCATGGGAAGACGTCTATTTATAATGGATAAAATCGGTTGACCTGTTTCGGAGTAATGCTCAATTTAGTGCCTATTTTATGGTAATACACGTATTCGAAAGAATTTATTAAAAAAATGAAAATCAGTTATCTTGACAACACTGCCTATTGTTTTACTGTGATCTTATAAGGCCTTGGAAATTAAAATACAGGTAGCTATGACAAAAAACACTATTGATTTACATGCGCTTATACAACTAGACCGTTAAAATGACCCCTGTGGCCGAGATGGTAACGCTTTGGCCTCACATTCTGGAGTCCATGGTTCAAAACCCGAAACCGGCCAATTTGAATTTTTTTGGTATTTCTATGTGAGTGTGCGATTGTCATGATATCACAAATCTGTACAGTTCAGTTGATGCTGGAAGATTTTAATCTAATTAAAAAAAAACTAGACCTTTGTTCTTCCGTAATCCCTGCTTAATGAATAAATCTGGAGCTTAACTTGGAAATCAATTTAAAAAAATCATATTCTGCATATCATAATTGCAGTCATAACTGATTAAACAAAAAAATACTGGCACTTTGTTACATCAGTAAACCTGATTTTATTATCTGTAGAAATTTACTCCATAAAATACACTAACAATAGAAAATAATTGACGATCAATAGTTCCATGGTCTGCCCTACTGTATAGACCATGGGTGCTCAACTGTGGCACATCGTGTCACTGTGCGGTAGGGGAATTTCTCCCACTACCGTCGCCCTTGACGTCAGCGTAAAGCAGTTTCGACGTGACACTGAACATGAAGAACAGGTTTCTTACGTCACAGGAGGATGGGGGGACTTAAACGTTTCCCCTCAGTTGCTCACCTATGGTATAGACCATGGGTGCGCATCTGTGGCACATCGTGTCACTGTGCGGTAGGGGAATTTCTCCCACTACAGTCGCCCTTGACGCCAGCATAACGCAGTTTCGACGTGACACTGAACATGAAGAACAGGTTTCTTACGTCACAGCAAGGGATGGGGACTAAAACGCTTCCCCTCAGTTGCTCACCTATGGTATAGACAGATCCCGAGCTCCTGATATGGCCTCGTAGCTAAAAGGAGTATAAATACAGGTAAAATAAAAAATATATAACAATAATGGTTAATTAATTTTACTGATAGATAAAATAATGGTTTCTTAGGCTTCCAACCGGGTGAGTAGGTGGATTGATTCCAAGTTTTCGGCAGCTTGCTCCGCTGCCACCTTCTGGGAGAAGTGAGCTAACTGGGAAAAGGTCTTGTGTTATATAGGGAAGACGAAGAAATTTTAGGTGGAGTAGGGGAACATCAGGAAAATCGGGAAGTGGGACATCCAGTTGGAAACCCGAGTAACATCATTCACATTTTAATGACATTGATGAGTGAAAAACTTAGTTTTGAGCTATATATGTGGCTGAGTTTTAAACTAGCTGTTTTGTATTTTCTTATTTCTGTAGTCCCAGAGAGTATAGGCCTACACTTACAGAGGTGCCTTAAAAATACGCAATTGTAAAATGCTTCAAACTTATCCAAAAGATTTTAGGATGCATAGGTAATATTCAAATTATGAGGTCTTTAATGTATCGTATATCTAGGGAAATGAACAAACAATTTGTCAATTTATTTAATTGTACTTTTTTTTGTTATTTCCAGGAGTTTCATGACAGCAGTAGTTGACAATGCATCGTGTCTCCAGGATCAGAATTCACTGAAGAGTCAAGAAGCAGGTAATTACACCTATCCTATTATTATATACGATTTTCTATTAATATAATGCATGTATAATATAATTATGTAAGCCCAGTAATTTATATGCTAGTATATTCACTATATTATTCTATAAATATATTAGCGATATAAAAAAAGCGTTAAATCAACATGCTATTTTGTACAAAATTTTCCTTGATTACGTAATGAAAGCTCAGAAGTAGGTTCAATGTATGTTAGTTTAAATAATTGTTTGTTTATCGGTCGGTTTACTTATTGTTAAAAAACTGGAGCAATTGACTTATTGAAATTTAGCATTTGAATTGTATGTAAGTGTAAAGAAGAAGAAGAAGAAGAAGAAGAAGAAGAAGAAGAAAGTGTTGTTTGTTAAATGAAGAAGGACATACTCGTTAATAGCCGCGTGTTGAAGAGTTATCATGTCTCAGTCGGAAATGAGAATCAAAGAAACACCAAAATTTTGTATTAGCCTACATTACTTTTGTTACTAGATTGGCCTGGCAATAGAGTCTTCGCCTGCTTGGATTTCAGAGTGCAAACTACTGTTTACCCTCAATAAGCAATAATATAATCGGACAGACCGCAAAAGAAAATGCCAACGTTTGACTCGCAGAGTGGGGACGATGAAAATTAGAGCACTATATTTTTTTCATATAATTTTCTTTCTGGGATATGTACACATCCCTATGTTCTGAAATGAAGTATGCGAACGTAGATTTTTATAAATGAATTGATCTTGCCTTTAAATATGTTATGGCTAGAGGGTGGGTGTTTGCATGTTTTATTTCCCATGAATAAAATGTATGCAAATAATGGAAATATGCGTTTCAAGCCATTGGGGAACGATTGGGGAAATTGTAAAGTGCATATTTATTGGTAAGTGCACATTTCGCTAATATGTGCATATGGATGCATGTTTTTCTCGCTTTTTCAATGTTAAAAAATAAAAGTATATAATTTAATTAACTTCTTTTTGTAACGTTAAAAAATTTAAAATTCGCTGCCCTGGAACATTTACCTCCAGGAATCAGAGCAGGTCGACTCAAGTCTTATGAAAAGGAGTGAAAATATAATGGGGTAGGTTTCTTAAGGCATATCTCCTGTGTAAATTATAACATTCAGAAAACAGAAGACTATGCGAAAATAAAGATTGGGAATGTCTGTTTTAAATGTTAAAAATTGAAATCTGTTCTTGTTTATTGTCTTTTTTTTTTTTTTTGGTGTGAAGTCTGAGGTTGGGAGCAGAGCGTATCTTACAATGCCGATAGAAATCGCTTTTGCTTAAACAGTGGATCGGTGGAAATCCTACTGGGAAAATAGTTATCTGTTAAGTGTGTGAAAACATTTAAGTTTATCGTTATTTTTTTATGATTTCTAAAAATTAAACAAATTAAAACCACCTTGTTTTTACTTGTATTAAATGTGTAATAATAATAATAATAATAATAATAATAATAATAATAAAGTAATAATAATAATAATAATAACAATAATAATGTAAGTAAGTAATGTTAAAAAAATAAAACAATAAAATAAAATGAATAATCAATAAGTCGTCATTTGCATGCTAGGGCGTGGTCTTGCGATGACCAAGGAATCTAGTTCAATTCTTAGCGAGAGTAAAGCCGTATTCATGCTAACAAAATCGAGATATTTAGGACTTTTTTTTGGGTTCTCCCGTTTTCCAAATTTCATTTCACGAACATTCTTCACTCTCCTACCCTATAATTTCTTATTTAGTTTCATTTATCGTTATTATTTATTTTTTTTAAATGCCCGTTTGATAACCATTTCGTGAAAATAAATGTGACTATCAGGGATGCATGTGTATCCAATAATCAATTTCCTCATGAGTTCCCACCCCCAAAAGAAGTGTAAAAAAAATGGCTTGCGTGGGGAACTTTGCTTGTCACTGATATAAAGTGACGTTGAATTTTGATAGGTGGTGTACATAAATAATTAATTATTTCATATCTTGTAATGTGTTATATTGTTATCTTGTAATGGCTTATCTTGTAATGTGTTAGGGTAAGGTGGTACATTTTCGAACATGGTACAATTCTGAACGGACTAAGATTTTTATCCATTTTGGGGTTTCAAATGTTAGCCAACCTCTTTTTAAAAATATAGCGTCCATACTGATTGTTTTGTTGATCTGTATCCGCGAGAATGATGTTCCGAGTTGTCTCATTCGGCCGTAAAAAATTATTTTCCAACCGAAGGTAAGAACGCCATGCTTGAAAAATGGCACGTTATAAAATTGCTTATAATTCCACGTTGTGTTACTGGAATATATTTTTGAGGACCAATTTTTAACTCATACCAACAAATAGCGTAGTCTTTAATACGTAAGTCATTGCCACAACAATGGGAATTCGTGAGCGGAATTTCAACAATGTAGTAATTTACAAAAACTAGCTCGAGGTACAAATTCGAACAAATTTTAGGTACAATTTCGAACAGTACTTTAACCCGCGATTGCTTGCTTAAGACTTGCATGGAAAAGCTGTTTTGCTGTCACAGCATTCTGCATGTTTATTATTATTAACTGTGCAAGTCAAATATAAAAGGGTGGTATTCATATATCTCTCAACAGTGGTATTATTTCAACGAAGAGCTATAAACTAAGACTTCCTCTGTAATGTTATTTCATCTCAGCATTTATGCAATACACAATAGCATGCAGCTGTTAAGTATTTTTATTATTGCTCTTGATGTTATAACAGACCGTCTTAATGGTCTAGTGGTTCCTGACTACGGACCCTCAAGTCTGGGTTCGATCACCGGTACCTCCTCGGATTTTTCTGAGGTAGGGTGATCTGGAACGGGGTGCATTCAGCCTCTTGACACCAACAAAAGAGCTAATTCATAAAGAAGTAGCGGCTCCGGTTCATTAAGCCATCAATAACTGTCGTAGGAGTCGTCATGCTGACCACATGCCCCAATCCGGCCATCTGCCTATTTAAAACGTGACACATCATTATTACGCTCATATTACTGATAAATAATAATAACAGAAAATAATATTTGGAAGAAAGCACTTTGTTCGTTGAAAATGCCACTGTTCGAAATAGTACCCACTGGTGTTTAGAATTGTACCTACTGCGGTACATTTTCGAACGATATTCTGGAAATGAAAGATCGATTGCCATGACCAATATTGCAGCTGTATGACTTTGATATTTTTGTGAAGGGTCAACTACATTGCCAACTTTGTGAATACAATACAGTTGAACTTGTCTTATGTTTATTGTGTTCATAAAATAAGAATATTTGTTAAGTGTTCGAAAATGTACCACCTTACCCTATATGTGTTATATGTTATATTGTTAGCAATATATTTATGTGGCAAAATTGCATTGTGCAATTAATTTTTACTGAAATTAACTTCATTTCTTTGTGTGAATATTTTCCACTTTTGGGGGCATATTTTCCATCTTTTTACTGCATAAGTGCATGCTTATATCCAAGCTTTTTAGTGCATAAGGATCCGCCTTCTAGTTATGACTTATGAGGGTACAAGACCATTTACTAAAAATAAGACATAGTAGCCGAGGACTAGAACAAGTATTGTCTGATTAGTGTGGGAACATAATAAATTGCCCTGGACTAACCATCCATATTCATGAATTCATCATTTTATATGAGTTAAATTTCATGCTAGTCAAAAGACTTCATGTGATTTTATGAGTGATGGAATTCAGAGTTGAGGTAATATGCAGGCATCGTTCTTGCTATCTCTATATGAATCAATTCCATTCGAGGGTTTATGTCTTGTGAAACTGCGTGGTGAGGAACAGCTTCCACTTTCCAGAATATTGATTGTCAAACCGCTTTTAGTAATGATATAAAGACTGCTACCTAGTTTAATTGAATGAGTTTATAGCAGCAGATGTAGCAATAAAGTCATGATTCACACACTATTATTATTCTCCCTAGACAATCTAAAGCCTTTTGGAGAGCGATAAAATGTTGAAATATTGCTCAATTTCTCATGTTGTCAACCCAAAACACCTACCACTCTCTCTATCTCTTCTTTACTGATCCATTCCTCCCAACCCTCTCTCACTCTCACTTTTATGTTGCAATATTTTCCCTATATGAAGCCCTTTATGGACCTCTGACCCCTACACATCCAGGTATGTATTTCTGTTCATGCATATTATATGTATTTAGTTGTTTATTTATCATTATTTATGCTTGGGGTAGCCGTGAGTGTAGTTGGTTGCGGCACTGCATTACAAACTGGAAGGTCGAGGTTTCGATCCCCGATGAGGTCGTTGGGACTTTGCAATTCCTTTGGTGGCACTATGGCTTTGGATTCTACTCAACTGCTAACAGAAATGAGTGCTCTGCAGCAATCTTGGGGCAAAGGCACTTGATGAGCCTCAACGTCCTGGAATCCTAAGGGCCGTTGTGACCTGTATAGGGACCACTTTATATTACTTTACTTATTTATTACTTAGCATTATTTGGCATTTGGTATGAAATTTTGTTTTTATAATTTAAAAGCATAATTTTATCAAATATCAGACTAAACAAAATTGATCAGGCATTTATTAGTTTTTAAATTTATTTCAATAACTTTAAAAAAAATTAAAACAAAGTATGTGTGATTTATTCATTTCGTAGCAAAAGTAAAGTGCGTTAAGATGGAAACGCTAGATGAACAAATTAGTTAGTTTTTAAAGGTTGTCATTAGAGCTGATATAAGCGAGAGAGTTTTATAATGTCGAAGAATTTTCAATTTATTTAGCTGATGGTTATTTAGAAGCATGTATCCAGATAGTGGAATAAGTGTTGTTTCTTTTGTACTGAAATAAAAACAGGTTTAAAACCCCCCACATAACAACTCTTGGAGTGGGTGAACTATATTTGGAGTCTTTGAATTCCCGGAACGATACTCTTGTTGGGAGGAATTGGCTTTTTATGCAGACAGACAGACAACATAGAGACTGGGAGTAGGAATCATTTTACTTGTCGGAATGTTAGGGTGTAAAGTGTTAAATATAGAGACTGCTATATAGGGATCTCTTCGTCACTGTCTGCTCCGTTCTGTGCACCCTCTGAACATCCTACAGAACACCTTCATCGTCACTGTTTCCTCTTTTGTTTAATTCTAGAACTCTATATCTGTACCATTAATCGGCTTGACTTTCTGCTTTGATAACTGCGTCGAATTCTCTTGTGTAGTGATTCTGACAATAATATTGACAACTTGGGACAAATAAAACACTCTGAAGTGAAACAGATAAAGGTAACTTCCTCGACCCAAATAAAGATTTCGACTTATAATAAAACATATTTTAATATATATAATATACAGTATATACCATATTATATGATATATTATGCATTTTATGGAATTCATTAAGGAAATTTAAACAAAACAGTTTTCAAGAAAATTGGCAAGATGACATTCTCTTCGTGTAAAGTGTAGTGAAAATGAGATCGTAGCTACCACATTTTGAATCGCATCCCCGAAGGGTATACACAACCATCTTATATATTGCACTGTCGTAACTTTCTTTACCCTAAGCATGAGTAATACATCTTTCTCACTTCAGATTCTGATATAGAATAAGAGGCCGTATTGTAAGGTGTGCGTTTTCAGTTGTTTCAGGCCAATGCAAAGATTTATTGTTCACCGGGCAAGGCAGGCAAGACAGAGCTGGTTTATAATTACAGTTCAGATAATTTTTTTGCAGAAAAATGTTTTAAATTAACATTTTAGCTCTCAGTGTGCCCCATGAACAACATTTACAAAATCGTTAGAGCAGTTTTCCAGAAAATCGTGAAAAACGAAATTTTCTTCATGTAAAGTGGCATTAAAAGTAAGATAAAGTTCTGGGGGGTCTTTGTATCACAAGTCCAGAAGGTTCTTAATCCAAATATAAAATGTTGTTTTTATAGAATTTTTTGTTCTCGAGGTAGGCTGTTCAAAGACATGCGTACACACTGAGACACGCACACTAACACATACCTATTTCTTGAAATATATTTTTTTGCAGTCAGGGTACCTCAAAACTTGTATTTATGTTAAAAATTCGACATCGAATTAGGGTCGAATAAATACCTCCTTTACCTCTAGTTATCTAGTACCTATGGTAAAGGCAGAAGAAGTAAAAATGGCTGAGAGTAGTAGTGCACGCATTGTAAATGTTGAAATTTAATTGAATTGGGAATATTACAGATATCGATAAAAAGTCATATCCATCCTCTATTATTAGCTTAGATTTTTAAACATCTTTCTAACATGAAACTTCGAAGTAAATATTTTCTTTAAGCATTTTGTTCACTTCCAAAACAATAAATAACAAATAATAAAATAATTTCCTGGCTGCAAAGAAAATCAGTCCAAATCCTAATCATTTCAAATAAAGTAGTATAATTTTATAGTATTAATACTTTAAACTCTATTTTTAAAGTGCGTAATAATACATAATACATGAACACTGAATTACTTTAGTTACAAGAAAATAATTACATGAGAGATATAAAACAATTTATTGAGCTGGGTTCTACTACAGTTTCCATTCAGTGCTTAGATTTTGGATTTCCCTATTGCTAGCTTCATTTCCCAATAACATTTTCAATTATGAAAACTTGAGCTCTACAAAACCCACAAACAATAATTAGATCCTATCTGCTCAGTAAGTATTTTTTCACTGGATTCTGGAAAATTCATACTCATTTTTTAAACGTAGGCTAATACCAAGTAATACTGTCAAATAGTATAATTTTAGTGACTTCTTGTGTGGTCCAGTGGTTGCCATTGATGACTAAGGATTTTTAAGACATAGGTTTTCCCCGTTACCTATAAATTTAGCAGGCCTGGAACGGGGTGTACTCAGCCACGGTAGGGCAACCGTAGTGTTTGGTATTTGGTATGGAACCCCACGTAGGGGGGAGAGGCGGGTAACCGTAGTGTTACTTGATAAAGAAGCAGCGGCTATAGTCAAGTTGACCATATGCCTCTCAATCCGATCATCTGTCAATGAAGTCTAAATATGGATGTAAATTATTCAGAGGTAGGATGATAGGCCCTATTCGTCCATGGGATGTAACGCCAGCTAGTTTAGTTTTCATTTTTTCTCATCACATATTTCATTCTCGGCTTACGACTCGTCCCCTAAAGCCTTGCTTTGCGTAGGCCTACTTGTTACATAAATAGCTATATAAATATTCTAAGACAGAAAATGTTTTAATTGGCTTACTGTAACATGGTATTCTTGAAAACAACCATAAAAAGTAATTCGAGAGTTTGTTCTCAACATTATCTAACAAAATTTCTGCACAAAAATCTGTGTTTCTTTCTAGTGTGCTTATAAATAAACTTTCTAAATATTCTGCATAACTTACAAAGCTCGAGGTTCGACTGTCAGATTTCAGTATCCTGTTCGTACACATTGGAAAACATGTAAGATTTGAGATTTTCCTGGCGAAGAGTATGAATAAATTTTTCCCGGGTAGACAGCCAGGTTTGAAGATCAAGTGTCTCCGACGTTTCAGAGGCCCACGCTGCCTCCATCCTCAGGGATACTGAAGACGATGGAAAAATGAACTGGCGCCTGATTGGTCGACTCCTCGCAACTCGCGATCTGTATATATACCACCTCGGCATGACAGACTTGACACTTCAGTATCCCTGAGGATGGAGGCAGCGTGGGCCTCTGAAACGTCGGAGACACTTGATCTTCAAACCTGGCTGTCTACCCCGGAAAAATTTATTCATTGGAAAACATGTACAATATACCAAAGCATTTTTCGCTCTTGGTTTATTCCAGCATTTCAGTAATTTTTTCGTTGATTTGAAGCTGCATTTGTGTAATCTTCATTAAATAAACAAAAGCATTCTGCTGTATTCACTGTCGCAGTTCTCTCTGAATAAATGTGACAAACATTTCATGTGAATATTTATTCCTCGTTATTATAATAATATGAAGTCTGGCGTATTTGCTATCTGTAAATAAGAACTATTTTTATGTCTGTCACAACATATAACAGACATCCATAATGCATGTTGAAACCCAAGTAAATCCTTGCTTCACTTTATCCAGAATCATCAGTTGATCATGGTTTTCGCTTTTTGGGTTAACGTTTAACAAATAATGTTATGTGAACTTACGATATAAAAAAAATCCATTTTAATTATTCCAAACCACCTGCATGATCAACTAGCCAGTCTAATTGATTGTGCTCTGGAGATCGAGGTTCAATCTCTGGTATCCAGGTACAATAGTATCGTCCTGAGTGGCGATGTCAGAACCTATATGCGCTATGCTGCGGGTTCGATCTTGGCCCAGCTTGATGGCATTTATGTGTGCATAAATGAGAACGGCCCATGTCTGTAAATTTACAGGCAAGTAAAAGTAGCTTAATGTCAGAGCAGCGGCACGGAGAGCCGAAGATCCTGGTTCAAATTCCGGCTATGGTATTGCATTTTTCAGTCTGACTCAACCTTAGCCTACTCACGGCCAATGTGATAGAATTATCATTCCAGGGTTCATGCTTAGGTTAAATCTTCACCATTTTTTTAACTTTTATATTATGAATGAAAATCAATATAATTGGGATATTCGTTAAACTGAAAGTAGTTTACATCAGATGGCTACAACCTAGCTTGGTTCTGTTGTGCATACGTTGTATGTGGACAAATCAGATTTCCTATTTGCCACATACGCCGAGTAAAAGTAATTCTTGACTTTCATGAAGGGGGGAATTAAAATTTTAATAACTTCTATGAGTCCTACAATTCCTACAAATATCCACAGTATAACATTTGAAAGTTAATTCTAAAATAAATAACCTATTAATCAACGTCCAATTTACTATTAGGCCTATAGAAGGTAACTACTGAGCAAATACGAGATGCCGGAAACATTTATTTGCAGTAGGCATACATCAGCATCAGCCGTTTGTTGTCTTTTTTGAATGAATTTTTGCTGTTTAATTAAAACTTCTGCTTGTTTTAAGTGTTCTAAATGGAGCCGTGTGCCTTTACAATCTGGGTATGGTGCGACGAGAGAAATCCCTTGTATGATAGATAGTTATCAAGGAACGTTTTGAGGAAGCCTCTTTTTTCGAGGAAAGGCAATCTAAAGTAGGTCCATTGATTGCGATTCCAGTGTTTAAAAATGAGGGGGGGTGAGTTCTATTTTCTAATTGTTTGTTATTAATTGTCAGTTAGCTATTTTACAACCTATATTTTGCATTGCATATTTAACCAAAAATAAAAAAATTAAAAATTAAGTACTGTCTCCGGGGTAAAATAGGTGGAGGCAGAATTGAAATCAAAACTAAAACTTCAATGTCAAATACGTCCTACAGATGTCCTAGTCTCTTCGGCGAATTTAATGAACTTCTTAGTCTAGTTTTCAGTGTTTCTTTCTATTTCTCGCGAACAGTTTTAAGGACCTGTCAGATTCTGTGTGGAGACTGCACGAAGTGAATGCCGGAAAGACAGGTCGTTATCGTGGGCCACGAGGTATAATAACGATCCAGTCAATTTGATTAAATTGTGTCGTGACTCAAGCAATAGACGATTTACTTTGCATAGAATCGCTTTTCTTCTAAGTGGTTATTTTCTTCAGCCTTGCCTTCTGCTCCCTAAGTTGAGGGTGGTGCATTTGAATAGGTCTGCGTTTAGGGCGTATTTTAAGTTTCCAACCAGACTTCTAGAGTTACTGAACTCGGTTCCTGTTTTTATTTCGACAATGTAGTAGCAGATTGACAAAGTTATACAGATTTATTGTGTTATTCTGGATCCTTGCGACTGTTGTTACATTATGTTATGTTATTTTAATTATATTATATTATATTATACTATACTATATTATATTATATTATATTATAATGTATTATATTATACTATGTTATACTATATTATATTATATTATATTATATTATATTATATTATATTATATTATGTTATATTATATTATATTATACTACATTATATTATATTATATTATATTATATTAGCCTATATTATATTACACTGTACTGTATTGTATTATACTGTATTATATTGCATTACATTGCATTGCATTAGATTAGATTACAGTGTTGTATTGTATTTCTTTACAGTGTTGTATTGCATTATATTATATTGTATTGTATTATTGTATTGTGTATTAATAAGGAAGGATAGCAATGCCCAAAACTGCTTTCAACAAAAAGAGGACCTTGTTGACCGGAAAACTACTCCGTTGACCGGAAGACTAGATTTGCAGTTAAGGAAGAAGGTTATGAAATGCTACAGAGGTAGTATTGCTTTATAGGGAACTGAAACATGGACGCTGGGAAAAATGTAAAGGAAATATTTAGTGAGTTTTGAAAAGTGGTGTTGGGGGAAAATGGGGAAGATCCACTGGACAGATAAAATAAAGAATGAATAAGTTTTAAGAAGAGTTGATGAGAAGTTGCAAGGAAAAGAAAAACTAACTGGTTAGGACACGCCATGAGACGAAAATGACTTCTCCTAGATGTAATGGAAGGAAAAATAAATAGAACAAGAAAACTTGGTAGAAGGAATTGTAGGATCAGGGGGCGTATTATATTTGATAGCGGACTGTAAAAGTCCCTAAAACCTACACGAGATTGTAAATTTAATTGTGATTAACACTTTCCGTGCCAACCACAATTAACAAGATCTCTGGCGGAGGACCACCTCCATAATGGAGGAAATGAAATACATCACTCAATGAAATCTTGAACATAAGACATAACATTTAATTAAGCTAAGCACACGAAAAAATACACTTTCACTTGGTTGACAAATTTGAGAACGAAGATAGAAGGTCTTCAGCTAACAGTCTTCTTGATGCAGCATTTATATATCCATACAATGTTTGACAATCTTCAGTTATGTAGAGTTTATGTTTGATGTAATATGTGAGTAATCTTAACGCATGAGCTTGAATGAAAATTTGTAAATAATAGAGTTGAAGAATCAGTCTTGAAATCACATAAAATCACATTTGTGAATAAAAATATATATGTGTCAATGAAGTGTGACACTTGTAGAAGTAAATTTCAAGATGAGAGACTGAATATTGAGTCTGATGAATAAGCTATTTAACGATAGCTAAACTCTCAACAATAAGCTCGATGTTTAAATGCGTAGACGAATGAAGAATTGAAGCCACTTCTAGTAATACTATTGATAACTTACTTGAAGTGAAGTATGTCCTCGTATGAATTGAAATTAGCAGAATCTTTACCTGCTGTAAGAATGAGCATAAATGACGTGATGTCCCAGCTATTTAGCAATTATCAAAACACCACAAGAACGCCATTTTGCCAGTCATAAGTTGAATGAAAGATAAGCACATATCTTGATGCACTCGAAAGTAATTGCTCACTTGAAGCATATTACGAAGAAATGTAGAATCTGTAGGATATGTTATCCTTACAAATAGAATGAATGAAAGATGATGTACAAATTATATCTCAATAATTTGAAGCACCAGAGAAACACATGAATCTTTTCATGTATAAGTAAAATGGAATTGTTGAAGTAATGAAGAAGGAAGTCAAGTAAATTGAGGAATATGAAAAGCATATAAACTGCTCAAGACGTGTATCCTGAAGACTGGATACGAAAATAACAATAAAATATAAATAATAAAGACAATGAATAGGAATAATAGCTTACAAGCTAGAAAATGAATGTTATTTAAATAGTAATATGAATCAAGTTGACTACAGAAACAGGAACTGACAAAAGAAAGATATCCAAAGCCAACATGAAAAGTTAAATCTAATGTAGACAGTGAATGAACATAGGATGTAATGCAATGACTTAAAATGTAAACTTGACAATAAAAACTAGAGAAAAAATAATAAATAGAATATACTGCTGATAAGTTGGCAGCAAAAAAAAATAATAATTAACTTGTACATAATTTAAATCTATGATTGAACATAAGTTGCCCGCAAAATTATTTTCTTGAAAATAATTTTAAAATATATTAGATTATGTGAAAAGAGTAGATTTAAACTTTGAATAATAAAGAGGTTTACTCATATTTAATAGAGTAGGGACCAGCATAATCAATGCTGACGTAAGTAAATGGGGCAATAGGAGATACACGAGAAGATGGTAAATCAGCCATCTTTTGCTGAAAGGGTTGAGCTTGAAATCTGAAACAGACATTGCACTGTCTGATCACAGAGCGAATTGTTCTCCTTACAGAAGGTATCCAAAACCTTTCCCGTAAGTGAGCTATAATAAGCTGGGAACCAGCATGACATAGTTTGAAGTGTGTAAAACGAATGAGATGTTTAGTGAAAGGATGCTTAGCTGGAAGCAAAATCTGATGCTTCGCATCAAAGGGTAATTCTGAGTGCTTCAGTCTTCCACCAACACGAAGAATACCATCACTATCCATGAATGGGCATAATGAGTGTATTTTACTAGATGAAGAAACGACATCAGACGAAGTCAAAGCATTGATTTCATTATGATATTCGACTTGCTGAATTATTTTCACACAAGTGTAGAGTGAATTTGAAATTTCACTAGGTTCAAGAGGACCTGTGAGCTTAATTTTAGCAGGCCTACAATTATTTATGAATCGTAGAACATATGCTATCATACGCAAAGTCTTTAAATATGAAAACTTAGTTACATAGGGTAGAAATTCAGGAGGCTGACTTTGAAGAAAGGCAGAAATCCGCACTTCTGGAAGTGCTTGAATAGGTTTGATAGGTTCCCTATGAGACCAAGTGGAATCTTCTTTAGATAGCCAAGAGGGACCTGACCACCATAATGCATTATGAACTAACTCATTTGGAGTTGAACCTCTGCTTATTAAGTCAGCAGGATTATCTTTAGAGGAGATGTGAGACCATAAATAGTCAGCTGTTAACTCTTGTACATCAGCTACTCTATTAGCTACAAAAGTCTTTAACGTAGTGGGCGAATGATTGAGCCAACTCAAAACTATTTTAGAGTCAGTCCATAAGTATGTTTTAGCAATGTTTAACTGTAACGTAGGTACAACTTTATGAGTCAGATTAGCAAGCAAGTGAGCTGCTAATAACTCAAGTCTAGGTATGGTAACTAGTTTGATAGGTGCTACCTTAGACTTAGCACAAAGTAATACAGTAGTTACTTTATTATTACTGTCAATAGATCTCAGGTACAAGCATGCACCATAAGCATTTTGACTCGCGTCGCAAAAACCATGTACTTGAATTAACATAGCTTCTGAAGGGAGAGCTAATCTTGGAATAGCTATTTGTGAAATGTCAGGTAATTGTTGATGGATTGATAGCCATTGTTTAGCTACACAATCTGGAATGGGTTCATCCCATGTGTTAGTCATTTTCCATAACGATTGAAAGATCATTTTACAATGAGCTACAATAGGGCATATCAAACCTAAGGGGTCGAATATGGACGCTATACACGAAAGTAGAGTTCTCTTGGTACAAGTTATAAATGGTTTGGAAGGATCTATTGAAGTTTGTATCTTTAACAGATCACTTGAGGGTTGCCATAAAAGACCTAATGCTCTTATTGCATTGTCATTAGATTCGTCGAATGAATGAATATCTTTTTTTTCATGCAATTCGACTGGAATATTATTCAGAAGACGTGGATCATTAGACGTCCATTTTCTAAGTTCGAAACCACCAAGAGGTAGCAATGTAAGAAGTTCTGATACCATCTTTTGTGCTTGATGGATATCAGCAGCACATGACACTACATCATCAACATAAGTTGAATTATTAATTATTTGAGAAGCTAAGGGAAACTTATCACCTTCGTCAATGGTGAGCTGCTTTAGAGATCTCGTTGCTAGAAATGAAGCAGGAGCGGTACCATAAGTAACCGTTTTCAAGTTGTAAACACTGATTGGTTCCGTGGGAGTACTTCTCCAGATAATTTGCTGAAGAGGTTGGTGTTCTGAATGAACTAATATTTGGCGGTACATCTTTGCGATATCCGCAGTAAATGCTATTGGATTAAGTCGAAACCTGAGCAAAATAGAGAACAGGTCAGGCTGCACAACAGGACCTATAGCTAGAATGTCATTCAAGGATTTTCCATTGGATGACTTAGCTGAAGCATCGACGACTACTCTAACCTTTGTAGTAGTGCTACTAGGCTTAATTACTGGGTGATGAGGAATAATGTATTCACAAGGAGCATTAGTAATGTGGTCAGCTCGTTGCATATGACCTAAATCCTCATATTCTTGCATGAACTTGACATATTCAGTACGTAAGTATTCGTTGGATGACAGTCTTTTTTCTAAGAGCTGAAACCGTTTGTAAGCTTGTTGCTTTGTGCTACCTAATGTTTCAGGCGGAGCAGTAAAAGGAAGTTTAACTATATATCTTCCAGAGTCATCTCTGGTGGTAGTTTGAGAGAAATGTTTCTCACATTCCGATTCATCATGGAATGGAGCAGAATTATTGACAGCTTCTAATTCCCAGAACCTAGCTAATTGTTCATCCACAGCTGATTCTGAGTGCAAGAAAGCAGAGTAGTTTGAATCGATCGACGAGTCAGAACTAGGAAATGAGCGATTAAAATGAGCTTGCTTGACACGAGGCTTCTCACGCCTATTAGCTGCTTTAGCTTTGCTGTGAGAAGTCATTTGCTTAGAAACACTCATATGTTTAGAAGCAGTAGTTTGCATAGGAATACTATGCTGCGAAGAAGTAACAGGTTGAGGGACTTTACCCATAAAGTACCAACCAAATTCTGAATTATGTATGCCAGGCAGATTATCAGCCATGATTTTGCCTGATAACAATATTTGTGAAAAAAGCTCTGTACCAATGAGCAAATCTAGGTACTTAGGTTGGTTAAATTTAGCATCTGCTAAATTCAAGTTAGCTGGAATATTCCAATTGTCAGTATTTATGTAAGCACGAGGGAACTTACAAGTAGCTATGCATGGAATAACCAAAGCATTCGTTTGGCATGACCAATCAGAAACATTAGATTTCAGTGACAAAGATGCTACCTTGCAGAGAGTGCGCTTTTCAAACACTACTCCTTGCAAATATTCTCTATGAGGAGTTGGTTTAAGTTTGAGGCGTTGAAATAATCTATCTGTAATTAAATTACAAGTCGTAGCTGAATCAAGAATGGCTGTAGCCTCAATGTACTCGCCATTAGCATCTGCTATTAACACAGTTGCTGTAGGGTATAGAATCTTTGAAGTAGCTGGACCACTTCTTAGCATGGCACATGGGTTTACTGGTATGGGAGCATTTGAAGGATGAAGCAAAGTACTATGTTTACCTTGACACTTCATACAAGTATAAGAAGAGCAGGCTTGTGAATGACCACCTATTCTCAGGCAGACATTACATACATTGTTGCGTTTCACAAATTCAAATCTTTGGGGCAAAGCGAAAGCTCTGAATGCTTCACAGAGAAATAATTCATGATCACGAGGGCGATTACAACATATACAAATAGGTTGAGACCACGAAGGCTTTTTCTTAGCTTCAGTGGACTTACGATTGTTGTTAGAATTATTATTAGATTTCGCAGTCACATTTTTGACTGGAGATTGATTCGACTGGGACTTGATAGCTAAGTCAGTCATTTGAATGACTCGAACTTTGGCCTCAAGGAAACTGAATAAGTCCTTCAGTGATGGAAACTTATCAGCTTTAAGCGAAGATTCCCAATCTCTAATAATAGCTGGAGAAAGCTTATCCAGTATTATTTTTGAGATAATAAGATCAGTCAGCTCAACATCAATGTGCAGTGACTGAAGCGCGTGGACAGTACTTATGTAATGATCTAAGTATCTCTGGAGCGAATCAGCAGAGTTTCTATCAATAGAAGGGGGAGAAAATAAATTCTCTAAATGAGCATTAGCAATGAGTCTGTCATTGTCAAAACGTTCTAACAAAGTTTGCCAGGCAATGCTAAATGTGGCAGCACTGACAGGAATATTATGTATAATAGTCATAACCTCAGGGGTTAAGCATGACTTTAAATATTGAAACTTGTCCATCTCAGACACGTACTGATTCTGCAGTATTAAGGATGTAAACGTGTCACGAAACTCTAGCCACATAGTGGGATCGCCTGAAAATGTCGGTAATTTTATTTCAGGTAACTTTGGAAGAGAAACGTGGTTTTGCTCAGTTAGCACTGGTTGCGGACTAGGCGCAGACATAGGATCTGGATCGTATATTTGCTTGTTTGCCTTTATGGAAGCTTCAAGTCTAGTAAGTGCTTTGTAATAGGCTTCTTGAAGCTCATAGCGTTGAATTTGCCTGTCATTGAATGATTCATTGTCTTCAATTGAAGACTGTTCAGCTTGATAGTGCTGAAATGATTGTTCAAGTTCAGCACATCTTTTAATAGCTTCAAAGTAAGATGCCTGATCCTCGATCATAAGCTCGTTTATTACTTGAATATCGTTTAAGAGCTGTACTCTTAATTGTTTAAGCTTTGCGAGCTTAATTAAAGTCTCTGCCTTAGACTCCGCGATCTTAATCAATGTTTCTACTTTAGCGATGGTTTTGAAATATGCTGTTTCAACTTCTTCACGAGAGTTGGCCTCAGCATTCGCAGCATGGAGTTGTTCGAGCTGGGTTTGAACCAACTTGAATTTCTCAAATGTTTGCTTGACCTCGTCTCTACGAGATAGCAAAGCATGTAACTCGATTTCACGAGTTACAGTAAAATCTGATATTACTTGAACTTGAGTGAATAGTTGAGCTTTGATTTGCTGCAGCTCAGAAAACTTAATCAATATTTCTACTTTAGAAATAGCTTCGATAAAGTCATTTTCGACTTCTTCATGGTAATTAATTTCAGCATCTGTTGGCTGAAATTCTTCTAGTTGAATTTGAATAAGCTCAAACTTATTGAAAGTTTCCTTTAGTTTGTCTTTGCGAGTTAACAACAGTTGGTGATTGAGCTCACCTGACTCATTAAGATTAGTAATATAATTACACTGACGTGTAAGTTGTGCCTTAAGAGGAGTGCGTTTTCTTTTGAGGTCTTCGACCTGTCTTACTGTTTGATCTTCCATGATTCAAAGATAGGTATATGAAGAATGAAAACAATGTAGGAATTTGCCCGCTTGCCGGGATACAAAGAAGCAATGCAAGTGAAATAGTATGCGAGAAGAACAGAACCGTTTGCCCGCCTATGAGATTCAACTTCTGGACAACTTATTGTCAAGAAGACAATGAAATATATGATAGAGCAGAATGATTGCAATTATTTGCAATAAGATGAGTATTGAATTGCGAAGAACGTTAAGAATCTTGTTCGTGTAAGAGAATTGTGTGTTAATGTACTGTTGACAGAGTGTGTTGTGTGTCTGTGACTTACAATGATGTCACAATAGTAGTATGGTTTTGCCGGTTACCCCTAGGGTGGGGCCCGATACTGTCCCGCAACATTGGGTGGGGCAGGTCAAAGTCCATCTCGCAGCGTGTTGCAGGGGCAAAGTCCGCATCGACCAAAGTCCACAAATGACGTCATCCAAAATGGCGGCGCGCTAGACCACGTGACCGGAAGTAGGTTTCATATTACAGCACGAAGCGGAAATGCAACGTCATCAGTTTTCCGTAAGATGTTTATTTCACTATGGTCCTGGGATCGACTCGGGTTTGCTGGTTAGCGTATAATATAATTTTCACTTTGGTCCAAGGCTAAAGGCGGCCAGTGCGTAAGGCTGTTAACTTTATTATTATTATTATTATTATTATTATTATTATTTATTATTATTATTATCAGACGCGATCGGGAGTGTAGAGAAGCGATATTTTAAACCTTCAAGTATTTTTTTTTTTTTAACTATATTTTATCATACAATTTTGCCGTAAGATGTTTATTTCTCTAATACATTCATTTTTTCACTATGGTCCTGGGATCGACTCAACCTGGATACCTAAGGCTGTTAACCTTATTATTATTATTATTATTATTATATTACTTCTTTGATTACATATCGAAGTCTAAAAGATATTATGTTAGCACATATTTCAAACCTTTATTTATTTATTTATTTATTTTTTATAATTATGGTAGCTATCGTTTTAAAACTATATTTCGTCATAAGATGATAATTTTAGCCCTGGGGTTAACTCAGCCTCTAGCTTACCGACGAGTGATGAATTAGCTTCAAACCCTCGGTATAATGAGGGAATAATATTATGTTGATAATTACGGCATTATAAAATTCGGCGTGATTTATACATGTGGAGTACAGAGAATTGCTAAGGTAATCGGAAGTCTCATCTCGCAAGATTTCTACTCACCTTGCAGTGGTCATATGCAGACGCAAGCGTTCTAGTATGTCTTATCTCGCACTCGTGTCACCTACATTTCATCTCTTTAATTCTCCATTCATAACAGTGATATTTCATTTATCCATTTAATCTTTAAATCCTAGTTTATTAATCTACCTAGTGCTTTTATTAATTTATTGCTTTGAAGCGGACTTGTACTATAATAGTCCTCACGGTTGCTCCTGGTGAAAATAGAAAAATGGTTTTCAATGCAAGGTTTTAGCGAGAGATTTGAAATTCTAATACGTAATTCTTTAGAAAATGGCTTCTAGCGCGTAATTTAAAATTATGAACAAATGACATTGTGGTAGATTTGTAATATACTTTTACGAGAGAGTTCATTTCACAATAGGTATCATATTACCAAAGTCAACAACCGTGTCGACAATCTGAACCTCCTTATTTATTATTATTATTATCATTATTATATTACTTTTTTTTTTCTTTCTTTTCTTTTTCTTTTTTTACACATCGAAGTCTAAAAGATGCTAAGATAGAACATATTTCATTTCTTCAAGTATTTTTTTATAATTATATTTCACTGTACATTTTTTCCGTAAGATGTCTATTTATCTAAAAAATAGCCCTGGGGTCGACTCAGCCTCTAACAGAATCCTGGAGTAAAGGCGGCCGGTGCGTAGGGCTAACAACCTTAACGTACATATTATTATTATTATTATTATTATTATTATTATTATTATTATTACTATTATCATCATCATTATTATATTACTTTTTTTTTCTTTCTTTCTTTCTTTTCTTTTTCATTTTTTACACATTCAAGTCTAAAAGATATTAAGATAGCATATATTTAATCCTTTATGTTTTTTTATAATTATATTTAACCATACAATTTTATCCGTAAGATGTATATTTCTCTATTACATTAATTTTTTACTATGACCCTGGGATCAACTCAACCTGGAGTAAATGCGGTCGGTATGTAAGGCTGTTAATCTTAACGTACATATTATTATTATCATTATTATATTACTTCTTTGTTTACATATCGAATTCTAAAAGATATTACGTTAGCACATATTTCAAAACTTTATTTATTTATTTATTTTGTATTTTTTTTTTTTTTTTTTTTTGTATAATTATGGTAGTTATCGACCAGTGCGTAAAACTCATGCTGAAGTCTTTAGAGGGAATATATTATGTTAATAATTACAGGTTTTTTTAATGCCGATACAGTAATATATGGCAAGCCAGTATCGAGTTTTATATTCAAGTGTTATATCATCGCAGAACTGTGCTTAGCGCTGTCTCAAAGCAGAGAGAGTTTTGCTGATTAGGCTAGCATTTTTGCTGATGCAGTAATACTATGTAGCGATGCTACGCTCAAGTGATACAACTTCATTCAGTCTCTTTGAATGTTCACTCATTATGTCAAAACACTCCTTTCCCTGTAATACATTATTCATTAGGCATTTTGTTTAATTTTCCATTCGTTACGCCTTATATGTGTTATATCAGTGATCTCATTCCTTTTGCTTTAATTATTATTAAAACCTAGTCATATGTGTAATTTTTATTCGATGCGTATTACCTATAACGATTTTTATATAATAAACCTATGTTTCATCTCTGAACGATATCACGTTACATGTTATACAACTTAATAAATACGTCATTATTCATAGGCGTTTTGTAAAGTCAGTTTTTTCTCAACGCAGAACCGTATCGCAACGTATGGAGATTTTGCCGTCATAAACGGGAAGTTTGCTGACCTTCACATACAGGACGGGTGGTATTATTTAGATCAGTGATTTAACTTTTAATACAATGTTATGCTTTACCTGCTAATCTGAAGCGATGTATTTACGAATTGATCCTATTTTTGTGTATAATAATATTACATTATTTTGCTTTTCAATTTGTTACATACCGATATATTTTAAATTATTCTTGAAGCGATTTCTTCCTATTTCTATGATTACCTATGATTTTACCTATTTTCTATGAATACCTATGATTTCTATGTATAATGTAATAAAACATTGTTTCATCTCCGTTCGATCTCACTTTCTTTTTATTTTATTTTTATTTTTATTTTTTAATTTTTTATAATTATATTCCACATACAATTTTATCCATAAGATGTCTATTTCTCTAAAACCTAGCCCTGGGGGACGACTTAGCCTCAGTTTGCTGGCTAGCGTATAATTTGAAACAATAATTTTCACTTTGGTCCTAGGGTAAAGGCAGCCATTGCGTAAGGCTGGTAACCTTATCATACCTTATTATTATTATTATTATTATTATTATCATCACCATATTTCTTCTTTGTTCACACATCGAATTCTAAAAGATGTAGCAATAGCCATTAAACATTTTTATAATTATGACAGCGGTCGATTTTTATCTGCTGACATAAGCCAACACATAAGATATCTATTTCCCTATATCATCTTTTTTCTGAGATGGACTCGGCCTCAGTCGTTGTACAAAATGTTAATCTCCTTGCACTACTGTCTCAAACCCTTGGACTGTATACGCAAAACATCGTAATAAATGCATCTTCATTCATAGACGTTTTGTAAAATATATTAAAAACTTGTATTAAGTTTTATACTCATACGTTATAAACAGCGAAGATTTCTGCTAGCCTTGTGTCATTGCAGAGAGAGTTTACCGAATAAGCTAACCTTAACAGATAGCATTTTTGCTGATGTAAGATTACGATAGCATGTATTTTAATCGATTGCATAGGAGATACTTATGCATTCAGTCTCTTTAAATCTTCATTCGTTATGTTACCTCATCTCCCCCTTTAAATCTTCTTTTCAGTCATTATGTCTTAATCTTTCTGTATTACCTAATGCTTTTATTGATTTATTGTTTCATTTTCCGCTTTGAATAACCTGATACGCTGACATCTATTTCATTCATAATTATGTACTATGAATTCTCATCGCTGAGGGGAGAGTAAGTGGAAGGTAGTCTACATTTACATTTCTCAATACCAAGAGCGCATGCGCAATCATTCGTCTACCTAGCAGGTCAGCTCTCTAAACTACAAGTTATGCGTTTTTTTCAATTGTGTAATCAGACGTATCCTCAATCAAAAGGTTAATTTTAAAATTTCTTTATTCATATGCTTTTTGTGTATGATTTATTAATCTTTATGTATAATATTATGCTGACCACATGCCCACCACACAATCTACCATCTGTCTATGGTTGATGATGCAACGGTCGAGTGGTAGGTCAAATCCCTTCAGAGATGTAGCGCCACAGAGTTTTGGAGTTTAGCTGCTTAAATATACACTACCTATTTTTTATGCACGATGCTTTCATTCTCCGTTCTGGAACGGACTTGGTCAAAATGTTTACTTTATACATCTAATTTTTAAAATAATCACGTAACAGTCCTATTACAAATAGTAGAAACTCAAAATAGCTGGAGGTTCAAGTTTTCAAAACTTACAATTTTTTAGATATTTAAACTTTGAATTAAAATTATGTTTTTTATTTCACAAGATCAGCATTAATTTTTACTATGAACCACAACGGGGGCGCGGGTCCTAACAACATCATGTTTGAATTAGTTTCTTAGCTCTCCACCATTTTATTCATGTTATCATACCATCTAGCTAATTAACATCACGCTACGGGTTTATTACCAAGTTAACATACATTTTTACTATAATTCATCACAAGCTTGGCGGTTAAAGATAATATGCCTAAGTTCTCATCATTACTTAAAATACATTTGATCTCAACCAGTCTTAGACCCATATTTTATAAGCACTTGACACAAGTAACATTTTTACGAGATCTTTATCATAATTTACAGAACACCTAAACATCTCCATTTTGCTTCAAAGTGATGTTCTTTACGCATTTCTTTTATAATGTGGTACCATCTCCTTAGTATGCAAATTGTCATAGATTTTTACCTAGTTTGCACCATCATGTTTGAATTAGTTTTCTTAGCTTTCCACCATTCAGTTAATAGAGGACTATGTGATGGAAATATTTAAGTAGGATTATTCCATTCTTGTCACTGAATAGAGAGGGTCTCGATGTCTTACACTATAAGTTGAGTTGTGAATGATGGATGAACGTTCGCAATCACTCTGAAACTGCATTCTACATACAAGTGTCGTAATCTTAGTAGTCTTGCTAACATTAACCTGTTGCTCTTTACCTATGATTCAGCAAGTAATATGTGTAAGATATGATTAAAATGATCTTTTTGTTAGACATCCTGAGAGTTGATGTATAGTAAATATACAACTCCACTCCTAGAAGACCAAGACCAAGACCAAGACCAAGACCAAGACCAAGACCAAGACCAAGACCAAGACCAAGACCAAGACCAAGACCGAGAAACAAGACCAAGACCAAGACCAAGACCAAGACCAAGACCAAGACCAAGACCAAGACCAAGACCAAGACCAAGACCAAGACCAAGACCAAGACCAAGACCAAGACCAAGACCAAGACCAAGACCAAGACCAAGACCAAGACCAAGACCAAGACCAAGACCAAGACCAAGACCAAGACCAAGACCAAGACCAAGACCAAGACCAAGACCAAGACCAAGACCAAGACCAAGACCAAGACCAAGACCAAGACCAAGACCAAGACCAAGACCAAGACCGAGAAACAAGACCAAGACCAAGACCAAGACCAAGACCGAGACCAAGACCAAGACCAAGACCAAGACCAAGACCAAGACCAAGACAAAGACCAAGAAACAAGACCAAGACCAAGACCAAGACCGAGAAACAAGACCAAGACCAAGACCAAGACCAAGACCAAGACCAAGACCAAGACCGAGAAACAAGACCAAGACCAAGACCGAGACCAAGACCGAGACCGAGACCAAGACCAAGACCAAGACCAAGACCAAGACCAAGACCAAGACCAAGACCAAGACCAAGACCGAGAAACAAGACCAAGACCAAGACCAAGACCAAGACCGAGAAACAAGACCAAGACCGAGAAACAAGACCAAGAACGAGAAACAAGACCAAGACCGAGAAACAAGACCAAGACCGAGAAACAAGACCAAGACTGAGAAACAAGACCAAGACCGAGAAACAAGACCACAGCCTTCAAATTTAAGATTCCATTTCAAAAATTCATATTTCTGAACGTTTAGTCACACTATAAAACATTTTCTACATAAAGTCACTATAATTATCGAAGTTTTTACATAAACTAACTATAAATATAGAAATTCGTCGGAGTCCATCAAACTCTTACGTTTTCCCACAATCTATTCATCTTTTATATGTTTAAGTACGTGCTCTACGGTTTTACATAAATTCATTATAAGTATCAAATTTTCGACATAACTTAGTGAAAATAACGAAGTTTGCTCGTAAAATGACTATAAATATCGACTTTTATACATAGAAAGTTGAAAAATTACACAATCAAATACACACATATCACATACACTTCATTTCTAGGAGAGTAGACCTACATTTCGCACTCATAAATGATACTTCATTTTAAACTAGGAATTGATAGAAATTAAGAAAAATATGTAAGTAGGGTTATTCCATTCTTGACACTGAATAGAGAGGGTCTCGACTACAGCATCGCATTGAATGTCCTATTGTTGTATGGGTGGTATCTAGTTAGAACTAGTCTTAACTGACTTTTTTCTAGTTAGAACTAGTCTTAACTGAGTTTTTTCTAGTTAGAACTAGTCTTAACTGAATTTTTCTCGTCTCGTATCGTTTCGTCTCGGTCTATTTCTCGGTCTATTTCTCGTTCTCGGTCTACTTCTCGGTCTATTTCTCGTTCTCGGTCTACTTCTCGGTCTATTTCTCGGTCTATTTCTCGTTCTCGGTCTACTTCTCGGTCTATTTCTCGTTCTCGGCCTACTTCTCGGTCTATTTCTCGTTCTCGGTCTATTTCTCGCTCTCGTTCTACTTCTCGGTCGATTTCTCGGTTTACTTCTCGTTCTCGGTCTATTTCTCGCTCTACTTCTCGTTCTCGGTCTATTTCTCACTCTACTTCTCGTTCTTGGTTCACATCTAGGTATCGATATTAAAGAACTGGTCTTATGTAATTTACCTCAAGATCCAGAACAACATCACCATTATAGTCATGTATGCTTCAGGATTTGGGATGAAGTGAAACATTTTATAACGAGAAACTATATAAAACAAACGGCTCAGGTTTACAGACTCTAAAATTTCATAAGTCATCACTAAGAATATTCTATCTGACTAGGACATATACGTATGGAAAATGAAAAACATACACATTTCTTCGTATCTTTTCTTTTTATTGTATCCATCACCCATTATTCATAACTCATCTTATAGTGTGAGACATATTATATCATAGCTTTGGTTAGGTTAGGATAGGTTAATTATGTTAGGTTAGGTTAGGTTAGCAGGATGATATTTTAAAATTATTTCTACAGGAATGAAAATTCTAAGTTAGGTTAGGTAGGTTATGTTGGGTTAGGTTATGTTAGGTTAGGTTAGGTTATGTTATGTTAGGTTAGGTTAGCATGATATTTTAAAATTATTTCTACATTGATAGAAAGGCTAAGTTCCTTGGCACATTTTATCAATGTTTCTAGAAATAATTTTAAAATATCGTCCTGCTAACCTAACCTAACATAACATAACCTAACCTAACCTAACATAACCTAACCCAACATAACCTACCTAACCTAACTTAGAATTTTCATTCCTGTAGAAATAATTTTAAAATATCATCCTGCTAACCTAACCTAACCTAACATAATTAACCTATCCTAACCTAACCAAAGCTATGATATAATATGTCTCACACTATAAGATGAGTTATGAATAATGGGTGATGGATACAATAAAAAGAAAAGATACGAAGAAATGTGTATGTTTTTCATTTTCCATACGTATATGTCCTAGTCAGATAGAATATTCTTAGTGATGACTTATGAAATTTTAGAGTCTGTAAACCTGAGCCGTTTGTTTTATATAGTTTCTCGTTATAAAATGTTTCACTTCATCCCAAATCCTGAAGCATACATGACTATAATGGTGATGTTGTTCTGGATCTTGAGGTAAATTACATAAGACCAGTTCTTTAATATCGATACCTAGATGTGAACCAAGAACGAGAAGTAGAGTGAGAAATAGACCGAGAACGAGAAGTAGAGCGAGAAATAGACCGAGAACGAGAAGTAAACCGAGAAATCGACCGAGAAGTAGAACGAGAGCGAGAAATAGACCGAGAACGAGAAATAGACCGAGAAGTAGGCCGAGAACGAGAAATAGACCGAGAAGTAGACCGAGAACGAGAAATAGACCGAGAAATAGACCGAGAAGTAGACCGAGAACGAGAAATAGACCGAGAAGTAGACCGAGAACGAGAAATAGACCGAGAAATAGACCGAGACGAAACGATACGAGACGAGAAAAATTCAGTTAAGACTAGTTCTAACTAGAAAAAACTCAGTTAAGACTAGTTCTAACTAGAAAAAAAGTCAGTTAAGACTAGTTCTAACTAGATACCACCCATACAACAATAGGACATTCAATGCGATGCTGTAGTCGAGACCCTCTCTATTCAGTGTCAAGAATGGAATAACCCTACTTACATATTTTTCTTAATTTCTATCAATTCCTAGTTTAAAATGAAGTATCATTTATGAGTGCGAAATGTAGGTCTACTCTCCTAGAAATGAAGTGTATGTGATATGTGTGTATTTGATTGTGTAATTTTTCAACTTTCTATGTATAAAAGTCGATATTTATAGTCATTTTACGAGCAAACTTCGTTATTTTCACTAAGTTATGTCGAAAATTTGATACTTATAATGAATTTATGTAAAACCGTAGAGCACGTACTTAAACATATAAAAGATGAATAGATTGTGGGAAAACGTAAGAGTTTGATGGACTCCGACGAATTTCTATATTTATAGTTAGTTTATGTAAAAACTTCGATAATTATAGTGACTTTATGTAGAAAATGTTTTATAGTGTGACTAAACGTTCAGAAATATGAATTTTTGAAATGGAATCTTAAATTTGAAGGCTGTGGTCTTGTTTCTCGGTCTTGGTCTTGTTTCTCAGTCTTGGTCTTGTTTCTCGGTCTTGGTCTTGTTTCTCGGTCTTGGTCTTGTTTCTCGTTCTTGGTCTTGTTTCTCGGTCTTGGTCTTGTTTCTCGGTCTTGGTCTTGGTCTTGGTCTTGGTCTTGTTTCTCGGTCTTGGTCTTGGTCTTGGTCTTGGTCTTGGTCTTGGTCTTGGTCTTGGTCTTGGTCTTGGTCTCGGTCTCGGTCTTGGTCTCGGTCTTGGTCTTGGTCTTGTTTCTCGGTCTTGGTCTTGGTCTTGGTCTTGGTCTTGGTCTTGGTCTTGGTCTTGGTCTTGTTTCTCGGTCTTGGTCTTGGTCTTGGTCTTGGTCTTGGTCTTGGTCTTGGTCTTGGTCTCGGTCTCGGTCTTGGTCTTGGTCTTGTTTCTCGGTCTTGGTCTTGGTCTTGGTCTTGGTCTTGGTCTTGGTCTTGGTCTTGGTCTTGGTCTTGGTCTTGGTCTTGGTCTTGGTCTTGGTCTTGGTCTTGGTCTTGGTCTTGGTCTTGGTCTTGGTCTTGGTCTTGGTCTTGTTTCTCGGTCTTGGTCTTGGTCTTGGTCTTGGTCTTGGTCTTGGTCTTGGTCTTGGTCTTGGTCTTGGTCTTGGTCTTCTAGGAGTGGAGTTGTATATTTACTATACATCAACTCTCAGGATGTCTAACAAAAAGATCATTTTAATCATATCTTACACATATTACTTGCTGAATCATAGGTAAAGAGCAACAGGTTAATGTTAGCAAGACTACTAAGATTACGACACTTGTATGTAGAATGCAGTTTCAGAGTGATTGCGAACGTTCATCCATCATTCACAACTCAACTTATAGTGTAAGACATCGAGACCCTCTCTATTCAGTGACAAGAATGGAATAATCCTACTTAAATATTTCCATCACATAGTCCTCTATTAACTGAATGGTGGAAAGCTAAGAAAACTAATTCAAACATGATGGTGCAAACTAGGTAAAAATCTATGACAATTTGCATACTA
Organism: Ectobius pallidus; assembly: GCA_964059195.1. NCBI lineage: Eukaryota > Metazoa > Arthropoda > Insecta > Blattodea > Ectobiidae > Ectobius > Ectobius pallidus. The sequence goes on along the minus strand of CAXKWD010000009.1, from coordinate 68,939,428 downwards.
AGGAGATGGTACCACATTATAAAAGAAATGCGTAAAGAACATCACTTTGAAGCAAAATGGAGATGTTTAGGTGTTCTGTAAATTATGATAAAGATCTCGTAAAAATGTTACTTGTGTCAAGTGCTTATAAAATATGGGTCTAAGACTGGTTGAGATCAAATGTATTTTAAGTAATGATGAGAACTTAGGCATATTATCTTTAACCGCCAAGCTTGTGATGAATTATAGTAAAAATGTATGTTAACTTGGTAATAAACCCGTAGCGTGATGTTAATTAGCTAGATGGTATGATAACATGAATAAAATGGTGGAGAGCTAAGAAACTAATTCAAACATGATGTTGTTAGGACCCGCGCCCCCGTTGTGGTTCATAGTAAAAATTAATGCTGATCTTGTGAAATAAAAAACATAATTTTAATTCAAAGTTTAAATATCTAAAAAATTGTAAGTTTTGAAAACTTGAACCTCCAGCTATTTTGAGTTTCTACTATTTGTAATAGGACTGTTACGTGATTATTTTAAAAATTAGATGTATAAAGTAAACATTTTGACCAAGTCCGTTCCAGAACGGAGAATGAAAGCATCGTGCATAAAAAATAGGTAGTGTATATTTAAGCAGCTAAACTCCAAAACTCTGTGGCGCTACATCTCTGAAGGGATTTGACCTACCACTCGACCGTTGCATCATCAACCATAGACAGATGGTAGATTGTGTGGTGGGCATGTGGTCAGCATAATATTATACATAAAGATTAATAAATCATACACAAAAAGCATATGAATAAAGAAATTTTAAAATTAACCTTTTGATTGAGGATACGTCTGATTACACAATTGAAAAAAACGCATAACTTGTAGTTTAGAGAGCTGACCTGCTAGGTAGACGAATGATTGCGCATGCGCTCTTGGTATTGAGAAATGTAAATGTAGACTACCTTCCACTTACTCTCCCCTCAGCGATGAGAATTCATAGTACATAATTATGAATGAAATAGATGTCAGCGTATCAGGTTATTCAAAGCGGAAAATGAAACAATAAATCAATAAAAGCATTAGGTAATACAGAAAGATTAAGACATAATGACTGAAAAGAAGATTTAAAGGGGGAGATGAGGTAACATAACGAATGAAGATTTAAAGAGACTGAATGCATAAGTATCTCCTATGCAATCGATTAAAATACATGCTATCGTAATCTTACATCAGCAAAAATGCTATCTGTTAAGGTTAGCTTATTCGGTAAACTCTCTCTGCAATGACACAAGGCTAGCAGAAATCTTCGCTGTTTATAACGTATGAGTATAAAACTTAATACAAGTTTTTAATATATTTTACAAAACGTCTATGAATGAAGATGCATTTATTACGATGTTTTGCGTATACAGTCCAAGGGTTTGAGACAGTAGTGCAAGGAGATTAACATTTTGTACAACGACTGAGGCCGAGTCCATCTCAGAAAAAAGATGATATAGGGAAATAGATATCTTATGTGTTGGCTTATGTCAGCAGATAAAAATCGACCGCTGTCATAATTATAAAAATGTTTAATGGCTATTGCTACATCTTTTAGAATTCGATGTGTGAACAAAGAAGAAATATGGTGATGATAATAATAATAATAATAATAATAATAAGGTATGATAAGGTTACCAGCCTTACGCAATGGCTGCCTTTACCCTAGGACCAAAGTGAAAATTATTGTTTCAAATTATACGCTAGCCAGCAAACTGAGGCTAAGTCGTCCCCCAGGGCTAGGTTTTAGAGAAATAGACATCTTATGGATAAAATTGTATGTGGAATATAATTATAAAAAATTAAAAAATAAAAATAAAAATAAAATAAAAAGAAAGTGAGATCGAACGGAGATGAAACAATGTTTTATTACATTATACATAGAAATCATAGGTATTCATAGAAAATAGGTAAAATCATAGGTAATCATAGAAATAGGAAGAAATCGCTTCAAGAATAATTTAAAATATATCGGTATGTAACAAATTGAAAAGCAAAATAATGTAATATTATTATACACAAAAATAGGATCAATTCGTAAATACATCGCTTCAGATTAGCAGGTAAAGCATAACATTGTATTAAAAGTTAAATCACTGATCTAAATAATACCACCCGTCTTGTATGTGAAGGTCAGCAAACTTCCCGTTTATGACGGCAAAATCTCCATACGTTGCGATACGGTTCTGCGTTGAGAAAAAACTGACTTTACAAAACGCCTATGAATAATGACGTATTTATTAAGTTGTATAACATGTAACGTGATATCGTTCAGAGATGAAACATAGGTTTATTATATAAAAATCGTTATAGGTAATACGCATCGAATAAAAATTACACATATGACTAGGTTTTAATAATAATTAAAGCAAAAGGAATGAGATCACTGATATAACACATATAAGGCGTAACGAATGGAAAATTAAACAAAATGCCTAATGAATAATGTATTACAGGGAAAGGAGTGTTTTGACATAATGAGTGAACATTCAAAGAGACTGAATGAAGTTGTATCACTTGAGCGTAGCATCGCTACATAGTATTACTGCATCAGCAAAAATGCTAGCCTAATCAGCAAAACTCTCTCTGCTTTGAGACAGCGCTAAGCACAGTTCTGCGATGATATAACACTTGAATATAAAACTCGATACTGGCTTGCCATATATTACTGTATCGGCATTAAAAAAACCTGTAATTATTAACATAATATATTCCCTCTAAAGACTTCAGCATGAGTTTTACGCACTGGTCGATAACTACCATAATTATACAAAAAAAAAAAAAAAAATACAAAATAAATAAATAAATAAAGTTTTGAAATATGTGCTAACGTAATATCTTTTAGAATTCGATATGTAAACAAAGAAGTAATATAATAATGATAATAATAATATGTACGTTAAGATTAACAGCCTTACATACCGACCGCATTTACTCCAGGTTGAGTTGATCCCAGGGTCATAGTAAAAAATTAATGTAATAGAGAAATATACATCTTACGGATAAAATTGTATGGTTAAATATAATTATAAAAAAACATAAAGGATTAAATATATGCTATCTTAATATCTTTTAGACTTGAATGTGTAAAAAATGAAAAAGAAAAGAAAGAAAGAAAGAAAAAAAAAAGTAATATAATAATGATGATGATAATAGTAATAATAATAATAATAATAATAATATGTACGTTAAGGTTGTTAGCCCTACGCACCGGCCGCCTTTACTCCAGGATTCTGTTAGAGGCTGAGTCGACCCCAGGGCTATTTTTTAGATAAATAGACATCTTACGGAAAAAATGTACAGTGAAATATAATTATAAAAAAATACTTGAAGAAATGAAATATGTTCTATCTTAGCATCTTTTAGACTTCGATGTGTAAAAAAAGAAAAAGAAAAGAAAGAAAAAAAAAAAGTAATATAATAATGATAATAATAATAATAAATAAGGAGGTTCAGATTGTCGACACGGTTGTTGACTTTGGTAATATGATACCTATTGTGAAATGAACTCTCTCGTAAAAGTATATTACAAATCTACCACAATGTCATTTGTTCATAATTTTAAATTACGCGCTAGAAGCCATTTTCTAAAGAATTACGTATTAGAATTTCAAATCTCTCGCTAAAACCTTGCATTGAAAACCATTTTTCTATTTTCACCAGGAGCAACCGTGAGGACTATTATAGTACAAGTCCGCTTCAAAGCAATAAATTAATAAAAGCACTAGGTAGATTAATAAACTAGGATTTAAAGATTAAATGGATAAATGAAATATCACTGTTATGAATGGAGAATTAAAGAGATGAAATGTAGGTGACACGAGTGCGAGATAAGACATACTAGAACGCTTGCGTCTGCATATGACCACTGCAAGGTGAGTAGAAATCTTGCGAGATGAGACTTCCGATTACCTTAGCAATTCTCTGTACTCCACATGTATAAATCACGCCGAATTTTATAATGCCGTAATTATCAACATAATATTATTCCCTCATTATACCGAGGGTTTGAAGCTAATTCATCACTCGTCGGTAAGCTAGAGGCTGAGTTAACCCCAGGGCTAAAATTATCATCTTATGACGAAATATAGTTTTAAAACGATAGCTACCATAATTATAAAAAATAAATAAATAAATAAATAAAGGTTTGAAATATGTGCTAACATAATATCTTTTAGACTTCGATATGTAATCAAAGAAGTAATATAATAATAATAATAATAATAATAAGGTTAACAGCCTTAGGTATCCAGGTTGAGTCGATCCCAGGACCATAGTGAAAAAATGAATGTATTAGAGAAATAAACATCTTACGGCAAAATTGTATGATAAAATATAGTTAAAAAAAAAAAAATACTTGAAGGTTTAAAATATCGCTTCTCTACACTCCCGATCGCGTCTGATAATAATAATAATAAATAATAATAATAATAATAATAATAATAATAATAAAGTTAACAGCCTTACGCACTGGCCGCCTTTAGCCTTGGACCAAAGTGAAAATTATATTATACGCTAACCAGCAAACCCGAGTCGATCCCAGGACCATAGTGAAATAAACATCTTACGGAAAACTGATGACGTTGCATTTCCGCTTCGTGCTGTAATATGAAACCTACTTCCGGTCACGTGGTCTAGCGCGCCGCCATTTTGGATGACGTCATTTGTGGACTTTGGTCGATGCGGACTTTGCCCCTGCAACACGCTGCGAGATGGACTTTGACCTGCCCCACCCAATGTTGCGGGACAGTATCGGGCCCCACCCTAGGGGTAACCGGCAAAACCATACTACTCACAATGTTTACAATTGACATATATATCATACAGTACGCTTTGAAGTTTCAATGAGTGATGGCATATGGCTCAAATGCTTATGGCAGAGCACAAATCAATGTTAAGTCAATCTTTAATTGTTTAAGTATCAATATATATCTCTTGAGATAAAATAATAATGCATACATGAATATGAGCAAAACAAGAAGGCTCTTGTATGCAACCCAAGTCTGTCTGTGACACAGAGGGTGAATGATGTAAGAGTATTATTGTATTATTACAATCTTAATAGTTTGATTATGGTCAGAAGGACCAGATGAAGGAATAACTTATTAGTACAGTCTTGCTGGTAATATCCTAGATGTAGGCTAGGCCTATTAATACAGTCTTACTAGTTCTATCCTAGATGTAGGCTAGGCCTATTAATACAGTCTTACTAGTTCTATCCGGCCCGGCAGGACCATATGTAGGAACAGGGGGCGTATTATATTTGATAGCGGACTGTAAAAGTCCCTAAAACCTACACGAGATTGTAAATTTAATTGTGATTAACACTTTCCGTGCCAACCACAATTAACAAGATCTCTGGCGGAGGACCACCTCCATAATGGAGGAAATGAAATACATCACTCAATGAAATCTTGAACATAAGACATAACATTTAATTAAGCTAAGCACACGAAAAAATACACTTTCACTTGGTTGACAAATTTGAGAACGAAGATAGAAGGTCTTCAGCTAACAGTCTTCTTGATGCAGCATTTATATATCCATACAATGTTTGACAATCTTCAGTTATGTAGAGTTTATGTTTGATGTAATATGTGAGTAATCTTAACGCATGAGCTTGAATGAAAATTTGTAAATAATAGAGTTGAAGAATCAGTCTTGAAATCACATAAAATCACATTTGTGAATAAAAATATATATGTGTCAATGAAGTGTGACACTTGTAGAAGTAAATTTCAAGATGAGAGACTGAATATTGAGTCTGATGAATAAGCTATTTAACGATAGCTAAACTCTCAACAATAAGCTCGATGTTTAAATGCGTAGACGAATGAAGAATTGAAGCCACTTCTAGTAATACTATTGATAACTTACTTGAAGTGAAGTATGTCCTCGTATGAATTGAAATTAGCAGAATCTTTACCTGCTGTAAGAATGAGCATAAATGACGTGATGTCCCAGCTATTTAGCAATTATCAAAACACCACAAGAACGCCATTTTGCCAGTCATAAGTTGAATGAAAGATAAGCACATATCTTGATGCACTCGAAAGTAATTGCTCACTTGAAGCATATTACGAAGAAATGTAGAATCTGTAGGATATGTTATCCTTACAAATAGAATGAATGAAAGATGATGTACAAATTATATCTCAATAATTTGAAGCACCAGAGAAACACATGAATCTTTTCATGTATAAGTAAAATGGAATTGTTGAAGTAATGAAGAAGGAAGTCAAGTAAATTGAGGAATATGAAAAGCATATAAACTGCTCAAGACGTGTATCCTGAAGACTGGATACGAAAATAACAATAAAATATAAATAATAAAGACAATGAATAGGAATAATAGCTTACAAGCTAGAAAATGAATGTTATTTAAATAGTAATATGAATCAAGTTGACTACAGAAACAGGAACTGACAAAAGAAAGATATCCAAAGCCAACATGAAAAGTTAAATCTAATGTAGACAGTGAATGAACATAGGATGTAATGCAATGACTTAAAATGTAAACTTGACAATAAAAACTAGAGAAAAAATAATAAATAGAATATACTGCTGATAAGTTGGCAGCAAAAAAAAATAATAATTAACTTGTACATAATTTAAATCTATGATTGAACAGGAATATTGAGAAACTTGATGACATCATGAAAGAAAAAAGCTATGGAGAGTTGAAAGATGCAGATGAAGATAGAGTTTGAGGGTGAAATTTCTCCCTGCCATGGGGGTGTAGACCTGATGTAAGGCAGAAATGCAATTAATGATTATATTATATTAGACTATATTATAGTATATTATACATTATAATATATTATAATACTTTATTATATTACAGGCCTAGATCGAAAACGTGCCGGTTGTTTTACGTTTCATCTCAAGGTACGTTATTGTTCTTTTATTTTTCGGATAGGCCTAATTCTTCATTATAATAACCATTATTGCAATTTGTGTGTTTAATATTATACAGAGTGCTTCAAAAAAATGTATATACACTTTGAACTGTCATAATAAATTTATTTCCCGTTCTACAAGGTTAAATTTCTGGGAGAAAATAATGTTATGTTTCTTCAACAGGGGTAGCAGAATAATTTCAACAATCGTCCAACAATCGTGCCAATAATCATCCTACAATGAAAAGTACCTAACAATGCTTGCTGATTCCACATTCCCTGCCAATTGTGCAGGGTTTTATTATCAACTAGGTGGCGCCCCCTCCCGCACTATCATATGGAGTACGAACATACCTGAATAGAAATTTGCCTAGGCAATGGATAGGACGCAGAGGGCAAATCGAGTTTCCTGCACTCTCTCCAGACTTTACTCCGCTGGATTTCTTCTTATAAGATGAGGTGTACAAACGTAAACCACGTAACCTAGACACACTTTGGTATGAGATTCAAGCAGTGTGCGCAGAAATCTCATTGGACACTTTGGTACGATATACGGAATCAGTGGTCACTCGTACTCAGAAATGTATTGATGCTGAAGGCCACCATTTTGAACATTTGAACTAATCCATTTTCATCAGAAAGTCATTTATTTTTCAAATTGATTTTTAAACTTTCCATTTCCAGAAATTTAACCTTGTAGAACGGAAAATAGATTTTTTATGACACTTTAAAGTGTGTATACATTTTTTTAAGCACTCTGTATTATCTTCTTCGCCAATTATTGCATCCTATTGCAATTACCTCTGGGTCGCAGAAATTATATTTCTATTTCTTGCCAGTCATTGAGTTATAACAAAGAACTAGATTTGTCGTTTTCTTTCCTTATCTCAAACTCCAGCTCTTTCTGAAGTTCTTACTTCAATTATTTCTGTGAATTCGAGTGTAATAAACTGTACCCATTACTAATGCCCCATGATCTAACTGAAAACGTTCTTTTTCCAAACTTCGGTCAATTAGCGATCTCCAATGCTGAGATTAAGTTTTCATGCCGGAAAGCTGTACTTAATTTACTAGCATTTCTGCTAGATGTTTACATCACTAAAAGATTATTTCTTTTAAATCTGAACCTAAGATCTGATGAGAGCTCACTCCACTTGGGTGCAAAAATCTTAAAAGGAAATACAAGATTTAAAGGAAAATTTACATAAGCGAATAGCCGCTTTGTGCAATATTGCCATAAGTAGTGTACAGTAGATGTTAAGAACGTAAATTCGAGCAGTAGCGGGACGGATCGCGGTGAATTCCCACAAAATCGTAGGCGGTAAACATTTTTGGTAAAAGATATGTGAATTACTGCAATCTCTGAAAAATAACAACACGCTAATTCCTACAAATTCCTTTCACAGTACTAATACCTGAGAAGCTCTCGTTAATACTAATTTTTATAATCACCATTCTCATATATTCAGATATTAAAAGGTGATTAAGAGAATGCAACAAAATGAAACATACGTAAAACCACACAGTGCAGTAAATAGTGTTTCATTTAGAATAAAAGAAAAGAAGACATTGGAGGAAGAAACAAGGAAGGGATTAATGAATATTTATGTGGGCGCATCACAAGATTTGATTATATGAAGAAAGTGTCTTACAGAAATAAAACATAAAGTACTTGACATATATATATATATTTTTTATTTATTTATTTATTTACTTTAAACGATGTTTCGACAAAGGAATTAATGGCTAGCTTTCACAATGTTTAATATCTAATTTTTTGCAATGTTATAATTTTAAACAATGAACAAAGATAAAAGATTTAACTACATCAGCCTGTATTAAAGCTGCTAGGTCTCAAGTTTTTGTTAAGTGGAAGGGAAGGTGTTTTGTAGTAATTTAAATAATTTGTCTTTGTAGTAATTCACATATCTTGTCTTTGTAGGAATTCACATAACTTGTCTTTGTAGGAATTCACGTATCAAATTCTAGGAATTCACATATCAAAATTAGGGATGGGTCCTCTATACTTTCGATACCTCGATACTTTCGATACTTGCAGGGTATCGGCATCGAGCGATACTTCAGAAAACTCGCTCGATACTTTTTCGATACTTTGGTAACTGCAATTTAAGGAAATGCGGTATCTCTTTCTGCTTTTAGTAGTCTGCTAAATATAGTAAATACTTCTATTTCTCCTTGAAATGGAGAAAACCACTCTATGACTTTTGTCTAGTCATAAATAAAGACTTTCCTACTTTTAAAATCCAAACAGAAGAGATTCTTAATTGTTTCGTTTCCTGTCAAACGTTTCAATAACAACCAACAAGCAAGCTGACTGTCCAAACCCCGTTGTAATTCTTGAACAAAAACTTGTAAGTTACTAATTTTAGTATTAATGTAGAGTTTAAAAGTAATTATAGGCTACTGATGATATTAAATTTTGCCTCATTAAATATGCACACTTAATTTAGTTGGTATTACACAGTTCTCTCAACTTTTAATTTTTAATGTACCTATTTATTGAAACTGGAAATGTTGACGGTATCGAGTATCGAGGAAAAAATCATGTATCGGTATCGAGAAAATCTGGTATCGACCCATCCCTAATCAAAATCCTACACACCGCAACAGTGTAGGAACTCATCTAACCCGAGCGAGGACATCCTTACGTCCTCGTACTCAGTTCCAGATTGTGGGTTTGTTGTGATTCGTTACTTATAACGCCTGAACCATCTGAGATAAAAATGTGGGACTCTGCGTCTTTGTGGGCGCAAATGAAAAAAATATATACGAGTGTGCTGTACACGGCATACCTCACTGCGGCGGGATTGTACAAAACCGCAAGGCGGACAAGGCCATGATTGACTTAGGTTCGTACCTTGGTTCCATAGTATCTTCCTTTTTGTGTCTCATTTAAATCTTCTAGCAATTAAGCATTCAGAAGTAATTTAAACGAAGCTTTAAAGTTATGGATTTAAAGATGACGATGAAAGCTGCTTACTTTTAAATCCAATCAGCTTAATGAATGGATCGTTGGAAAGAGAGCCGTTATGGAGAAATGTCTTCGAAGCCAGTGGCGTACCAAGGCGTGGGCGGGAGGGGCGGTCCGCTCCAGACCCCGCTTTGAACATAGGCCCCAGAATTTTATTTATTTATTTTTATCATACCAGAGACGAGTCTTGGTTTATCATCCCGTTCCCCTTTACTGGTTTTCGGGCCAGCTCCTGCTGCAGACTCTGCTTCAATAGACTGGAGGCCTTATGGCATGCACATCATTCCGTCTCCTAGGGGGTGTACAATGTGCCTACGTGCGCGGGCCTACGTGCGCGCCCCAGGCCCCCACCACGGTTGGCCCGCCACTGTTCATAGCAGTTGCAACATCTAGTAATATAAGTTTCAGCGAGACACAGGACCTACTAATGGAATTCAGTATATTCTGTTAGGGATCGCAAGTATTGTGCATTTTTTATAATAGACTTTCGTGTAGGTAGGCCTATTGCGTCCCGAGTTGGTGTGCGATGTACTTAATAAACTGAATTGGTGGGTTGTTGTAGTTATTTGACGACGACGGATGTACTGCTGCTTAGGCCTATAACTAAGGTTCGGATGTTTATGACCTAAAAATGTGGAAAATATGACTGCAAATATGCCCTTAAAATGACTAAATATGACCCAAAAACCCTTAATTTGACCTAATAAAATAACGTATTTTCAAAAGATAAATGTTTCAATTTAAAACGTTTTACACTAGGCTAATTCTTACATCACACGAATTCAATTAAGTAATAATTTTTCAACAATTTTGGCGATTCACAGTTTTACTTGTAATGAACTTATATTTTTAAAGAATTTGCTCCTGTTTGCTCGCTTAATCAGCTGTTAATACTCCTAATATTTTGTAGACCTTGCGTGTCCCTATAAAATATGAACACTTGCATTAATTTTAAAATTTAAGTTACCTATTAATTTGTTATAAACATTAAATTAATTAAATAATTTTCTAATTTAACTCGACCATGTAGTACATACACTGTACAATTGTGCTCCTTTACCGAATTTATGACTGAAATATGACGTAAAATTACAAATATGGCCAAAATATGACCAAAACCATTAAAATTACCAAAATATGACTTTTATTTGAAAAATAAAAACGGTCCGATTAGGATAACAAGCGTGCAATTCGTGTTTAATTTGTGTTTGCGGCGAGAAAGGAGCCAGAATAAAAATAATACATGTCATAAACATCCGAACCCTACCTATAACCATCTCCGATGTGCCGAAATTATGTCCCGCAGTGATTCTTTTGAATGCCTGAAAAATCTATAGACATGAGACTGCCAAATTTAATACACATAAATGCCAACGTCCTAGGCCGGGAGCGAACCCGCAACCGTGGGCACAGAAAACCTTTCAAGCACCACCCATTTTCTGAACTGCAATAAATGAATAAGGATATATATATGTCAGTGGTGCCCACGGGGAGGGGGGTTAAGACGCAGACTGCGTCATTGAAATTCCTGGGGGGGGGGGCAAAATATTAGCGTTTTATGAATTTTCTGGGGGGGTTGAAAATTGTTGCAAAATTAGCGTTTTACATGCTAAAATTAAAAACTGCCAAGCTAACTAGTTTTTGAGTGCTAAATAGCGTAAAATGTGATTTTTATTAGTTCCATATTTAAAAATTTCCCGGGGGTGGACACCCGACTTAAGTAACAATTTCTTGTTTACATTGGCATGTCTTAGAGTATGGTAAACAAATTTCCTAATTAGTTTTTAGTGCTAAAATAGAGTAAAATGTTATTTTCGTTAGTCCAGTATTTAAAAATTTTCCGGGGGTGAACCCCCCACTTAGGCAGGCCTAATGATTTCTTATTTACATTGGCATGTCTTAGAGTATGGTAAACAAATTTCCTAACTAGTTTTTCTGTGCTAAAATAGCGTAAAATGTGATTTTCATTAGTTCAATATTTAAATATTTTCTGGGGATGGACCCCCGACCCCCCGGCACTTTCGACCCTCCCCGCAATTATTTTCTGGTTACGTCATTGTTGCACTTATTATATTATTAATATAATGTTACAAAGTGGCCCAAGAAGTTAAAGAGAAAAAAATAAATAATTTAAAAAATTGCCCCCCTAGAAAATATAATATGGGCGCCCTTATCGACAGCCAATCAGGTTGGGGGTGAGCAATGAAGTTGGGGGGGTGAGTCATGAAGTTTGGGGGGTGGGAACCCCTGTATATATGTGTGTGTGTGTTTGTGTGCGTGAGCATGAATGTGTCGGCTGATCTCATTAGCCAAACATACATATACATTAACTATGACCCAACGGCCCAAAGCTTCAAGTTTAAATTCCCAGGAACGGACTTCCAACAAACTCTCTAGCTGAAGTGACGGTGGGAAATTAAATTTACAGAGACGACACATTCGCACATAGCATACCAATGAGTCATTTCACACATTCGCCCACTCTCTCTTAGCCCTGTCTTCCTTGCAAGTTGCAATAGCCAGGCTGAGGCATGCACTACAATTTAATCATGTGACTGCAGTGCTTTCAAATGCCGTGTGAATTAAAACATGAACACAAACATGCACGTGTGACTGAGCACGGTTAACCGAAACATCAATAACAACAGACACGAATCGTTTTCATAATTATATGCTCGATGTTATTTCCATAATAAATTATAAAATAAATCTGTCTTTACATGCCTAATCATATTAATTGGTTTAATGATGATGATGATGATGATGATGACGACAATTATTATTATTATTATTATTATTATTATTATTATTATTATTATTATTATTAAAAGATAAATTTATGAATCAATGACCAAATGTATAGGTATGATGATCATATCTCGGTTAGTGAAAGTCGGGACAATTTATGTCCAAAACTCCCAACCCTCTTTATTATTAGCTGGAACCCAATTCTTTTTTTCACATGGTAGTAGTAACAAATCCCGTCATGAAAACCACCATTAACGACAGTGGGTGTCGGCATGCTGACCACATGCCCTCCAATCCTGCCATCTGCCTATGGTAGATGACGCAGCGGTCGGGTGGTAGGCCAAGTCCCTCCAGGGATGTAGCGCCACGGAGTTTTTTTAGTAGTTACAAATGTACAATCAAGGACTTTTTACTTTTTTAATCATTCAATAAGACGTACATCAATAACTGATGGTCAGGGTTAAAAAGAAAGAAAAAAATAATTGTTATTAGCCTATCTGCTCTCATTACTTTTTTGTGTTCGTAAGAAAGATGGATTGGGTTTTTCCCAATCATATTTCTCTGAAGAAGCATAAAAGGTTCTTGTTTTTCTTGATGTTCTCGTCTGTAAACGGTTCATATGTATTACTAAAATGTATTTTACACCATAAATACACTTTTCTGCAAACCAGAAGTTGTTTGCCAATGAAAATGCCCGCTCGACCGAAGCTCTGGTTCTCGGCAAACAAAGAAAAAAACTCAGCAAGCATCGTAAGATTAGCAACATTTATCTCTATTTCCAAGTCCTGGAACACGATCAACCAGCATTTTTCTAATGAAAGCTTCTGGTTTGTCTTTTCTGTCAGAGTAGTCTCTGATAGGTATGAGTATTTTGCTTTTCTCTTTGTTTTATAAAACCATTTTTTCCCCGTTTGATTTCTGTTTTCCCACAGTAATCAGATAGAGTCTGTTCCGATATTGCGTGATACTAACATTTTATGATTATACATTGACAGTTTGTGCATATATTTCATCTCCTGTACGATTTGAATAGCGATTCCTCTTCTTTATTATTGCGAGAGAGAATTTTACTGTTTACATATTCCTCAAATGATAAATATGGAATACATTAATGATGACACTCCTTTTAGCTTTGACACTTCCACATATTTCATTCAATGTTGCACCTAGTAATTGAACTGCCAGATGGTGCATGAAATTAAAGCCCATTTCATTCCTAATATGACTGAAATTAAATAGAATACTCTAATATATTATGAAAGAGAACTACGCTATTTTATAAACATAAAAAACTGTATTTTCAGTATATCTAGGACAACATATCCAGATATAAATTGCGTACTGATCAAATTTGGAGAGTAGACTACAATAATTTGCATTTCATTATATATTACAGTTGAGGAATAGTATATTATGCAATGAGGCTGTAAAGGCGCGAGTATGTTTATGAACCGAGCAAAGCGAGTTTCACATTTTTTCAATCTTAACTACGATTATAGGCAAGACTGTTTTTGTTCGTCCGTAATTAAATATGTAAGTGCTAAAATTTTAGATTAAAAAAAAAAAAAAAAAAAAAAAAAAAACTAAATCGGCTGACCGCGCGCAATAAGCTGTTAGCAAATTCTCTTAGCTGTTGTCTTTTGCAATAGATGGCAGCTGATGGCGTATGGACAAGTTGAATCTTGTTCTTGACAGTTTGCTTGAAACGAACGGATTTTTTTACAACACGAAATGAACTCAGTTTAGTAGCCTATATAATAGTAAAATTAACATGAATAGAATTGATTTTATTTTAAATACAGGCTGTTTATTACGCAGTTTGATTTGGTGCTCTCAAGGTTTCAAGATCGTTCCATGTTCGATAATAATCGATACCATACCTGTGTTATAATGAAAATCTGTTTCGAAATGGATATCATGATGATGCCGTTACATCATGTCATGTCATGTATGGTCGAACAAAAAATATAAGTTCCTACTTAAATAACCTTAAAAGACTGCCGACGACCTCCTGCTATCGTATTTATCTACCAGATAGAGAACCTATCTGGAAGTTGGCCAAGAATTGCGTATTATGGTCTCCTGACAAAATCTGTCTGGAAAGACAACTTCCAGATAAGCTAGCAGGAGGATGGAGTGGCTGACAAAGTACCAACTGCTAGTTAGGGATCTTGGTTGAAACAAGATGGCAGGACGCGGAACCTTTCTGGCCACCTTATTTTCAGAATTGATGCTGGAAGATTTAATTTACACAAAAATGTCATTTTATGCTCACATATGAATGAAATAGAAGTGCACAAATCGATTAATGCACTTAAAACGACGTGTTATCATGTAATGTAATTGTACAAATACAAATCCGAGCTGCCGCACCTAGCGGAGGACTACCGAACTACAACAAACACACCTCTTTGCTCAATCAGCTAAGGACCATTTTACAAATTTTTACTGCGTTCTTGCCGGTAGCAGTTCAGAGGTGGTATTACAAGGCATCTTCCAGTTAAGCTATCTGGAAGTCACGTATCGGGAGGAATTGTCGACAGTTGGTAATACAGGCCCTTATAGTCCAGTAGAATTCCATGTTTAGAGAATATTTCCCACATATGAGACTGGACACCTTATATTTGCATACGCTAGATCAGAAGAATAGGTTCCAATTCATCTGCTCGTTCATTGCCTTTGTATTTCTGTGTTCTCTGATCCGAGGTAGACATGTGGGGTTTTCATCATTTGTAAACTTTTTCCTTACTACAGCATAAATACAGTACAGATTTTGTATTTTTAATATAATGAAGTAGGCCACTGCTTGAAAATCAATCTATATTCTACAATTGAATTTGTTGGCAAAGCTCAATCTTATTGCCTGGAGTGGACAATGACCATTAATTCAGCATGATTTTAATATTAACAGTAAATGAAATAACATTTTATGTCAGTGGATTTGCAGACGGTGGCAGCACAGGTTCTCATCTCAAAATCGGAAATGTGATGTGAGACATTCGCTTGACTTTTTGTAATTCTCTTCGTGATTCGATGTGGACTAAAAAGGAACCAGTGTCTTAAGAAGAAGGGAATATTATATTCTATGACACATAATGCATAATAATTATTTTTATATCCAAATATACTGTGACTTTTATGGTATTAAGATTTTGTTTTTTCATTTTTTATGAATTCTTTATGAAATCCATTAGCATATTCAATTCAGTAATCAAACTGTATTTTAAAAATATACTCTATTAAAGTGGGATTGTTTTCCTTGTTAAAATAAGGAAAGGTATTCAGAATTGGGGTATTTGTACATAACATAATAAACCTTCCTCAAAACCCATGAGGTTTACAACAGACCAGGAGCTTATGGTTTGTTTACTAACTTCTTCTGTCAGTTGAGAGTTACAGTAGGATTGGAGCACCAAACGAGGAAATTCCATATCCCAGCGGTTGGCAGGTTAATTCCCAGTTACATGAGAACATTACATGTTTGAGTCATTTACCTGAAACAGGAGAAAATGTATATTAGCTTTCGGTCACATAAACAACAAAACACACATTCTACACTGCTCAAAATAAACTAGACTTCATTACAATCAATGCATTTTCTTTATACACAAAATTTGTACAGATGACATTACTAATAAAATCCTAATTTTTCCTTTTAATTATCCTTTTTTCGGGAAGGAACTCCTTTCCCTTCGTGATATACTTGAGTAAGTCTGCTTCAAAGTTAAATAGTTACACTTACAAGTAGAGCCCGGATGTATAAGCAAAACAAACAGTAAAACAAGCAAGGGAATAAGCACGATGGTGATGTAGATATAAATATTTTAGTTGTGTACTTTAGAATAATATATTCGCTTTGTAACACTTTCTTCTAAAATGAAAAAATAACTTAATTTTCTTTACGTTGGAATTTTTCCTGGCCTAAGATTTTACTTACCCAAAGAAAGGGTTGACTAAAGTAGGGTGAAAATACCTCAAAATTTATTACCAAAGATGAAAATTTAAGGAATAAGCGCCGAATAAATAAAAATCAAATTACACGAAAATCAAATAACTTAGGCAATTAGTTTTGTAGAAATTAGTTTTGTAGAACTAGTTTTGTAGTTTTGTGTTATTCACGGCTGTCACAGTCAGGGGCGGATCCAGAGTGACATTTTGGGGGGGAACCAAAGTAGAGAGGAAGTTTTTACGCATAAAAATTAATTATTCCCAGTACACAGTTGAAAACAAAATGAACATTTCAGCATTTTCTTACAAAGGTATTTCAAAATAATGAATGCCGTTGCTTTAATTTAAGTATTTGGGTTATGTTCTAATAAATTTTTAATATTTTGTGCTTAATGTTACAAATTTGGGGGGGGGGGGGGAATTTCCCCCATTTCCCCCCCCCCCCCCGTGGATCCGCCCCTGGTCACAGTGTATAACATCAACAGATTTTCTTGTGTGAAGCTACTGCGTCGGTCAGTGAAAAAGATATGTGAAGTCAAAATGTTATTTCATCATCGCAGGACGTTACAGAACCATGTGAAAGCAACATAATTCTTCTTCGATTAATTCATCTTCAATACTTGTTGCTTCGCAAAGCTTTTTAGAAATTTCACAGTAGGCCTATTCCAGAGTATTTTATAACCTGAATTTTTCAGTTAATTCTATTAGCCGACAAGAGAAATGAAATGTCTAAGAGTGCAATAAGCACATTTAATATGACAGTTTTGAGTAAAATAAGCTAGTTTAATTCAAAATCGTACAATAAACACCAAAAATAGTTTACATTTCAAAATATGCACAATAAGCAGTATCACATACATTTAAAATTGCTTGTCAAAAAGTGTCTTATGAAATAGAACATTTCTGCTTGTGTTTAGGGGTCTGAAAATAGATGTGCATTTTGTTTAAAAAACGGTAACGTCCTCTTGCTCCAGTTACAGAGCAACTCGGCCTTTTGGCAGACTATGAATTATCTTTGGTAATAAATTTTGTGGTATTTTCACCTTACCTTAGTCAACCCTTTCTTTGGGAAAATAAAATCTTAGGCCAGGAAAAATTCCAACTTAAAGAAAATTAAGTTATTTTTGTCACTTAAGAAGAAAGTGTTATAAAGCAAATACTGTGTATTATTCTAAAGTACACAACTAAAATAATTCTATCTACATCACCATCGACATCAACATCATCATCTAGTCCTACAGAGGCCGAAGTCCGCGTCCAGAACCGCGAGCGGAATCTTGAAATGAAAGCCACAGCACAGGCAAGGAAAATGCCGAGCTGGTTTGTCATTGCGTTCTCCATCCACCCAACCCTCGCAAATCCTACTTCCCTTAAATCCATCCTAATGTTGCCCTCCCACCTACGTTTTGGTCTTCCAAGTTGTCTCTTATCCTCGAGTCTTCCAGTCAATATTTTTAAGATATTCTTTCTTCCCCCATGCGCGCAACATGTCCAGCCCATTACAAATTCTGTGATTTAATTACCCTTACTATATTCGGTGAAGAGGACAGGTTATGAAGCTCGTCTTTAGGTTTACCTATTGTAAAACCATTGCCTTGAAATTTAACTTAAGAAAGCTCAAACTTATTTATGGCGTTTTTCTTAGTTCTAGGTGTTTTAATATAAATTATTCGCTGTATATAGTTGAGGTAGAATAGGCCTATACAATAATGTCATTTGATACATATGGTTGTATTCGAATGAGCAATATTTTCTCGCTCAGGGTCGCGGGTTCAATTCCGGCTCAGATCGGTGGCATAGTTCTACATTAAAGTTCTAAATTACAGTACACCCCGCCGTTAAATAACCAAATAACTAACCAACCAATCAACTTTTTCTCCTTAATTTTGTTGTTGTTGTGATGTTTGGATACTGCTTCTTAACATATTTTAACAAATCCGATGCCTATGAAATATAAAAATGCTTAACACAATTGCCTATGTGCTAGAGATAGCCTATAGACCCTATTTAACTGCAACAGTGCTGGTAATAAAGGTGACCATAGTGGTGTAATGGTGAGGAAGATGACGTCGATTTTGATCATTTACTGCATTGGCTAATCACCCCACACCTGTATCAGCCCGAGTTCCATTAAATTTCCCTAATTATTCTAAACTACCTAATATTGCTCCATAAATCGTATTTCCCCTGTCACAATTGTGACGTAGGCATAGTTTAATTCGACCCATTCAGATTGTGTTTTCCGGTGACTATTGCATTCGAATGACTGCCTGCGTGGTCTCGTGGTTAGCGGGTTCGATCCCCGGTACCTCCTCGGATTTTTCTGAAGTAGGGAGGTTTGGAACGGGGTGCATTTAGCCTCGTGATTCAAACTGAGAAGCTATTTAATAGAGAAGTAGCGGCACCGGTCACGGAAACCATTAACGACCGTGGGTGTCTGCATGCTAATCACAACCCCCCCGATCCTGCCATCCGCCTATGGTAGATGATGCAGCGGTCGGGTGGTAGGCCTACTCGCTTCAGGGATGTAGCGGCACGGAGTTTAGTTTCTTTCGAATTGGTGTTAGGCCTATTTGATATTGACCAATAAGGGTTAGCAATGCCTCTCATATCGATCAATCACGATCGTTTATCTTATAATAGGGTCGATAGGGTCGCTAGGATGCAATTTTATCTGAAAAAACGTCAGCTCGTTACTGGACAAGTAATAGTATCAATATGCAGTGATTGATACGTCACATATCTGTATTGGCGCCGGCGAACAGGATGAAAACAGATTATTTTTTTATAACATAACTTATTTCGAAATTGAAACAATTTAAATGTACATTGACTAAAAGCACAATTTCGATTCGGTGCAATCCAGTTCGTCTGTTTTATTCTGTTTTGATTTTAGCTTATCTTAAGTAGGTTGACTATTTCTCATAACACTGTTCGATATAATCAATTGCTCACTTTTCAGTATGTCATGATCTGACACGGTGATGATTTGAATTTAACAATTTAAGTAAGAAAATAATAATTATTTTTATAATCTGGTAGGCTACATTTTAATTATGGAATAGTCTTACCTCTCGTGGAATACCAATGGCAAAATCAGCTTACCCATTAACCCACATGCTTTAATTATAGCCTATTAATGATAAATCAAAATAACTCTAGTTACTCGAGTGATAGAAATAACCCATAAAGTTATCGGCTTGTTACTATAGTTCCTATACTTAGCAAAATAATAGAATCTAGTAGGCCCTATGCCGGTCCTACTGTATAATATCTTCTTATGTAATTATTTATTGCAAACAATTTGGTTTTAAGCCTAATTTTTCTATCACAATGGCAGTACAATCTTAAAGTTAATCAACTAGGTGGCACTACCTCAGAGGAAGTGAAAATGTCCATACACTATACACTGTATGTTTGAATCAGGATGACAAGGGATGATGACTGAGATTGTAATGTTGATTTAATCCAATATTCGCCTTAATAAATCAATAAATAAAATAGCAAAATAGCATAAAACTATTTTTAAATGAAAATTTTCATTTTTACCCATACTTTATAATTGTTTCCTTTATTCAATGTTTTAGAAAAATAAAAATAATCAAATTATCTAATGAGTCATCCCCTTTGTCGCTATACAAAATAATTCAATTCATAGTTCACAACTGTAGCCTATTTCTATGTGTGCCCAGACCTTTCGATGTTCATAACATGCCTTTAGGCATATTTTTAGTTGTTGAAGCTTTATACCTAAAATTCATTAAATTTTTCACGAATTCTAATTAAAAATAAAAGATCTTATTAAATTATTAGGAACTATTCACTGTCACTAAGCTATTTCTTTTCAAAACTGTATTAAAATTATGGGGTTTTATCCTCAGAATCTCCTCGGGTTTTTCTGAGTCAGGAACTCGGTGCACTCAACTTCTTGAGGATAACTCTTATGAATTGCTTCGATTATTATTGATAAAGAACTAGCGACCGGGTTAAATGAAACTTTCAATAACGGCCGTAGAATCGGCATGTTGACCATATGCCTCCAATGAAGAAGACAGACAGTACGAGAAGCGGCGGTTGGATGGTAGTTATGAGATGTAGGGCAACGGAATTTAGCCTAATTGAGTTTATTTTACCATTATGTTTGATAATGTTGTTAATGGAGATGTCTCAATTTTGTAGCGTTGAAGTAAATAAGGTAGACTGAACAGAATTTCAAACAGGCACCAATCAATAAATACTTTGCCTGAAGTGCTTGTTTTAATGTCCTTCTCGAAAGAGATTTAATGTGGTTTGTACTCTGCTGTTGCTTCTTTGTTCTACCAATCTCGCGAAAGTGGAAAACACAAAGTACGTGCTAGTGAAACAGCTTCCCTGCGAATATTTAGAGGTCATAAATAAAGTTAAGTGTCTACAGGACGATTTATATTTACCACTTAAAGTAAGGGATTGTCTCACTAAGCTCGAATGCGGCCGAGAGTAATATCGATAATATAAGCAATTAAGTCGAAGGATTTCCGATAATGTCACAAAGTGCTATTCAAGCTATTTAAGTAACAGGATAGTAAATGGAATGATTTGAATGTATTAGGATGATTACGATAGAAATCGAATTTCCGTCTGAGAACTGACAGAAATCCGCTTTGTAACTGAAATCAAGATACTTTCTTCAATAATGAGAGCTTGGTAAGACCACTATTCTCTGCAGTTCTCCAATAATCCAAAGATAATAATATCATTGTATGTCGGTAATGAATAGAAATTCCCATTAGTGACTACAGCCAGAAACAAGCCTGCATATAGAGGCATCCAGCGCTGCAGTAAGGTCAATTCTACACAGACTATTATATAATATTGTTTGTTTTGAGAACATAACAGACACAATACCCGATTAGAATGTTCATTCATATTAAAGTAAAATTTTTGAAGTAAAACTTCTTTTCTCGCGGTTGGGGTAAATCTGGAAAATCAGTCACACTAAAACGAAATCAGTCACGAAATCAGTCACAAAATCAGTCACACTCAAAACTACGTGTTTCGGAGCGGACTGCACAGAAAACAATCAACTCAATGATTAGGAGTAATCAAAGGAAATTTTTCAGACCTTAATTCCTCAATGGCAATAGACAATTCCTAAGCAATCTAAAGGTAGGCCTATATTATCTATTTTATGGAACCCGGAGGTTCATTACCGCGCAAATCCAAAATTAAAAAAATATAAATTTCCAAAATTAAAAAAAAACAAAATTAAAAATTAAAACATCCAAAAATCCAAAATTTAATAAATAATAAATTCCAAAATTCCAAAATAAAAAAATTAAAAGCTAAAAATCGAAAATACCAAAACTGAAAAATCTAAAAATCCAAAATAAAAAAACTAAAATACAAAATTAAAAAATCCAAAAAATAAAAAATTCAAAGAATCAAAATTGAAAAAATCCAAAATTAAAAAATTCAAAGTTCCAAAAATTAAAAAACTCAAAGATCCAAAATTAAAAAATCCAAAAATCCAAAATTAAAAAAATTAAAAATCCAAAATTAAAAAATACAAATTTCCAAAATTAAAAAAACAAAATTAAAAATTATAACATCCAAAAATCAAAAATTTAATAAATAATAAAATTAAAAATTAAAAAATCCAAAAATAAAAAAATTAAGAACTCAAAGATCGAAAATTTAAAAAATCCAAAATGAAAAATTGAAAGAACCAAAATGAAAAGTCCAAAATCCAAAATTTAAAAAGTCCAAAAACCCAATATTAAAAAGTCCAATAATGCAAAATTGAAAAAAATAAAAAAATAAAATAAAGTTTTACTTCTGTCGCGTAGCCTTCCACGCACTCTTTTTTTTTTTTTTTTTTTTTTTTTTTTTTTTTTTTTTTTTTTTTTTTTTTTTTAAATACCTGAACCTGCTTGCCGTCACAGCCCTTGTCGTCTCAGATTTCACCAGAAATGAGCACCAGGAGCAATCCTGGGGGAAAAGGCGGCCGGCGTGTAAGACTGGCAACCATACTATGTACATGTTTCCGAATGTCTAAAAATCTGAGATCCTCAACCTCCTGGAACCCCAAGGGCCTTCACGGCCCATTTAGGGACCAATTTATTTTAAAGTAAAGAACAAAACAGACTGAACCTCGGTTTTCGAAAAATACTTTAAGGGAAATTTATTTTCCCATGTTTGTTGGGAATTCTGCATTAGTCTGAGCTGGATTTACAACATGGTGGTCTTTATTACAGCGATTGAAATAAGTGCAGGCTGTTTGGATTCCAGCTTCCGAAGAGGTTACATCGATTTTTAAGTTTCCACTGTCTCTACAATTAAACGTTTCAATTAACCATATTTCACTTTATTTTCCTAGTTACTTAGCTACAGAATTTATTAAATGGAAAAGCTGGTTTCTATTGAAATGCATACAGTATTCAGATTAAAAAGCAAACTCAGAAATGTTTACTCAACAAAGAACACATCAATAATGAATATCATCTACCAAAAAAGAATGCCAGATTACATTATAGGAAAGTGAGCATATAAACTAGATAGATAATTTAATTAATGCAGGTAAAAATAAATAGTAATGTTTTTATTTAAAACGTAAGCAAAATCTCTCCAGAGAATATGAGCTTGCAGTTAGCACAAAAATGGAATGAACAAATCATATTCCCTAATGAATGAAACATTGATTGTAAATGGATTTCTACTAAACATTTAACTCCAGCTTCATGGAGGTAACCGCTGAATCGTTTCAATTTAATTGTGGTTACAAACTCTATAAATATATTTGTAGGGTGTTGGAGAAGGTATTTTTGAAATCTGCCAGACTATATCATTATGTGTTTATCAGCTCTAATCAATAAACACAGCGACATGGAAAGGAAAACATTTTCCGCCCTGCGTCACTAATGATAATTTGCTTAATACATCAGCAAACCTGCATCAGTTACTGTGTGCTTAGTGTTTGTTGTTAAACAAAGCCTAGCCATCATGATTTGGATTACACTCTATAATCATTATTAACCCAATTAACTATTATTAAAGGTATATGTTGCAAAAGTGCGAATTTATTTGAGATTACAGATTATAAAATACGTGCGTTCCACGTAAGAGTTGGCCAATCATGCGGACTTATGCGTCGCGGCGGCCACAGCGCTAACTCCCGAGCGAGCGGGTGAAATATCTACGCAAATAAAGCCGCTAACGGCGTAATGATTCAGGTTCTCACGATTAAAGTTAAAATTACAATGAAAATAACCACGTACCTCATCACAAGAGACGTTGAAAATGTCCTCCTCTTGCATCCACACAACACTGGCACCTTTTTAAGAAATGTTCTTTCACGCGCTTAAGTTCAGCTACCGAGATAGCATTAATTTCTCTTCTGATATTGTCTATAAGTTCTTGTAATGTATGGGGGTTTGATCTATACACTTTATTTTTCAAGTTTCCCCATAAATAAAAGACACATACTGTTAGATCTGGGGACCGTGCGGGGCACAAACCCCTGCTAATTACTCGATTTTCAAAAATTTCTTGAATGAACTTTAATGGCTCGCAGAGATTTTTTAGGGAAATGTTTTAATCGTTCTCCAAGTTCATCTAATTTCTCCTCAGTAAGTATGCGCCGCTTGGCTCTTCGTTTCCTATCGAGAATCGAACCCGTTTCCTGAAGTTTACTTATAAGTTTTCGCACGGCTTCTCTGCTTGGAGGACGTACATCTGGGAATTTTGCTAAAAACCGACGTCTTGCGTCTTTGCAAGATGATATAATCACAAACGAATCGTACATAAATATCCTTTGTTCTATTGCATACGTAGGCCTATGTAGTGTCTCAGTGCCAGTATAAATTTCCGTGAGAAAAGAACATTCACAACATTACAGTTATTTACAGTTTTTACAATTATGTACAAACTAGTCTATAACATTGCGTGTACAATAATATTTTTTAATAAATAAAATATCAGTTTTTAGGTCATTTTTTATAATTAGTAAGTAATTTTCTTTAAAATTTAGGGCCATTTTATAGGTCATTTTAAAAACAATTTTAGGTCATCAGTATACGGGCCCTGGTAATAACTAATAAAGATTCCGCCTTCTAAACCAGTATAACTGTACGGGGGCAGGAAATTATGTAGCTGAAAGCAATATGAGACGATATGAGATTACACAATTATTATTATTATTATTATTATTATTATTATTATTATTATTATTATTATTATTATTATGTATTATACCACATGTTTATTACCATAATATAAATTGTGAAGATATGTTTGTTTCTCCGTTTTATATTACTATAGTTCTGGGTTTTTACACGAGGTGTTCAAAGGGGTTACGTGGATCCTACCTTGCATTTCAACATTCCTACTGGCTATGGACGAACTTTTGTCTCATTAGTCCTTTACGTAGAGACGGGCAACTGCTACCATGTGGCCCATTCTTCTCGCTCAAACTATATTCACAAATTCAAGTAAATGGCAGTTAGATTAGGAACAGTGATATCAGCGTTGATCACCATCAAGTTTGCAGCCCTGTTTCTGGATCACTCACGTGACCCAATGACTCACTCCTCTCGCACAGCTGAGCAGACGGTTCTCGTGAATACACATCACTTTAAAGCGCCAATTTAGGTTAATTTTGTGTGAACTTCTTGACGATTTTACTTATATTTAGACAATTCCTACAAGAAAAATGCTTACGTATGGATTCTA
Organism: Ectobius pallidus; assembly: GCA_964059195.1. NCBI lineage: Eukaryota > Metazoa > Arthropoda > Insecta > Blattodea > Ectobiidae > Ectobius > Ectobius pallidus. The sequence continues at coordinate 68,914,123 of CAXKWD010000009.1, read as the reverse complement.
CAGGTTTTGAAGAACAAGATAACGTGAAATTTGGCTGTTTTTCTTAAAGAAAAGAAGAAAAAACCCAAATATGAGCTACAGGCTATAACCCCCTCCCCCCCCCCCAAAAAAAAACTTATGGAAAATCCAATTTTATAGTCAGCGGTACACGAGACTGTAGAGAGCAAATAGGTCTATATCTTGCGTTCGTTTTGTACGCTTGTATTAAATGTATGCAGGCACTGTTCCGCTTATGGACTGAATGGTCACATTGAGGACGTAAGCTTTACCTTTCTTTGTAAGCTTAGCAGCGGGAAGCGGATTGCAAGGAATTACTGAAAGCAGAACACAGCTATGCCATCGCTAATCTTCTAGTTGCGTTTGTTGCACATTCTACTTTGTTTTTTTCTATGCTTCTGTAACGGGCATTGTTTGTGAACGCAATTTCAACTAAAGAAACATAGACGGGACGATAAGTCTAAACTTGAAAGCCGCAAAACTCGGAATTTTTTCTCGGGACAAAAATTGCACTTGTGGACTGGTGTGAAACACATATCTTCCTCTGCCGAAATAAAAGTTTTACCTCTTAGGATAATAAAATTATACATATAAAATAATATAATATGGCATTCCCTTCATGTAAATTAGCTGTAAAAATAACAAAAGTCTACTTTATATTTCATTCATCCTGAAAACTCGAAATTCCTGTCACGTCTAATCAGTAACTTCTAATCGTCATGATCCTCTAACATGACGAACTTCTACTCTGTTAGAATCCTCTAAAGTAAACAAACGGGTGTTCACTTTAGAAATTTTGATGAGCAGTGTCAAAATACTAAATAAACTTTTTTTCTTTCTTTTCCGTAGTTTTACCTCTTCCCTTTTGGTACATTTACGCGACCCACGCCGCCCGGGCCTTACAGGGCCACGTGTGTCGGGAGAGGGATTATCTGTATACCACACACATACGTTTTTGACCATACAAAGACATGGTCTGATCCCTGGATGAGTGATCAGCCAATGCCGGGGCCACCTCCGAGACAACACGAATACACAGGACGAGGCACACCATTTACACACGCATTCACTCTGAACAAGGCGAGGATGGGATGAAGATGATAATGACGGCTAGATGATATCCGGGGACCAAAAGGGCCTAAAGTTACCCGATATTTGTCTCACAGGTGAGGAAAAAAAAACGGAAATAACCTCACCTAACTGTACGGGGGAGGGTAACTTGTCCCGACGAGGATTGGAATCCGGGTCTGTTGCGTGGAAGGAACGAACGAATCCCCTACGTCACAGCGGTGGAGACTAAATAATCTTAAATTTAATAAATAAGATGAATCCAAGTTAAGTTGATTCAAGGAGCGTTCTACAGTTTATTAACAAGAGAATACAAAATATTGCTGTGTACTTTGCCATAGGAACGTTTTCTACAGTATAAAGATGACACTCAGTATGAAAGTTAAATTTTAATTAGCTTGAAATAAAAAGTTGTGTATTATGACGTAGGCCTGTACCAACTTTGCCGTTAATAGCAAAATAACAAACTTTGTAAGAGATTCTTAATTTGAAGAAAATGCTGTAGTAGGACTATTGTTCATTCAATTTGTGGTAAATTGTTAAAGGTCTAATATCTACACAATATGTTACTAGTGCTGCCATCCGTCTTGCATTGTTGGCAGACATGTTTTTTGTCTTTTGTCTCTAAATAAAATTTAGTCTGTGCCACTCGTCAGTGGGAATACGTTGTTTTATTATAGGTTATGGGCCCAGAAGCTCATAAAATCGCGGTATTGAGTCGTTTTAACAAGGATTTTGCAGTAAAGCAAGTGTTAAAAGACAGTATTCAGTGCGATTTAGCTGTGAACTGACTGATCGTATTAATTATCGCAGTGTATAAGTGTAAAAACTGTTCGTCAAAAATGGCTACCAGTTACCTTATCAATGTGCCGAAATTAAAGGGACGCGATAATTATTCGGAGTGGTGTTTCGCTGCAGAAAATTTCTTAGTTCTCGAAGGCATGAAGCATTGTATCAAGCCAGAACCGGGAAAAGAAATAGCAAGCGCGGATGACGAAAAAACAAAAGCCAAATTGATTATGACCATCGACCCGTCGTTGTATGTCCACGTCAAAACCGTTAAATCTTCGAAAGAATTGTGGAATAAACTACAGCAATTATTTGATGATAGTGGCTTTTCACGGAGAATAAGTCTGTTGAGAAATTTGATTTCAATCCGGCGAGAAAATTGCAGTTCGATGACGTCATATGTGACGCAGATTATCGATACAGCGCAGAAATTAAGTGGAACGGGATTTGAAATAAATTATCAATGGACAGGGTCATTGTTGTTGGCTGGATTGCCTGATCGTTTTGCTCCAATGATCATGGCAATCGAACATTCGGGCATTTCCATTACGGCAGACAATATCAAGACAAAATTATTAGACATGGAGTCGGTAGATTACAACGAGAGTGAAATGAATGGTGCTTTCGTCAGTCATTCAAATCATGCAAAGCAAAATAAGAATAATTTGTCTATGGCCAAGAAAAATTGTAATGTTGGTAGTACTACTGTTCCGTCGAAGTCAAACACCAAGGCGGTGAAATGCTACCGGTGTAAACAAGTCGGCCATTACAAAAATCAGTGCATGAATAACGAAAATAATTCAGCAAATAATAAAAATAAAGAAAGAATGCAATCAAACGCATTTAGTGCAGCATTTTTAAGTGCGAATTTCAACAAAAATGATTGGTATATCGACTCCGGGGCAAGTGTACACCTAACAGCAAACGAAAGTTGGGTTATGAATGCCAGATATGAACAACATAAAGGAATTGTCGTAGCTAATAGTGAGAAGAAGATGACAGTATTATGTTCTGGCAATGTTAAAATAACGACTTCAACTGATGATTGCGAGTACGACATCGTGATAGAAGACGTATGCTGTATACCATCTCTGACTACTAACCTACTATCAGTCAGTCAACTAATAAAAAAAGGAAACAGTGTGTCTTTCACAGATAAAAGCTGTTGTGTTTACAATAAAAAGCAACAGTTAGTCGCTACAGCAGTATTGGTCAATGGGGTATACAAAGTAAACTTGGTATCCCAGGAGTATTTGGCTGCATCAGCTGTGTCAGGAGTAACATGGCATCGCAGATTAGGACATGTCAACAAGGAATACTTAAATAAAATGAAAAATGCTGTCTTGGGAATGTCATTTGATGAAAAAGTAGAAATAAGCAAGGCTTCTTGTACAACATGTTGTGAAGGTAAACAGTGTCGCTTACCATTTAAAGGCAGTGGTCAGAGAAGCAGCAACTTGCTAGATTTAGTGCACACAGACATTTGTGGCCCTATGGAGACTACATCGATAGGAGGAGCAAGGTATTTCTTGTTATTTGTCGATGATTACAGTCGCATAACATTTGTTTATTTTCTGAAGCACAAAAATGAGGCTCTGAAGTATTTCAAGATATTCAAAGCACAGGTGGAAAATCAAACAAAAAGAACAATAAAAGTGATAAGAAGCGATAATGGTTTAGAGTATTGCAATAAGGAATTTGAAGATTACCTAAACAGTGCTGGTATTATCCACCAGAAAAGCAACCCATACACCCCAGAACAAAATGGTTTATGTGAAAGATTCAATCGCACAGTCGTAGAAAAAGCGAGATGTCTACTGTTTGATGCAAACCTGGGAAAAGAGTTTTGGGCTGAGGCCACCAATACGGCAGTGTACCTGCAGAATCGAACTGTGGCTGCTGCGTTGGATAATAAAACGCCATATGAACTATGGACTGGCACAAAACCAGATATCAGTCATATTAGGATATTTGGTAGCACTGTCATGGTACATGTTGCTAAACAAAAGCGTAAGAAATGGGATAAGAAATCTGTGAAATGTATTCTTACAGGATACCCAGATAACATAAAGGGATACAGAGTCTATAATCCAGAAACAAGGACTGTGTTTACAAGTAGAGATGTGGTCATTATTGAGCCAGAAATCAATTCTGAATGTATGATTCAAATGCAAGACCAGAATGTTGCTTCAGTGGGGGATGAGGTTAAACCAGAACAACAAGGCCAGGAGGTAACAAGTTTTGATTCAAATGAGGTTAAACCAGAACAACAAGGCCAGGAGGTAACAAGTTTTGAATCAACATCTAGTCTTGAAGATAACTCCAACAGTGAAAATGATTATTCCTATGATGATGAAGACTCAGAGAGTACACTTCAGTGTGAAAATGAAGATTTCATGGACAGACCCAGACGAACACGGAAACCACCAGAGAGATATGGTATGTCGAATCTTTGCACAAGCGCTGAAACCTATGATGATGTGGCAGGTTTGACACTGCATGATGCTTTAAACGGACCAGAAAAGAAACAGTGGATGTTGGCCATGCAAGAAGAACTACAGTGTTTCAAAGAAAATGATGCGTGGGAATTATGTGAAAGTCCACAAGATGGTAGGGTTGTACAGTGTAAGTGGGTGCTTCGTAAAAAATATTATAGTGATAACAAAGTTCGGTTCCGTGCACGTTTAGTTGCTAAAGGTTTTTCACAAGTTGAAGGTATAGACTATACAGAAACATTTTCTCCTGTTGTGAGGCATACTACATTGAGGTTACTATTTGCATTGTCAGTTAAGTTAGGATTTGACATTACTCACCTTGATGTAACTACAGCCTTTCTGAATGGTGCTCTTGATGAAACCATTTTTATGCAGTTGCCAGAAGGATTTTCCGAGCAGACCCATGAGGGTCAAGTACTTAAATTAAAAAAGGCAATCTATGGGCTTAAACAATCTTCGAGAGCATGGTACAGGAAAGTGGATGAATGTTTGTTAAATATTGGTTATAGGAGATCTAAGATAGAACCATGTATGTACACAAAAGTCAGAAATAATTTGAGGACTATTGTGACACTTTTTGTGGATGATTTTTTTATTTTTTCAAATGATTGTAAAGAAACAGAATATTTGAAAAATGAATTAGCTAGCCATTTCAAACTTAAAGATTTAGGTGAAATCAGAAAGTGTCTTGGTGTCAATGTAAGTGTTAATAAGTCTGAGAAAACTATCACATTGAACCAGTCTGATTATATTGATCAGGTGTTGCAAAGATTTAACATGAGTCAATGCAAACCCATTCAGACTCCTATGGAAACTAAGTTGCATGTATCTAAGGGGGAAAACTATGTTGGAAAATTCCCATATCAGCAAGTTATTGGTTGTCTAATGTACTTAGCAGTTCTAACCAGACCTGATATTACTTATGCAGTTGGATTTTTGAGTCAATTTAACAATTGCTATTCTAGAGAACATTGTGCATATGTAAAGCGTCTATTGAGATATTTAAAATGTACTAAAAATTACGGTTTGAAGTACACTGCTGATGGAAATTCAATATTAGAAGGATATGTAGATGCAGATTGGGGTGCAAATGTTATGGATAGGAAGTCATATACAGGATATTGTTTCACTTTATCTGGTTGTGTAATTTCTTGGGAAACTAAAAAACAAACTACTGTAGCCTTGTCTAGTAGTGAGGCCGAATATATGGCTATTACAGAAGCATGTAAAGAAGCTGTTTATTTGAGAAACTTACTATATGAAATTACACAAAATTTGTATACCATTGATTTGTTCAACGATAATCAGAGTGCACAAAAGCTAACTATGAATACAATGTTTCACAAGCGTACAAAACACATAGACATTAAGTTTCACTTTTGTAGAGAATGTGTAGTAAATAAAATTGTAAATGTGAAGTATTTGCCTACAGCTGAGATGCCAGCTGATGTATTCACGAAGGCTTTATGTGTTATGAAACATTATAAGTTTTTGGATGTATTAGGTATTCAAAGATTGTAATATTTTTGTATATCCATATTGTTAGATATAGTGGGGGTGTTAAAGGTCTAATATCTACACAATATGTTACTAGTGCTGCCATCCGTCTTGCATTGTTGGCAGACATGTTTTTTGTCTTTTGTCTCTAAATAAAATTTAGTCTGTGCCACTCGTCAGTGGGAATACGTTGTTTTATTATATAAATAAAAATTGATTTTTCCTTCTTACTTTTTTAAGATTCACTCGCATACACCTCTGCAGTATTTTGATCATCCTCCATTCAATAGGATGCTCCTCCTTCTGCTTAGTATCTAATATTAATGGTATTAAAATGTATTGTCAAAAGGAGAATGAATTGCCATTAAAAAGGTTTTAATGATTCAATTTTGATATTAAATAAATAAAATATAATGAAAGCCTTTTATCATTGCCAAAGGAATAGCAAAATAAAATAAATTCTGTTTGTGACTATAGTTTTCTAGAAGTCTGTCATACATAATTATCAGTAGTCAATAATATTATACTACTTAATTAATAATTACTTAATTAATATATTATATTAATAATACTACTACTTCCCTGCAGTAGGCCTAATAGTCTTTCAGTATCACGGGCCCTCTGCATAGTTCGGTACCAAATGTTTGACATTACACTAAGCTGTCAAATGAGGAAAAAATAGGCAGACATACTGCTAGTCAAAATGATCTAACGATCGAGTTAAGGAATTAAATAAATAATGAATAAACGCCGTTTATCTATGCAAAAGGAGTACTTATAGGTTAATTTATAATAATACAACTGAATTGCACAAACCATTATATTTAACATTATATTTTATTATTGACCATGAACCTTTTCTCACACAGAAGCATATGAGTAGATCTCGTTTTTATAAGCTACAGTAACCCACTGTGGATGCTTGCAATCAATACCTTCTTTGGAATATGTCCAATTTCTACTACTTCAACAAAAATCTGGCGAATGACCACTAACCACTTGGAAGCTTGAATACGTTTTCCTTTTCCACAAAAAAGTAACAAACTTCGAAAGAACTCAGATCTACAGATGATTTATGTACTCAGATACACAGGAAGGTCAGTCTTATGTTTTTCTTCCTGTGGTCTCTAAAATTGAGAGTTTCTTACTTACAAAGTCGTTCCCAATGTTATTAACTTGCATGAGCCTTTTTAAACTTCCTTACATGTCAAAGTTCATCATTAGCCTTTATGTCCCGAGTTATATCAGATCCTCTTAGTTGTCGTTAAAGGGAACATTCCAAAAGTAAATTCCCAATAGCCACTTTTAAAGGCCAGCCTTTTTTAAAACATTTTACATTTATTTTTGCTTAGAACGAATTTTTGTACTGAAAATTACTTATCACAAGACCGAACTTGTGTAACCATCTTAAAATAATATTAGCGTTATAAATAACTATTTTTTATGAACTACGAAGTTCTTGATGTCATAATATTTTTAACATTTCAATTCATAATAATTTACATTTTTAAAAATTTATTTTTCAATTTATAATAATTGTTGGCTGTAAATGTAATTTCTACTTTCATTAAAAATCTGTATTATGGTCAGTGTTTTCTCAAAGTATTTAAGTGAAAATCATGTGGGCACGGATTTGAACACTTGTTTATTACTATTTTACCAAATGGTAGAGGATATAGTGCTGTGGAGATCAACAGAACTGGCGTTATCATTAATGAGAACAGACAACTCACATGTGAATGCACTCAGGAATTTGGACGTTGAATTTAAGACATCGTGTGATATGCTTAGCTTCTCTGTTCCAGTTGAAGCAAACAAGAATACAGTTCGAAAATTTCGAGACTGCTTGCGGCAAAAAGAATATGAAAGCTGGACAGAATTATCTGGAAGGCAAAGATGTTGAAATTTATAGCGAAGTCACTGTAGCTAACACCTGGGTCTTTAACAAAAGAGATCTGTCAACATCTGAATGGATAACCTGTCTTAAAATGAACTGCAATGTAGGAGCCGTGTGTTCAATTCCCGGTCCCATGACGGAGCCCTGTGCAGATACTGCCCGGAGATAGAAACCCTTGCACACGTCTTAGGACAATGTGACCGTAGAATGCTGCTTAGAAATTCTCGGCACCGTATTGTACGTTCCATGCTGGCTACTGCATTAAAGAAAAAGGGATGGACAGTTGTAGAAGAAGTTTCTTGTGTAGCCACCAATGGTTCAACAAGGGTTGATATTCTGGCATTTAAAACAGATGGACATGGAATAATTGTTTACTCTACCACGAGGTTTGAGCAAGGTTGTCATCAGATATCAGAAGTTCACACAGAGAAAATTAACATCTACCAGCCTACAGAAGAATATTTCAAGTTCAAATATCACCTGCTGAATCTTAAAGTGTATGGACTTCTGATTGGTGCCCGTGGAGCTATCAGGAAGTTTTTTGAGGATTTCAGGAAGGAATTCGACCTACCAGCTTCCTTGAGGGACAACATTGTACTACCAGTCCTTCACAAATCATGTCAAATCCTCCACAACCATGCTTTTCATTGATGGACTACGTACTTTTTGGACTGTTGTTCTTTTTTTAACTTATCACTTTTTGTTGTTGTTGTTATTATTATTATTATTATTATTTTATTATTATTGAGTATACTGAATCCACTGGGCTACCTCCAATGGGAGGCAGTTTGTTTGTTTGTTTGTTTGATTTGTTAAGTGAGTACATCTCTAGGCATGGAATTTATAGTAACTTATTAACAATCGCAAGACACTTGCGTCGGGTTTAGAAAAAGGTAATTGTCTGCCCGGAAAGTCGATATATTCAATACATTCTCTCACAGTGCCGCTATCTGCCAGTGAATTCGATAAATGGATGTAGATAATTTGGATTTCTAGGCCTATAACTTTAGACCCTATTTATTCTTGGAGTTTAGTGACACGGAGTAATATTACATACATCCAACTACTTTAAAGGTTCTTACACCCGTCCGAAAGAAAACAAAACAAAATATTACTACAGCACATACATAAACATGGCGGTATAACCAGTAGGCATATAGAACTGATCTGTATATTAGGTAATATGATGCTTATAGTTTGAACTCCAATAGGAAAAGTTCTAATTTCGTAAAAACACTAAAAATATTAACGTGTTTAGTATACAACTTTAGTCCCAAAAACACAAGGAATCTTACTGGTACAAAAGGACTCGTTACCAAACTAGTACGAAATATTGGATCTGAGAGTGTAAATATATTTTAATGAAAATGATTGACCTGGAAGGATGTAGAAGAGAATGGATATGCATTCTGATAATTATAATAGAGACAAGTAGTGTACAGAAATATCATTCGTCACTTTGCGGAGCTATTGGCATATAATCAAAAGATCTAGGACACCAATTGCAGCATGCATTGCCTATAAATTTATAATATAAACAGGCTGCTACTGGTAGCTCAACTGACCGTGGACATAAAAAACACAATTTGGTGCTCTAATTTGGGAACGAGGTGTTTCAACAAGACACTTAACTTTGCAGGACTGGTGTGAGAAAATTTTTCACCTCGAAAAATCTATCGCTCTTGGTCGAGAGTGTATAGAGAGACCAGAAATGAAACCAACTGTTCCGCCAAAGAAAATTCAGATGAAAATTGTCTTAAATCTGCCTCTACTTCTATTGAACAAAAATTTGTAAGTTAATTGTCATTTTTTGAGAATAATAATTGATTTTAACGTGCAAAATTATAAATTATGAAGTTGAAATCCGAATGTACGGATATTTTTGTAGGTAGCCTACGTGCATAGTATGTTACATTATTGCAAAGAATAATTGAACCGATTCCTATGAAAATCTGTTTTTAACATAACTTTTGGCTCGGTTATATGAAGTAATACTCATGGAAAAAAAAATCTCCAATTATAGATTTCCTGACAAAGTGATGGTGTCAATAAATTACAAAATTTCTATACGATAATATTTAAAGCCTTACATTAACGTTTCATTATTTATAATTCTACATTATAAAACTGTTAATGTTTGATACATTATAATTATTCTATTTGCATTGGTTGAGATTGCGTAGGCATTCGATATACGATAATTTCATTATTATTACAGGACAAACTCGACCGTAGTCGCCGATTCGGCTAGAAATAATAGGAAATGTACTCGCATAATGAGCACAGGTAAGGCTTGAAAACAGCAATGTAATGACAATTAATTTACATCTAATAATCCGACAAAAAAGTATCTTAAACCAGTTTAAATAAATTTAAATCTCTACACATGTAGTTGTGTCTTCATGGTGTGGCGTGATAAAGATATCTGATAACACTGATAGCTAGGTCTTTAAAAATAATTGCTGTTATAATTCCAAAGTCAGGACACGAACAAGTTACAGTGTATCACTTAGGAAGTATACCATAAGCAGCAGAGCACGAAGTGTGTTTAATAGGCAGAACTGCTGACAGACCATTAAATTGAGTACGTTTTGTACCTCTTCTGGACACATGATAGTACACTCACTTCAGGTACTTTAACAAGTAGATGCTGACTTCAATCCCTGATTATCTTATCCGAATTTACTTCTTCTTCTTAGTTCTCTGAGTTTTGCCTCCCCCTTATAGGTACATTTAGGTGACTCACGCGCCCGGGCCTTACAGGACCGGAGGGAGTTTCTATGGATCTCATCATACTTTTTCTGACCAGACATGGACAAGGAGGATCTCCACGGATGAGTGATCAGCCCAATGCCGGGGCCACCTCCGAGACAACACAAACACATAGGACGATACACACCAGTCATACACACACACACACACACACACAAACAGGCGAGGGTGGATGAAGGTGATAATGACAGTCAGATATTATCCGGGGACCAGGAGGGGCCAAAGTTTTCCGACATTCATCTCACAGATGAGGGAAAACCCCGGAAACCCCCCCCCTTAGGAAACCTGTCCCGAACGGTATTGAACCAGGGCTCGTTGCGTGAAGAGAGTAAACACATCCCCTACGCTAAAGCGGTGGACCATCTGAATTTACATCCTATATAATTCCGAAAAAAAAATTAAAATGAGAGTATTATGCCAACTCATTAATTAAGAAGTCTTAGTACTTGCTTACGAATGAGGTGATCCTCGTGCTTGGGGTTTGGCGTGAGGTTAACAACCTCTGACAGTAAAAAGTATTGTTAAGAAACGCTTACTTGATTTACGGATCCTGTCAATGTAAAATTCTCTGAAGGTAAAATAGTCTCTCGTTAATATGCAGTTCAAAACGTGTTATCTTCTCGTCTTCTATCCAAATAAATTTGTTTAAAACAATTAACCTGCCGGTTGTGCTATATGGATGTAAAGCTGCAATTCCACTGAGGCAACATTTGGGCAACATGTAGCATGCGTCAATGCCGCATGCCGCATGCTACACACAGTAATTCAATTGCAGCAACACGAAGCGACAAACGACAAGTCTCCTTGCCGCATGCTACAAGTTGACTGTTGTCGCCAGGACGCCTTTGTCGCCCTTCGACAAAATTCCTCGTGTCGAACAGTGTCTTCGCTATCCAACAGCCAGCGGATCGACCACTCCCGAAATGCTGAGGCGGGCAAGCAGAAGGACATGGCTGCGCATTCAACCGTGCGCGGAAAACGATGGTGCACATACCGAAACTTTGGACGTTTAACAATGACGCTGACAGGCCCAGGGAACTTTATTTTACCATATTTTCATCCCTTAATATTTGCTACTTCAATAAATCAAGTTTTTACGTCAATTATGGTATTTTATTATTGCATAGACTAACATACAAAATATCCGATCGCGACTTTTGGTCCACCCTGTATATCGGGTCTCCTTGAAGTTTTAAAACAGGCCTGTCCAACCCGCGGCCCTCGGGCCGCATGCGGCCCGCTCTCACAGTTTTTTGGCCCGCGGATACTTCTAATACGACAACCAATCCCGGTTTGAAATTCCGCGCTTTGACGCAGGGCGTTGCATATTACCGACTGTGGTGGAATATTTGTTCAAGTTTATGATCACGAGAAACATCCAATCGGCCGTGTTCATAGCGCTAGTATCAAAGAAATTAGAAGATATGGTTGGAAAATGCAGCTACTTTTCACTATGCTTGGATGACAGTGTCGACCAGACTGACACAAGTCAACTCTTGATTTTCGTACGAATGATCAACAATGATTTTTCAACACAAGAAGAAATTCTTTAATTAGGTTCTTTACGTGGATAACCAAGGGTGAAGATATATTTAAAGCAGTAAATGAAACGGAGGAAATGACTGGTAGGATTAATTAGGAAAGCTGGGCTAAGTTTCCTCATGTTCCACTGCATAATTCACCAAGAGGCATTGTGTGGGAAGTCAGTGAAACAAAGCGATGCCATGAATATAGTGGTTACAGTTTCCAACAAGATACGTGGTGGCAATAAGGCACAACTTCACTGCAGATTCCGGGAATTTTTGGATGAGCTACAAGCCCAATATAGAGATCTATCACGCCACGCAAATGTACGCTGGCTGAGTGCAGGTAGTGAAAATCTTGTTCGACGGGTTGAAGATCCAGACTTTCTAAGGCAGCTTGCTTTCATGACTGACCTGACACAATATTGAATGAGTTGAACTAGAGACTTCAGGGCAAAAATCAAAGTGTTTGAGGGTTAGAGGTCATGTTAATGGTTTTAAAATTTCTTAAATCAACCTTATCAAGAAATGATTTAACACACTTTCCATGTTGTCAAGAGCTGTCAGAAGAAATTGAAGATGGTAATTTTTCTGAGTTTTGTGAAAATATTGAAGTTATTATTCAAGAATTCAATGCAAGATTTTCTGGCTTTGAAAATATTAAAGGTAAACTACTGCTTTTTAATGACCCTTTGAATATGGATATTGAGAATCAGCCATCCATGTATCAACTGGAGCTCTGCGATCTTCAGGCTGATCCTTTTCTTCAAACCAGGTCTGAGAGAGGGCTCAACTTTTTCAAGCTACTTCCACAGGGCAGATTTCCTCAGCTTAGAGATTGTGAGAGTGCTTTCTCCAACACGAAATTCATAAAAAAATAAATATAGGAACTGTCTCACTGATGATTCCTGTTACACCTACTAAGACTGGCAGTTACTAACATACAAGTGGACATCCATACTTTAGTGAAGCAGTCTGAAAATCCTCAGTGCTCACATTAATTTCTAATTTCGGCCTACTGGTAATGAATCCTATTTCAACAATTTGGTCTGCTGTACTTTACTGTTATAGTTATGTGAGTGAAACTTTTAGTGTTTGGCCCTCACCATCAATTGTCGAAATATTTTGGCCCCCAGTACTTATGAAGTTGGACAGGCCTGTTTTAAAACTTAATAATTTTTTTCCTTCAAATCCCAATAATTGCCAATACAGTAGTTCAATTGAAATGGGAAGCAGCAATGAAAGTAGTTGTTACATATATACATTCGAAATTAGGCTTGAAAAATAACAATTCCTTTATTGCAACCAATGGTTATATCATGATAAATGAGCACTGGTAGAATGATGTATGGCAGGGGAAACAGGAGCCCCCCCCCCCCGATAGACAAAGTCAGGTAAAGTAAACTATGCAAAGTGACAGCAAGCTAAGTATTACGCCATAAGAATCTTGCATTTTTACAATTATTGCATAACCTGTCAATAGACCAAGTTAGCGCATTCTCAAGACACAATAATATAGAAAATAAAAAAATAATTTAAAAAAATAAAAATATAAGGATTATAGTCCAGTCTGATTGATGTTAAATAGAAATAAGACAATATTAGGATTACATTGTTACGTTATATTACTATTAAAAAATTCATCTATGTTACAAAATGGGGTTTGAATATGCCAATTCTCTGATACGATTCTCAAGAGTGGAGTAACTAAAATCAATTATACCAAAAGTCCCTCTTGATGGATTCCTGGCCAACCAGTCATGTGCTCTTATCTTAAAGAAATTTACAGGTAAATTTTGATAAATTATTGGTAATTTATTAAATAGTGTCTGCCAATAATTTGACAGCTATTCAAACATTTTAATAGCCCATGGTGTTGTATATAAATATGGGTATTGTATATGGTATTATTAAAGACATGTTGCACCAGACTGAAGTTGCTTCAGTTGAATCGTTTTAGTCCCATGCTACACGCATAGGCGACAAAGCGCATTCGACATGGGGAGACAAATGCCGCATGCGGCATATGGAATTTTTGTGGCACATTGTCGCACGCCTACAATCAGGCAACACTAGGATACAAGTAGCATGCCACATGTCGTTCAGTGTTGCTTCAGTGGAATTGACGTGGTCGCTTACTCTTCGGGAAGAATATAATCTGAGGGTACTTATACCTGAGACAAGCTAAGAAGGAAACTTGAAAACCAGTATGTCTGTCTCACTCGTAAGTCATGTGCTAGAGTAAGACAGATGTACTGTACTTGTTCTTGTTTACTTGAGGTTCCCTTCTTAGAACGGCCAGACTTTAGGAAAATATTTGGGCCTAAGAGAGATGAAAATGGGGACTGGAGAAAACTGCATAACTTCGAGCTTCATAACCTGTACTCTTCACCGAATGTAGTAAGGGTAATTAAATCACGGAGGATGAAATGGGCTGGCCATGTTGCGTGCATGGTGGAGGAAAGACATATCTAAAAAATATTGACTTGAAGACCCGAAGGTAAGAGACCACTTGGGAGACGTTGTCGTCGTAGGTGGGAGGACAATATTAGGATAGTTTTAAAGGAAGTAGGATTTATGGGGGATGGATGGAGTTAGGGTTGAAAGGCGGGCTCAGGTAAGCGCAGCAATGAACCTCTGGGTTCCATAAAATAAATAACATTCCTTTAGCTTGCTTAATAATTGTGTATTGCCATTGAATACGTAAGTAAGTACTTGCTTAGATTTGCAATTTCATATGACTGGACAGTGCATAGCCAAACAGTTCAGAAATTGGATAAATGGATTTATCGACTTCAATGGGAACGTAAACTATGGATGGACAAACGTAGGCCTATAGGTAGAGGTTCAGAGCGATTCAAGGACTGACGGACAGGCAGGTAAATTGATTGGCGTACTCAGGCAGACTGACGGATAGGCCAAAGAAAGACCTCTCAATGAAAATATTTTATAGAAATTTTACAGATTCAAGAAGTATTTTTTTCATTCAAACAAGTGAATTATTCTCATATCTGTGTTTTCAACGAATTTTCAGACAATGAACATCCATAAACATGTGCTAGTGTTTTATCTTGAATTTCTGGATCGACAATACGTTCTGGAGAACATTTTTTCTCATGCATTAGTAAGCGGTGCCAAGTAGAAACAACAGAAAAAATCTTGAATCTGTGAAAGTCCCAGTCTCCCTCCTCCATAAATCTGGCCGTAATGCCAGTAGACAATCGACCTACTCCAACGATGCTTTCGTCGCCCCTGGATTTCCTCCACGCCCTAGGCACCGTCTCCATGGTAGATCAGCGCCTAAACATCTTTCCGTCTCTGCAGAGCAAGGGTCACAGATTCTGATAGTGCTGGGAAATCTCCCTTCATCACATGTGCTATATAACCCTTCAAAACTAGTGTCATATATATCACTGCCATAATATAGTTTATTCTGGAATATCGACATTACCGTCTCAGCAATAAACGCAGTTATGTATAATTAATATCACCCACTAAATTTTATAAATATTATTTACTTGCTTGGATCTTTCGGCTATAATGTCTCCATCTTAAAACTGATCTTAAAATTGAAGAAAAATAGTTTGGCCTTATAGTCAACCATCCTTACAAAAGATCACCACTTTTCGTAACACTAGAAATTCAGGTAAAGCATTAAACGCTAGCAGATGAAAACATGTATGTAATGGGCGCGTAATGTCTTCTTTCAGACAATAGCCTATATGTTTTTCTTCAAATTTAAAACCATGATGAAAATGCCTAGGCTAGCTGCTGATGTTGTTGATATAATTCCGTAAAATCAAGTTGACGGATTTGCTATCCTGTACTTTAAAATAATGAAATTCAGTTTGGGTTATTAGTTCCCAAAACTGGTGGTTATTATTTCCAATTATATTTGTCCAACAATTGCGATTAACCATTGACTATTTCTCCAATGTTCACTTTTTTTCTTTTTTCCCGAGATTTCTTTTTCATCAAGGAACTCAATAATAAAAGTTGTAGTTATTTTCCAAAAAGGAACTTTTTTGGCTTATTGACCACAAAATATTTCTAATACTTCACATATTTCTCCAATTTTTATCTTTTTCCCGTGATTTATTTTCATCAAGGAACTCAATAATAAAAGTTGTAGTTATTTTCCAAAAAGAAACTTTTATGGCCTATTGACCACAAAATATCATCCCCCATAAAGGAAAAATTAAATTCCAAGGGAATAACATTCAATCAAATAATATATTACCTTATAATATACTGTTAACCAAATATACAGTATATTATATGAAGATACTATTCTAATAAGCAAACGGGGATTGGCCCTGATTTTACCTCAAGAGGCACGTTTGAAGCTCAAAGACTCATGAACGAACACTAATTACTTCAGTGTGCACGTAAATGGGTCAACGTGATTAAACCAAATAATCAGAGAAGTTTAGACTTGACTAAAGTGTGAGTTGGCGAGATCATCATAGATACAATTCCCAGTAGTGTATGACTGCGAGAACCTATCATTTTATTTTATTGAACAAATTATTAGTTAAGTTATACTTGTCGCTTACGAAGTACCGGTATGTACACGCTGCACCAAAAGATGAGCTACTGAACTCAGGCAGTTGACAAATTAATAAGCAGGTGGGAAAGGAACCCTCTACTGCGTAATCCTCATTTCATGCCGATTTATTTTAAAACACGTGAAATAAAAAATAAAGTATCATCTGTCAAAATTTAATATTCGCATAATAACTGTTAATAAAGCACACTTACAGTGGATGTCACATTCAGTGTCCTGCATAAACTGGTTTAAATTATGTTCATTTATACCAGTCTGTGAACACGAAGCGAAGCTTGCACTCGGCCGAACCGAGCATTTCAATAGCGGAAAGGTCTCGCCCCTGAGTACATCGTTAGTGGTCCTTAGGCATTTGCGAAACGTAACTGTAAAATCAATATAGACAGGAAGACTAATTTGTTCTAAAATATTTCAATACTGCACCTTTCGATTTCTCATTGCATAAACACAACTTACAGCAATTACGAGCTCGTGTACGGTACACTAACTGAAGCAAAATCAATAATTCTGAACATTAAAATAATTTCTTTCTTTCTTTCTTTCTTTATTTGAGTTTTACCTCT
This sequence comes from Ectobius pallidus, assembly GCA_964059195.1. NCBI lineage: Eukaryota > Metazoa > Arthropoda > Insecta > Blattodea > Ectobiidae > Ectobius > Ectobius pallidus. Next base: position 68,896,955 of record CAXKWD010000009.1, on the reverse strand, counting down.
CCCTTTTAGGATTTAAGCGACCCAAGCCGCCGCGGCCTGTCGGGAGAGAGATTACCTTTGGATCACATATATACTTTTTTGACCAGACAAGGACATGGAGTGCCTCCCCGGATGAGTGATCAGCCCAATGCCGGGGCCATCTCCGAGACAACACGAACACATAGGACGAGACACACCATTCACACACACACCAACTCCAAACAAGGCGAGGATGGGATGAAGATGATAATGACGGCCAGATTATGTCTGGGGACCACAAGGGCCTAAAGTTACCCGACATTTGTCTCACAGGTGAGGAAAAACCCCAGAAAAACCCCACCTAGGTGACTTGTCCCGACCAGGAATCGAACCCGGGCCCGCTGCGTGAGAGGATCGAACGCATCCCCTGAGCCACGGCTGTGGACCCGTTAAAACAATATTAATATTAAAAGCAGTAACAAAAACAGACTAACAAATCTCTGATTTCTTCAGTCTGTCGATTTATTCACAGTCAAAATAATGTAATAATTATGTACATTAAGAGATTATTAACCCTATAAGGTCTAGCTGGCTTCTTCTACTAGTGAGTATTCGAAATGTTACGATAGTGCTGCTTCAAGACGGTCATAATCATAAAGGATCGAACATGACACTCTCGGTCAGATATTTCAGAAGGATTTGGCGGTTTGCCAAAGTAGTCGGGCGTCAGTTTGTCTAGGGAAGTGATCTTCAACCTTTTTTAACTAAAGGGTAATTTGACTTTTGGTGAAGGACTTAATTTATTAATTTTGTAATAGCATGGTACTTACGAATCACAAACATTTCATAATTTTATTACAATAACTGTTGAGGTTACTTAATATTATACATGTGTATGTTTTGTATTTTGTCCCAGTCTCAACCCTAACGTACTGAATAGTGGTTTCAGAATACTGTAGTCGTAAAAGAATCCTATTTTTATTTCAAGTTAAAAATAGAATTTCGTTTGCGGGCCACCAAAAATTAAGCCACGGGCTGTTCTTCAGAACACTGTCTAGGGTGATCATGCTCAAACGTGCAGGAATCTGGTGACAGTACTCCGTGCCTGTAGGTTCCATTAGTCACCAGAAAAATAAAGTTCTAAATTAAATCCTGTCTAATCATGTCTACATCACGCCATGGAAAACCCATGATACAGAACCGACTATTCTATTTCCGTAGATTCAAGCTGGTTGTCGACCAAGAGCTAAGCTAACTTAGCTTAGCTTAACTCACATACAGTGAGGGATTTCATATGTAGTTGTGCGAGATTTCATATGTAGTTTTGTCGGTACAACTAGGCCTACATATGAAATCCCGCACTGTATGTGAGCTAAGCTAAACTAACTTAGCTTAGCTCTTGGTCGACAACTGACTTCACTCCCTACAGAACTACAGTACATAATCCTACCCGATATTTTTTATCATCAGAAAAGCAGAGTAGTTCATCGACAATCTATCTTCCATTCCAAAACCAGCAATTCAATCAAATGATTTCAAAATATTCCACCAGCCGAACATAGTAATTTCGAATTGCTAACCATTGCAAATGATCTAATATGATCTAATGAAAAATGAACCCTCGAACATGAAGATTTTGTCACCAGCAAACAAAAAGTTTTCCTCAGAGACTGGATCAGATCTTGTGAAACAGGAAATACTGCTTCGGAATAGGCGTTCCTGCGGCTGATAATTTTTTTTATTATCTCACAGTTTTCATGATTTTCTGTGTGACTTGAAGACACTGTCCATAGGGGAGGGATATACTCGTAGTTTATGGATCACATATTTAGACAGGAAGGATTCTCTGGTGTGTTCAGCGCTACTCAGGCAACATTCATATAGGGGAGATTGCTCCGGTACCGGTCAGGCCTCGTTACCGGTCAACAAGTATTTACACATTAAGACGCTAGATAGTAGCAGAAAACAGTTATGAAGTGGTAAGCAGGAACAACATAACTTTATTCTTCGCATAGAGTCCGTGTTTTTCTAGCGTCTTAATGTGTAACTATTGTTGACCGGTAACGAGGCCTGACCGGTACCGGGGCAATCTCCCCTACAACATATATAATAAATTTAAAGTACCTGTTAAATACCGTCAGAGTGGGCATTCGTCATTGCGAGTAGGAAGAACCTTTAAAAAAAAACAACTCTCAGATTGTGCACCCCCGAGATGTGAACCTAGGACCATTATGTGAAGCCGTACCGCTTCGTCCACCTCGGTAAGATGTTTCTTTTTTTATGGATCATCATAGTAACGATGGAATTATGTTGCAGGACGTGAAATATTACAATTCAACCCGGTAATCGCTCAATAGATCGAGGAATTCCAGAAAACCTGCGTTAGTCAGGTTAATACCGGGGATCGAGATCGGGCCTTGCAACTGCAATCAGCTCACGTTACTGGTTAGCTAACTTTTCGATTGTTCGGAACCTTAAGTGCCAACATCATGCATTAGCGCGAGCACCGTAACTTTATCGCAGGTAATAGCAACCCCAATTAAGAGGCGTGCTAATTAGATAAATTACATAGGCATGAAGGAATGAACATCTGGTACCCCAGAGAACATTCAGATCCTGGGCGCAAGTTAATGTAAAATGACGGTCATGGCAAAGTTAGAATACTAATCCCACTTAAAATCAGATTAAGGAAGCCAGTTTACACAACGAACAATACTTTCAGAAGCCATTATGTAAATTTGTAACCGATGTGTAAATTCGGAACCAGTATCTGATCCAGACGACCCGTGTAGACTCTTGTATTAGATTTAGGCCCTCATCTTTGGATCGATGAACTGCCGCAAGTCTGTGGTCTTGACGGACTAGGTCCCTACTGTGTGTGGTTACGTATACAGCCCCTACGCCCCTACATTTTGAATGTGATGTAGAATGGTTGAGGTTTTTCTTTGAAGTCTGGCAGCCAAGTGGACCATGAGCATGATGTGCCGTCGAGGGGAAATTCCTACTCGAGAGGGAAAAATCCTTCCGTAGGGTGCCTAGGGGAAGCTGCATGAATATGAAATAAAAATAGAATATTTGGTCACGTGCTTACTGTATATTCATGAAAATTGAGGTAATACAATTAGTACCTCATCACTTATTCATGAGAGTTCGGTGTAAGTGCTCTTCTTCCGAAGAACCGTATGCCAAGTAGTAATTATTAAAATAACAATCTCGAACTTGTTCATGCCATGTCCAGAAATAACTTGCTTTGATGAGGACTCTTGGGCAGTGCTATGTTCATATTAATGAATTTCATTTTCAGTAAGGGTTTAAAAAAATTACACCTCCTTATACCCTTACACTAAGCTTATCTGACTACAGATCACACTTCAGCAATCTAACAAAAAAACATACATAAACTAATTTTTGCACTCCTTAGCTAGTAAGTGTTACTTACGAAAGTTGTTTACATGGATCGTAAGTTGACATTCCCACACAATCGTGTTGCTAAGGGCGTTGCGATGAGGTTAAATTACTTACGGTCCTTGCGCTACGTCATAATTCATTACGATACACTTCATAATACATGCCTTTATGAACAAGGCCCCAGGACAAATATTCGGTTCCCATAACAACAAACACATGCGAATCACTTTCTGAAATAAACATCTCTCTTCAAGAATGTATACACATAATATTTTCAGGTAATATCACAATTAATATAATTAAATTGATATAAGTAACTGTCGTGCAAAAAATAGCATGCAACACACGGGCCGTAAAGGCATTTGTATCGCAATATACTATAAAACAATGCTGCCACAATCTTAAAAAAGTCACATATTTATAAAGCTGTTTGTTGTAAGTTAAGATCTTTGACGATGGATCCAAGATGTATCATATATATATAAGATGCATTTCGGGACATATGATGTCCCGTCTTCAGTTCTGTTAAATGATGAAATAATATAACTCACAGATCAGTGTAATATATTTATCGCTAACACTATATATATAGTTACATAAATATCTCTACTGTATTATAAGAAAAATCATGGAATGGGAACATAGGCGTACCGAGGGGGGGTTTTGGGGGTTTGAAACCCCCCCATTGATTTAAAAAAGGAAAATTGTATAATTTTTTTAAAGTCTGCCCATAAATTACTTAATACAAGTATAAAGCGTGGGAAGCTTAAAACTCGTTGTTTTGCGTCTTAATTTTTAAAATTTTCCGGGGGGGGGCCCCGGAAGCTTAAAACTCGTTATTTTGCATCTTAATTTTTTTTATTTTCCGGGGGAGGACCCTCGGACCCCCCTCTCCCTGGGAGATATTCCATACCCCCAGACCCCGCGGATGTTATAACCCCCCCCCCCATATGGTCGGCCTGGTTACGCCTATGAATGGGAAATAAGTAGGCGATAAAATATAATATACTGATCCATAGGATATGATATTATTTTCTCATCTAACAGGACTGAAGATGGCACATCATATGCGCCAAAATGCATCTTTGTATACGACACATCTGGGGTTCATCGTAGATCAACAAACTCTTTAGATATGTAATTTTAAGATTGTGGCAGTATTGTTTTAATGCGTTTATAGGCCTATATTTTTATTACTTTATTTTATGAACGCTGAAGTGTGACCTGGACTCAGATAAGCTTAGATAGTGGTATAAGGTTGCGTATTCTTTTTATCAAGATTTTAAGTTAAAGCTATGTTGGTATACGTAAGAATATTATTATCATCAGTGTGTGTTTTATTTTTATTGTTTATTAAGTTTGTTTATTATTTGAAATTTCTGAATTGGATTTGCCTAAGAAGTAAAACTTTTATTCTATTTTCGCAGCAGATAAGTTATTTATTTTTATGTTTAGAGACCTCTTGAAGAGATATGCCATTTTGGCCTAGGTCCAATCATTGAGACCTACATATCTATTCGAATGTCAAGGTTAAATGTATTTTAATACATCATTATTCTCGACGCGTAGGGAAAATCTCCGAAAATACACGCTGGTATTGATTGGCCTTGTGATTTCAATACGAGTTCGCTATTTAGTGGTACTAAAATATAATGTAAAGTTCGATGTTTTAGTACAACATACAGAAATTACACAGATTCACCCTTTAAGGTGTGTGTTATATGCCTACTTGCAGATGAAGCAGTCAGTATGGTGCTGACTTTCTCTGCCCAAGGTCGCGGGTCCGATCCTGGCCCAAGTCGATGACATTTATGTGTGGCTGTATATTTACAGGCATGTAAAATAAGTCCTGTGGGACAAAATTCCAGCACACGGCGACGGGCACAGGTTTAAGTTGCAGTACACCCCCCTCATTAAATAACCATATAACCAACCAGCCAACCTATTTTCAATTTTTAGAAGTTCTTCATAGTTGATCGAGTTTACTTTGTACACCTAAAACCAAATCATAGAACAAAACATTTCTTAAAACCATTTAAGCCTATTGTATATGAAAGCTATAGTTCTGTCCTTTTCCTGTAATTTCTACGACTATGAAACTTTCTTGGTTGATACGAGCAAAATTGCAAAATTTATTTTACGTTAAAAGGCAAGTCCTATAAATATGTGTGACATAGGCCTATATTGCTTTTAAAAGTTTTGGGGTAGTAGTGACCAGAATATTTTAAACAGTGATGGAACAATAAAAATTTACCTAAAGCTTTTTTGACTTCCTCTATTCTGCTTTAAGAGACAGACAAAAGTGATCCTAAATACTTGTTCTTATAATTAACAACAACAAATGGAAATCTGTACTATAGAACATTTGAGCTTTCATGGTGGAGACTTGGTTGAAAAGTCCTGTGTTTAGTCACCATTTCGAAATTCAAATTAGCATTGATTTTGACTTAAAATGCAATGTATTCTTAATGGGCGTTGTTTCCCGATAGTAGAACTTAGTTAGCTCAGTGCTATTTAAATGCAAGCTGTTTTTCAGGGATTAGTAGCAGAAAAGCAGCCCTGGTGTTTTTATGAGCACTATCGCACTTTCAGTTCAGGACCGCACCATTTATTATTTCAAGAGTACGTATCTCCCCAGGCGAAATAGGATAAAAGTGCATTTGTTCCTTAACCATTGGTCTGAATTATTTTAGATGAATTTTCACTGGAGCAAGCCTAAGGTATATGATAATTGGTTTACTGTGAGGTCTGTGCTATTGATATTAATGAATCAATCTTTTATATGCGGCGAAAATGATCTGACGTGCTTCAGGGTCAGAATCTTGGGCTATTACACTTAAATTATGTTTTGCAGAAGCTTTCGCCACAAGAGTCAGAGACGAACTACAAATAAGGCACAATTGACGAGGTGTTGTTTAATTTAAAAGAAACCAGACGGGGTGAGTTTGTAACCCTAATTAGAGAGCGGTTCTGAGGCACTAAAAACTTTAAAAATACATATAAAAGCCTCAAAACAAATCTTGAAAATAGGCACCGCTTTTTAATTTCGGCACTTGTCAGACAGATACTGGCGTTATATAATTATTTACACTTACGGAGTGTGGGTATACATACTATACTTTACAAACAACTTGCTCTCTCTTACCTTTAAACTATGCTTGAATATTTTAAAACATCAAACCTGAGAACGTTCATAGTAAACAAATACTGTACGTCATGTTAAACGAAACTATTACTCAAATTGAAATTGGTTTATTCCTTTCAAGACGAAGTTTCAACTGTAGCATTACCTCAATTTTTCCAAACGACCCTTCTGTATTGCTGTTTAATGTTAAAACCATAGTAAAGTAGCATTTCACTGAAAAAAGCTTTCTTTGAAAAAAATTCAACGCCCTCTGTGTCAGGACTGTGTACTTACGTAAGATAGTCTATTTAGGCCTGCACCATGTTATGCGGAAGCAATTGATGAGTCGTCAATGGATGAAATATACACCATGTTTGGTCAAAATTAGCATTTCATTTTGTTATAATTATTATTATTATTATTATTATTATTATATTCGTATTTATTTGCTGTGCTGTATAGGTTAGTTACGTTTGAGCACGTTTTAAGTCTAACTAATTACGTGAAATTTAAAATGTTGTACTCGTTATAAAAGTACTCTTTTATATGCATGGCAACTTTAAAGCTCAATGATTTACACTTTTATTTTTAATATTCTCCTTTTCCTAAAAATCTATCTTATCCTTCAATATCATAGAAAGTTAAAAAATGCTCTGTATTACGTACTTACACGATAGCCTATAACTAATAAAATGATCAATGGAAATGTTGAAATTGTACTAAAAAAATAAAGATCAGTGTTAAGTTAGATTAATATTATTTGCTTTCTATTTTTGTAAGCAAAACTTTCAAAACCTGAATGTTTATATGTCAGTGGTTCTCCAAAAAATACCTCGATATTTTTACTTCATATGCGAATGTATTGTCTATACAGCAATAAAATTACAGTAAACTGCTCGTACGTTATGGCATATGTCTGTGCGATAATTCTACTTGATAACTGGAGAAATATTGAAAATATAAATTTCACTCGTTGATCTTCTTAAACATGATCAGACTTTAATTGTGTAAAATTTATTACATGTTTTTATTTACTGCGTTGTACCATCTATAAGGTATTACAATACTCGTAATGTAAAACTTCAACTGTGAAGTACAAGGAAATTTAAAGTAATTAATCTAAAATTATACTACGAACTTTAATAAGAAAGTGCCGGATTTTCTGTTTAAGAGTCGATTATCATAGGCAATCTCACGAGAGTTGGATTTATTAAGACTTTTCCATGAATAAAAGTGTAACGGAATATACAAATAACAATTACGTTCGTGCTTTGTTCTATAAAAACAAAACTAACAGTACGAGATCACGGCATACTATGAATCAACCATCCACGAATTGATTCAAGTTACCATGTTGTGACAGTGCAACCAAAGGTGCTTATAAGACATAATTAACTTTATATGATTACAGCAGAACAGAATAAAAGCACACCAACTGGCTTGCACCGAATCGAAATTGTGTTTTAATCAATGTACATTTCTATTATTTCAATTTCCAAACAAGTTTTGTTGTATAAAATAATCTGTTTTCGTGATGCTTAAATGGCAGTGTGTGGCGTATTAATCACTGCACACTGATGCTTACATGTCTAGTAACGAGCAGACGATTTTATCGATAAAACATCATTCTCATACTAATAGCAAGCATTTTATAAGATAAACGATCGTGATTGTTCTATATCCGAGAAATTGCTAAACGTTATTGGTCAATATCAAACGCGCGGAATATGAGTGGAATAGTCAACTAAAAACTGTTTAGGCTATACTGGATAACTGTAAGTTGTATGTGTGCGGCCAGCTCACTATATATGGATTTAAAATGACACTTAGCTATCTTAGTTGCACAGCCCTGATTTATTTAATTATTTTTTTATTTTTATTTTAAGTACTGAATTTAAATAAGAGTCTACCATATTCTATTCGCCATCATAGTCCTCTGCAATGTAAATACAAACATGAATAGCCTTCACGGAAGTCAAATCGCTACGAGAGACAGTTGAGGTAAGCTCATGCGACAAAAGCAGACAATTGAACAATAAACCGATTACGCCAAACAATGAGCTGCAGAACTAGAAGCCTGCAGTAAACAATTTGTCACAAAAAACACGATCTGCATTTGCTGACTTTGACACATTCGCAATGAGAGACCTGTTAGGAACTGGAGGTGACATTTGAAGGCCAATCTCTCTCTATATAAAAGGCTTTGTCCTGACTGACTGAATGAATGAATGACTGACTGACTGACAGAGAATCAACGTAGAGCCTAAATTATAACAGGTATAACCTTGGAATTTTGACAGTACCTTCGTTTCGTAATGTAGGTGCTCACTAAGAAAGGATTTTGAAAAATTTTGATTTTAAATGTCAAAGATCAAATGTTTTTGAGTAGGCCTATACTTAATCCCTTTTTACATAGAATTATCAAATCCAAATCACAGAGCATATTGTTGCCAGTGGTATCAGAAGGGTTTGGAAAAAAATGAAATGCAAGTTTGACAAATAAGAGAAGTTATCAATATAATTCATGTTAGGGCCTATAAATAAATATTATAGAATGAAATCCACGAAAATAATGCAGTCACATAACTTTCTCTACCCTGGACATAGAGAAAACAAAACGAGGTATGGTAATGTGTATATTATTATATCGCAGGTTTTTGGAGAGAGAAGTATGAAAGGGATATTGCTTTCTGTTTAATTTCATCCCCAAAACAGTTTTATGGTAACATGAGAGTGAGAAATAAATATTCCGCAAAGACAATACAATTTTATGTTACCAGAATTTCTGTTTCTTCATATTTGAACCCCTACCAGGCTTGTTGTGTACTGTAGGCCTACAAGCGATGGGATGCAAAATTCTACTTCCTCTATGAGCCATAAAAAGCTATTTCAAGCGTTTTGTGAGGGAATAGTTTCAGTGTGATTAATCGTTCTTCCTATTTCAATTTATAAATACCTATATAAGGACCTAGAATTTAAAAATCGAAAGTCCTTCATAGGTTAATTTCCAATTATTAACTATTATGCGCTTAATTTTTAATTTTTGGAATAATTATCGCGGGCGATCGCTTTATTTTGTAAGTCCATCCTGGACGATTCATTTGTTTAGTATGTCAAGGCTCGCAGACATATGACATTTTCAACCTACACGGAAGAGGGATAATCAATATAGGCCTAAATATGGTCAAACATTGTTCGATTTGGACGAAATTCACTATACAGGGGTTTTCTGGACCAAGGAACTTGAATCTGAGGTCGCTTTTACCGGGCGACGCTTTCTAATCGTGGTATGTAGTCCACGTGATTTAGGTGTTAATAAATACCTAGGTATAATGATTTGACTATTATGCTCTTATTTTTATTATTTTTGAAATAATTATCGCGGGCGAAGCCGCGGGCACATGCTAGTGTAAAATAAGTTCTGCTTCTGTAACTGCATTCGAGGTACTATAAGGCAATGTGTTTCCTTACATGTTAAACAAAAGTTTGCAATGTTGGTTACAGTGGCGTTTTATTTCTGAAAACGCCAAATGCCTTTCGTCAAAAATAACAAATTCGTTTATATAGACTCAAATACGATTAGCTCATTGTTCATGTTGCTCTTCAGTCCCCCTAACTGCACAAGGTCGGAAAATGGGTAGAGCACAGTATTCTAACAGGACGAAGCTGAGAGATACCGGTGAATTTATAGAAGAAATGATGCAATTTATTAAATAACATAAATCAATTTAAGAAGTCCCTTTCCAAGGAGATAATGATTGTAGGCGTAGATAGCCTACACAATTTCAGAAAAAAATACCACAAAAGTAGGGTTTCCATAACCAGGAATTTAAAAAACAATGCTGAACTCTGAACAAAATATTTTAAATTCTGATATACCTTTTGCTATATCCATACAGTCTAATTAGTGAAAGGAATTTTTGTCTGTTTAATACAACATTTAATGCATTATTAGTATTGTTATTATTATAATTTTGAAAATTTAAATAACTGTAAAATGTAACATCGGAGTGATCATTTCTGGGGTGGTCAGCCAGGTATGGAATTCAATTAATTGTTTCCGAAGTTTCGAAGGTCCATACTGCCACCATCTTCAAGGGTGTTAAAGTTTTTGAGTCGTACTGGAGTGAAATACATACAAATTCTGATTGCGCAGGTCCGACTCATTTGTAAAATGATCCCAAATTTTCCCCTTTGTGAATAATTTCTTGTGTAGGCCTTGGAAAATCTCCACACCCCCCCCCAAAAAAAAAATTGATTTTCATATTTGAAAAATCAGCAATGAACCAAAATGGCATTATTATACTGTACTTAAATATGAAAACATTAACCATATTTTCAGTGTCACTGATTGATGATGAAGCATCAAAGAAAACACTAACAGAGTCCCTAAGCTCAATCACTTCCGAAAGGCGTGAGTTCACTTCAGACCACATTTTGAATTTTCACCATCACTTGGGGAGTTTGAAAATAATGTCCCACAATATCACTCGAGTCTACTAACTAATATTTCAACTGCAACATTATTACTAATTTATTAAATTCACTTGATAGGAGCTCACTACACTTGAGAGTGTATCATTGCCAGTATTTTTAAAATTAGAACTGACAGCAGACTGATCTTTGAATTTAACTTCTTCACATACGACAGACTTTGTCTTGCTAGATGATCCTTGTCCATTTACCAGTCAGAGCATCTTGAAAATTTTTTTCTGTTCCTGGCTGATGAATCTTTCTTTGATTTCATTAAAAGTAAAATCCTTCTGTTTAACTACATATTTAGATATGCGAACATCAACCATACTTTCAGTGTTACTGATTGATGATAAAGCACCAAAGAAAGCCCTAACAGAGTCCTTAACCTCAATCACTTCCGAAAGGCGTGAGTTCACTTCGGAAAACATTTTGAATTTTCATATTAATACTTAAATACTTTAACCATATTTTCAGTGTCCCTGATTGATGATAAAGCATCAAAGAAAGCACTAACAGAGTCCTTAACCTCAATCGCTTCCGAAAGGCGTGAGTTCACTTCACACCATATTTTGAATTTTCACCATCACTTCGGAAAAGAGTTTAAAAATAATGTCTCATAATATCAGTTGAGTCTACTGAGTAATATTTCAACTATAGCTTCACTTCGGAAAAGAGTTTGAAAATAATGTCTCACAATATCAGTCAATATCTTAGTAGCTCACTTGTAACGTTCAGTACACCAGCCGCCATCTTACCTATATTCCTATTGGGCGTATTTATTGCTTTAGTTATTAGTGTTTATAGCCTGAATTAAATTATCTTTGCTCTCGGTATTTTTTAAAATATCCTCTGATAGTTAATTATGACACTGTATAAATATAGTACTGACATAGAAATATCGATGTCATGTAGAAGATTAGATTTGATCGGTTTCCTAACGGAAATGCAATCTCCTCTGTGATCGGCTGAAGTAATGTGAGCTGTGATTGGTTAAAGTAAGGTGAGCTGTGATTGGTTGAAGTAAGGTGAGCTGTGATTGGTTGAAGTAAAGTTGAAGTCTGCTATATAAGGCCGGTAGGACCCGGATGGTTGGGCGGTTTCTTACAACTCTCTGACCCATCAACATCTCAACACCAATTCCAATGTATGCATCCCTCATCACAAACCTCCAACCAGAGACCAATAGTACTTCTTCTTCCCTGTAGATCGATATCAATATGTTATCCATCACAAACCTCTAGAGAACACGGAAATACCAATAGCACAAAAAATATTCTCATCAATAGTAAAAAACTTCCTCTTCTTCCCTGCATACATATATCCAATAAATTAACCATCACAAACTAGAGACCATAGTAACACCTATAGCAAATAATTTTTTTCTTCCTCTGAAGACATGTCCAATTATTTAACATCACAAACCAAGTAACTAGAGACCGTAGTAAAGCCCAAACTACGTATTTTAACCAATAGTAAAATAGCTTTCTTCTCTTCTTCTCTATAGACCTATATCCAATATGTTTACCTATATGGAACTGTATATTATAAATATACCAGCGTTGTAGTTTAAAAGTTTCCCTAACCAGTTAGTAAGTTATAATAACACAAGACCTAATAGTTATGCGACGAAAAACAGCGTAACTCTTAATGAATGTTCTTGTCGTTACTTCGTAACAATATTCAAGGAAAGGGCTGTAACCAAAAAGGCCTACCAACTTGACTTGGACTTAACGTGAAATATTGATCTATGCCGTCTCGAGAATTACACTGCCTGTTCTTTACGGCTAATTTTGGTATGCGGGGACATTAGAGATGGCAGCACCTACCGTACCTTGCTGCAATATCGTACACGTTAACGTACATTGCTTCTAAGCTCTGTGTTTGCCCTCTGAATTATAAACTCGGAAACTGAAATATGCTGGAATTTCTGCTATCTGAGTGTGAACTGTGTCGCCTCTAATGGAGAAATTAGGCAATTTAACAATACTCTGAACTCCATGTTAATATTAAGCATAGGTCAGGCAGTGTAATTGTCGAGACGGCGGTGGTTCATTTAAACTGATTTCGAATATTAATTATGATATTAGGTGAAATAGAGGAGGCGAGTCAACGACAAATGATTCTTTTAATTAATTAATAATAAAATCCTTCTGTTTGGGTACTTAAATATGCGAATATCAACCATATTTTTAGTGTCACTGGTTGATGATAATGCATCAAAGAAAGCACTATCAGAATCCCTAACCTCACTCACTTCCGAAAGGCGTGAGTTCACTTCAGACTACATTTTGAATTTTCACCATCTCTTCGGAAAAGAGTTTGAAAATAATGTCCCACAATATCACTCGAGTCTACTAACTAATATTTCAACTGCATAATTTTTACTAATTTATTAAATTCACTTGATAGGAGCTCACTACACTTGAGAGTGTATCATTGCCAGTATTTTTAAAATTAGGACTGACAGCAGACTGATCTTTGAATTTAACTTCTTCACATACGACAGACTTTGTCTTGCTAGTTGATGCTTGTCCATTTACCAGTCGAAGCATCTTGAAAATTTTTTCCTGTTCCTGGCTGATGATTCTTTCTTTGCGTTCATTAAAAGTAAAATCCTTCTGTTTAACTACATATTTCGATATCCGAACATCAACCATATTTTCAGGGTCACTGATTGATGATAATGCATAAAAGAAAACACTATCTGAATCCCTAACCTAACTCACTTCCGAAAGGCGTGAGTTCACTTCAGAAACACATTTTGAATTTACACCATCACTTCAGAAAAGTGTTTGAAAATAATACTTAAATATGCGAACATCAATCATATTTTCAGTGTCACTGACTGATGATAATCCATCAAAGAAAGCACTATCAGAATCCCTAACCTCACTCACTTCCGAATAGCATGAGTTCACTTCGGAAAACATTTTGAATTTTCACATTAATAGTTAAATATGAAAACATTAACCATATTTTCAGTGTCTCTGATTGATGACAAAGCATCAAAGAAAGCACTAACAGAGTCCCTAACCTCAATCAATTCCGAAAGGCGTGAGTTCACTTCAGACCACATTTTGAATTTTCACCATCACTTCGGGAGTTTGAAAATAATGTCCCACAATATCACTCGAGTCTACTAACTAATATTTCAACTGTAACGTTTTTACTAATTTACTAAATTCACTTGATAGGAGCTCACTACACTTGAGAGTGTATCATTGCCAGTATTTTTAAAATTAGGACTGACAGCAGACTGATCTTTGAATTTAACTTCTTCACATACGACAGACTTTGTCTTGCTAGTTGATGCTTGTCCATTTACCAGTCGAAGCATCTTGAAAATTTTTTCCTGTTCCTGGCTGATGATTCTTTCTTTGCGTTCATTAAAAGTAAAATCCTTCTGTTTAACTACATATTTCGATATCCGAACATCAACCATATTTTCAGGGTCACTGATTGATGATAATGCATAAAAGAAAACACAATCTGAATCCCTAACCTAACTCACTTCCGAAAGGCGTGAGTTCACTTCAGAAACACATTTTGAATTTACACCATCACTTCAGAAAAGTGTTTGAAAATAATACTTAAATATGCGAACATCAATCATATTTTCAGTGTCACTGACTGATGATAATCCATCAAAGAAAGCACTATCAGAATCCCTAACCTCACTCACTTCCGAAAAGCATGAGTTCACTTCGGAAAACATTTTGAATTTTCACATTAATAGTTAAATATGAAAACATTAACCATATTTTCAGTGTCTCTGATTGATGACAAAGCATCAAAGAAAGCACTAACAGAGTCCCTAACCTCAATCAATTCCGAAAGGCGTGAGTTCACTTCAGACCACATTTTGAATTTTCACCATCACTTCGGGAGTTTGAAAATAATGTCCCACAATATCACTCGAGTCTACTAACTAATATTTCAACTGTAACGTTTTTACTAATTTACTAAATTCACTTGATATGAGCTCACTATACTTGAGAGTGTATCATTGCCAGTATTTTTAAAATTAGAACTGACAGCAGGCTGATCTTTGAATTTAACTTCTTCACATACGACAGACTTTGCCTTCCTAGATGACGCTTGTCCATTTTCAGTTAGTGCATCATGAAAATGTTTTCTTGTTCCTGGCTGATGATTCTTTCTTTGAGTTCATTAAAAGTAAAATCCTACTGTTTAACTAATATTTAGACATGCGAACATCAACCATATTTTCATGGTCACTGATCGATGATAATGCATCAAAGAAAACACTATCAGAATCCATAATCTCACTCACTTCCGAAAGGCAAGAGTTCACTTCGGAAAACATTTTGAATTTTCACATTAATACTTAAGTATGAAAACATTAACCATATTTTCAGTGTCACTGATTGATGATAAAGTAACAAAGAAAGCACTAACAGAGTCCCTAACCTCAATCACTTCCGAAAGGCGTGAGTTCACTTCAGACCACATTTTGAATTTTCACCATCACTTCGGGAGTTTGAAAATAATGTCCCACAATATCACTCGAGTCTACTAACTAATATTTCAACTGCAAAATTTTTACTAATTTATTAAATAACTTGATAGGAGCTCACTACACTTGAGAGTGTATCATTGCCAGTATTTTTAAAATTAGAACTGACAGCAGACTGATCTTTGAATTTAACTTCTTCACATACGACAGACTTTGTCTTGCTAGATGATGTTTGTCCATTTACCAGTCAGAGCATCTTGAAAATTTGTTCTTGTTCCTGGCTGATGATTTTTTCTTTGAGTTAATTAAAAGTAAAATCCTTCTGTTTAACTACATATTTAGATATGCGAACATCAACCATATTTTCAGGGTCACTGATTGATTTTAATGCATCAAAGAAAACACTATCTGAATCCCTAACCTAACTTACTTCCGAAATGCGTGAGTTCACTTCAGAAACATATTTTGAATTTTCACCATCATTTCAGAAGAGTGTATGAAAATAATACTTAAATATGCGAACATCAACCATATTTTCAGTGTCACCGACTGATGATAATCCATCAAAGAAAGCACTATCAGAATCCCTAACCTCACTCACTTCCGAATAGCATGAGTTCACTTCGGAAAACATTTTGAATTTTCACATTAATAGTTAAATATGAAAACATTAACCATATTTTCAGGGTCCCTGATTGATGATAAAGCATCAAAGAAAGCACTAACAGAGTCCCTAACCTCAATCACTTCCGAAAGGCGTGAGTTCACTTGAGACCACATTTTGAATTTTCACCATCACTTCAGGAGTTTGAAAATAATGTCCCACAATATCACTCGAGTCTACTAACTAATATTTCAACTGTAACGTTTTTACTAATTTACTCAATTCACTTGATAGGAGCTCACTACACTTGAGAGTATATCATTGCCAGTATTTTTAAAATTAGATCTGACAGCAGGCTGATCTTTGAATTTAACTTCTTCACATACGACAGACTTTGTCTTGCTAGATGACACTTGTCCATTTTCAGTTAGAGCATCTTGAAAATGTTTTCTTATTCCTGGCTGATGATTCTTTCTTTGAGTTCAATAAAAGTAAAATCCTACTGTTTAACTACATATTTAGACATGCGAACATCAGCCATATTTTCAGGGTCACTGATCGATGATAATGCATCAAAGAAAACACTATCAGAATCCCTAATCTCATTCACTTCTGAAAGGCATGAGTTCACTTCGGAAAACATTTTGAATTTTCACAATAATACAGTACAATACAAACTCGCACGCTCTCACGTTTGAAGAGTACCGTTATCTTCCAGATCTATGGCGCTCAAATCTCATCTAAATAGAACTCGAGGAAGAAAGAAATATCCCATCAGACTTAAGAGGAGATTTTTATCATCTGGCTAACTTCGTTATAGTGAAATAAAATTTCCCAGAAATAGACTTATGGAAAATAAACAGTTTGCCTTATGTTTTCTTGGATGTTATCCATGTCAGACTTGTAAATCTACAGTAGGCTAGACTATTGTTCAATTGTATCTGATTACTCCACCAATATACCATTCACTAAATTATAGGCTTTATGATAAAGAAATATTCTGTCGAATTATAATCATTAAAATTTATTATTGCTTTATTATATAAAAAAAATCATTCAAACTTTCAGCAATCGTCATTTACATTAATAAAAGTTAAAATTATATACAAGTATATTGTGCATTAAACATTATAATTACATGGATATTCCTATTGTTTAAAATTATTCACAAACATACAAGTTTAAAAATCATTGATTGCCTAACATGAAGTATTTGTTAAAATGTAAAACGCACATGGTGTGTTAAAATAAGTGATTGATTTATATATGTACATATGTCAGTATATATTATCATGCTGTTGTTGAATAGGCCTGTTGTTTAAAAATTATGTACAAACATGTAAGTTAAAAATCTTTGCTTGTTTAACTTGTAGTCTAATATCGAAATTCTTCAGTCCAAAGGCGTCTTACTGTAAAATATACACTAGTGTGCCAAAACGAGTGTTCAATTAAAAATAAAACATCAATATAAAATCGTATGTACGATAGTTGAACAGTATTTTCTTGCTGTTGTTGGCATTTATTGTGTTGGGAGTATCTTCTTTTATTATGTCTTCATTTTCAGCTTGAATCTTGAATTGTTTACAAACTTTCACTAGACATACATTTCCTTGATAAATCATCACCAGTCATATATAATTTGAATGCAAGAAATCTTGAATGTTGTGAACAAATTGTATGTAGTACGTAACGATTCTACCGGCGTCGCCCGGGTTTTATCTTTCGTAATTAGAAATTAACTTGTGAAGGACTTTCCTTTTTCAAACTCTAGGTCTTTATATAGGCCTAAGTATAGAGAATTTGAAATGAGGAAGAAAGACTTATCACACTCAAACTATTCCCTCAGAAATCGCTTAATACACCTTTTTATGGCTCATAGAGGACTTAGAATGTTTCACATCATTGCTTCTAAATAGGCCTACCATGCCTGGGAGAGGTTGAAATAAGAAGAAATAGTAGCTCCGAGAATTTGTATATTTTTAAATATTAGTGAGCTATTATTTGAGCTGTAACTTTTATATATTATTACAGGTAGTATACTTTTGTTCTCCAAACATAAATTTTAACCATATATTAATTTTAAAGCCTTCATTTAGTAACTTCAAAAGTCAATAGCCTACTGGTAGTTAGTCCGCCATTTTGTTACCCGCGAAATCAGCTGTTCACACACACTAGCCACTACTTGCTACGAACATTAATTATTGCCTTGCTTTTTTTTTTTTTATTGTGCCTTGTTATAACCTGCTTTGTATTTACTAACATTTTTCTTTTATTCTATTTCTTAGGACAATTTGGAAATGGCGATTGAAGAGTTATGTGGTAACTGTTGTACAGCTGTTTCTGATGGTATTCAGTGTGACTCATGTGATGTTTGGTATCACTTTGTTCTAGGGTATGTGCCGACGATGTTCCTGATGGCGATTGGTTCTGCAAGCTGTGTATGAAGGATAGGGAAATTAATGATTTGAAATATGTTATTGATTTATTACAGGAGGATGTCCGATCTCTGAATGAGAAACTTAATGTAACTTCTTTTTCCAAGGTAGAGTCCTTCTCAGAGGTAGTGCAGAGACCCAAAGGAAGACCGTCAAGCAGCAACGTGTCACCCTTGCAGAAGACTTATAGCCCTGTAGCTACTAATAATCGATTCTCTGTTTTAGATGGCCTAGAGGAAGTGGAATCCCCAGCTGAGCCAACTGTAGCACCCAGGCAAGCCAAGAAGGAGCATAGGCCTAGTAGTAATAATAAGAAAAAGATCCTTGTTCTAGGTAGCAGCCACGCCAGACATATGGGAACTACCCTGCAAGATGCTGTTGGAGAGAACTTCAAAGTTGAATGTATATGTAAGCCTAATGCTGAACTTAGAGATGTGATTTCAGGTACAAAGGAGCTGTCTAAAGGCTTCTCAAAGGACGACCACATAGTGATTGTGGGAGGTGGCGGTAACAGCCTAGACAGAGACCCCAGCTTTGATATCGAGCAGGATCTACGCAGCATCTCCAGCAGCAGCTCTCACACTAATATAAATTTTGTTGAATTGTTTCACAGGTATGATAAGCCGTCGCTTCGAGACAAGGTGAAAGCTGTGAACGACAAGCTGTGGAACTTCTCTGCTAATAATGGTAATATCAATGTTTTGTCTGTTAACAGCATAAGAAGAGAAGAATACACCAGGCATGGACTCCACCTCAACTCTCGAGGGAAGAAGACTCTGGCAAAGCTGATTGCTGAAGAATTTAATTGTAACAGGCCTATTCCTGTCATAGTTGGTGGCTCCTCTCGTTTTTTAGGGAGGTTTTAGATGAAAGGGAACAACAACTTACATACTTGCCTCGAGTAAACATTGGTAATATATACAAGCCTGCAACTAGAACTAGTAAATCATTTGCATTATATCATCAAAATATAAGGGGGCTTGAATGTAAATTTGAAGAATTTAAGTTAGCTTTTCAGGATACAAATAATTCTAACAAGCAGGAAATTCAAGTTATTTGTTTAACGGAACACCACTGTGCAGAAACAGAGCTGGAACAATTAAAAATTGATAATTTTTCATTGTGCTCAAATTTCTTTAGACGTTCCATGAAAGGCGGAGGTGTGAGTATATTCATCAAAAGTAACTTAAATTTTAGTGATATAGACACCAGTTCCTACTGTAAGGAACAGGATTTTGAATGCTGCGCAGCCAGAGTGGAAACGGATAACAGTACATTTGTAATACTGACCATTTACAGAGCACCAACAGGTAATTTCAATTATTTTACAAATCAGTTAGAAAAGGTTCTTAACTATCTGTATAGTAATAATGTAAATATTATACTGTGCGGCGACTTTAATGTAGACTTCTCAATTGATAGTGAAAAAAAGATCAGACTGATATCCCTACTAGGTAGTTATAATTTAGACTCTGTAGTAAACTTTCCAACTAGAATCCAAAACAACTCTCAAACAATAATAGATAATATATTCATAGACATAGAAAAGCACCCTAACTTTAAAATATTACCAATATTAAATGGATTATCGGACCATGATGCACAAATGTTAGTGCTAAACGATAGTAAGGTAAACGCAACTAAAAAACATACCCATATGACTAGAGTAATGAATGATGCTTCAATTTTAAACTTCAAACAAGATCTGAAGAATGAAAACTGGGGATCTATATTTTCCTATGACAAAGTAGACTGTAAATTAAATGAATTCCTAAATATTGTGTTGCGGCATTTTGAAACTAACTTTCCAAAAAAGAAAACTGCTAATTTACCTAATGTAAGGAATAAAACATGGTTAACCACTGGCATTAAAATATCATGTAGAAACAAAAGAGAGCTATATTTAAAATGTAGAACCAGTAACAACCCAGCTCATAAAGAACACTATAAAATGTACTGCCATACACTGAAGAAAGTAATTAAAGAGGCAAAGAGTAGGCATTTCTCACAAATAATTAATAAATCAGACAATAAAATTAAAACTATATGGAATATAATTAAAAACGAAACAGGGAGATCAAAGGGAAACAATGATTGCATGTCACTAACATACCAGAACAAAAAGCTAGATAATGTATCAGATATCACAAATGCTTTTAATAATCACTTTATAAACATTGCAGAGAAATGTATTCCTACAACTAATATTAGCATTAATGCAGCAGACCTACTTAAAACACCTATAGTCCAGAACCATACATTTCAAATCAAATTAACTTCCTCTAGAGAAATTGAAAATATAATCAAGTCACTCAAAAGCAAAAACTCTTCTGGATGGGATGAGATAAGTAATAAGTTGTTAAAAAGCTGCTCATCTGAAATTAGTAAACCTCTTAGTCATATTTGTAATTGTTCGTTAAAAAGTGGAATATTTCCAATAAGACTAAAGCATGCTATTGTTAAGCCCCTCTTTAAGAAAGGTGACAAAAATGTTCCATCAAATTATAGACCTATATCACTCCTAACCTCATTTTCAAAAGTTTTTGAAAAAGTTATGTACAACCGCTTAATACACTATCTTAATTTGAATAACATTCTTACACCATCTCAGTTTGGATTTAGAAGTGGCATGTCCACTGATAATGCTACATTTCAACTCACTACAGAAATATTGGAAGCGTTAGATAAAAAGAAACATGCCCTAGGAATTTTTTGTGACCTAGCTAAGGCGTTTGACTGTATAAATCATGAAATTCTACTTCAAAAACTGAAACACTATAGGTTGGATAATATAACACTAAAGTGGTTCAAATCATACCTGTCTGATAGAACTCAAAAGGTAATAATAAATGGAAATGAATCAAAATTAGGGACTGTTAAAAATGGAGTACCTCAGGGATCGATACTGGGACCTTTGCTCTTTTTAATTTTCATCAATGACTTACCAGATAACTTAAGTGACGAATCAAAGGCATTGCTTTTTGCAGATGATACTAGTGTACTCGTAACAGGAAAGTCACAAGAAGATTTAGCAAGACTAGCTACAAAGACTTTTCACGAATTAAATACTTGGTTTCAAGCTAATAAAATGTCACTTAATATTGATAAGACCCACTTTATTCAATTTAGAACAAAAAATAGATATATCTCAAACATTGTAATCAATTATCAAACACAAATCATAGAGGAAATTAGCAACATAAAATTCTTAGGACTACAAATTGACCAAAATCTTGACTGGAAGAAACACATTGTAATGATAAGTTCTAAGCTAAGTTCAGCATGTTTTGCGCTACGAACTTTGAATGATATATTACAACAGGACGCATTACTCACGGTATATTTTGCATATTTTCACTCTGTTATGAGGTACGGAATCATTTTTTGGGGTAACTCGGCACATAGGGAAAAAATATTTAGATTACAGAAGCGAGCAATAAGAATAATATGTGGAAAGAAAAAACGAGAATCTTGTAAACCGCTGTTTGAAAAATTAAAAGTCCTCACTCTCACCGGAGAGTATATATACTCTGTTATGTGTTACATGGTAGATAATATTGATAAATTTCAAAGTAATCACAGTATACACGGGCGTACTACTAGAAACATGAATGATTTACATAGACCAGCTAACTCATTAAAACTTTTTCAGAAAGGTGCTTATTATTCCGCAATACAAATATACAATAACCTTCCAAAAGAGATTAAATCACTATGTATTAAAAGCAAATGCAAATCTTTCAAAAGAGCTCTGAAGCAATATTTAGTAACTCACACCTTCTACAATATGGATGATTTCTTTTCAGCTTGAGTAAGTGTGACATAACAATTCTTGTATCATGTTTTTTTTTTTTTTTTTTATAACATGCATGTATGTTTTTATCTGACGTGTTCTATATCCTTGAGCCCTGCTCAACACAGGATCTACAGAACGAGACATCTACATCTACATCTACATACATCTACATCTACATCTACATCCGGTAACATAAAATCGTACTGTCTTTACGGAATATTTTACTTCACACTTTCATGTTGCCATACAGCCGTTACGGAACTAAAATCAAAAGAAAATCATTACCACTTTCACACACTCTTCCCCAAAAATCTGGGACATAATAATTTACTGCGCACATAGGACTAAAAATGTTCTATCGTATTTTGTCTCCTTTTACATGCTTAGGGCCTATGATAAACATCCATAATGCTCAACTAATACAAAGCCTATAGCTATAAATAACGTATCAGTGGATAAGGTTTTTTACCGACTTCTGATATAGCATAGGCTACTTGTTGGCACACACTCAGGCTGAGACAACTGGAATAAGCTGTCCCTGCAATACGACCTCTTGTTCTACATCAAAATGTGAAGTGAGAAAAAGGTATTCTCCGTGTCCAGGGTAGAGAAAGTTATGTGACTACATCACACTGTGCATTATTTTCGTGGATTTAATTATTCATTATTTATTTATACCAATGAATTATATCAATAACCTTTTTAACTTGTCAAAGCCCAGTATTATGCACTTCGAAAGCCACCTGCAAACAATATTATTGTCATGATAACTGAATGGTATATTGTGATGAATTCAGTGTAATATTTTCAGAAATTATATAATTTTTCAAGGGAAGGGGTGGTTTGTTTGAATTTTAATGTTGACCGCGTTTCTTTCCGGGTTGAAGTGGGTATATTGGCGAAATTTCGAGCAATTTTGTCCAAGCATGTAAATTTGTATGGGGCACATACATACATACATATATACATACATACATACATACAGTAATAGATGTAGTAATAAGTGGTGGAAAGTGGCCAATTACAAACAATGAACTAGTCAAAAAACATTCCAATAGTTTGATTGGATTTATAAGAGCAATAGATTTGGACACGATATAGATTTTAAGCATTTAGAGGGTAAAGATAGTTATAACTAACACACATAGGCCTAAGAATCAGGTAAGTTAGGCGATCGATAAAATTTAGAATACATAGTGATAAGTTAGTTGAATCGGCATGTAATATTACATAAAGTAATGGGGCATGCGTTGATAACATTAAAAAATACATACATACATACATACATACATACATACATACATACATACATACATACATATGCACTTTCAATTTTATATGATAGATTTCTTTAAGGTATTAACGGGACCGTTTACTATGACGTATTTTCTCCCTTAGCCTATAGGCCCTACTATGGTTTGCAGAGTAAAGGAGAACTTTCATCTACTGTGTTTCGCCTCGAACTACTCTCGTCTACGGTAATTTCCTTTGTAAAAAAGCTTGTTTCAAACACTTCTGTGTATAAATTTGAGCTTGGAGGTGCCTGTTTAATGTGTAATTTGTGGCAGGTCAAAGGAACATTGTCGGAGTTGACTACAGTATTGGGTAGCTAAACTTTCTAAAATAATGGATGTAACAGGAGACCCGATAGACAAGGAAAGGACCTTAAAGAAGAAACTTATACGGCCACTTACATAGTTAAGTTGAATCAGGTGCGTAGTTTCTTCTCCTGTATAATAAAAACGTCCCTATCCTTTCACAAGAAGAGCATTTGCACATTTCATTTGAATTTCAAATATGTTACATTCTGCATTTTATATTATTTTCATTTCCATTTTCATTCTATTCCTTCGTTGTTATCTTGTTCATTTTGTCGCCATTTTTTTTTCTGTCGAGTTGAAAAGGTCTAGTGTACAAACATTAACATAAGACGTTATGGAGTCTACGTGCTTACGACTCTTAATCTCCGGTATGACTTTCATATAACATAGTACTGCAATTGAAAAAAGGTCTTCATTTTTGTTATTTTTAAGAGAGTAGCCTTAGCAAAGTTTATATTGAATGACGAAGTCGGTTTTTAACATTTACACATAAATGTAGGTAGGATGTCAGCATCCATTAAAGTGAAATGACCATCTACATTGCAATTTAGTACTATATTAAATATCCAAAATATAATTGGAAATAACCTGAGCAAACTAAAATGATTTATTTTAGGTTATTTCTCGACTTGCGAACTCTTACTCGAAAAAAGAACTAGAGTAGCTGTAAATCTCAGTAAGCCGTGAATCCCGTAAGGGCTAGTCTTGCGTGACTAGGGCGAGCTCGATTCAATGCAGTTATCACTATTGGAAATAGTTATAATCTCTCTCTCTCTTCTGGTATTCAAATACAGAAATGTTACATAATTCTCTTCGTTTTGAGTTTCAAATTTTGGGAGCTGCATGTCCTCATTACCTATGGAATCCCTTAACGTGTATTCATGCTTAATCTTCCTATTATTATTAGACTTTTATTATTGATGTTGTTATTTTTATTGTTATTATTATTATATGGTGAACTAATAGCACAATAGACCTTGAACATAATTATTATATATCTCAATTATTTTCATTTTCCTACTGAGCTATACAACTTGTTTTTAAATTACAATTACCACGTCTGTGCTCAGTATATACTGTATATACTGAGCACAGGTGGTAATTGTAATTTAAAAACAAATAATTATTATATATTCATAATACCATAGAAATTTTGTGTTCAATATTCTCACAATGTAAATTTGTTATAAACACTCTACAGTACTGTCTATTCCATTTGAATTTATCGGGAACTTTTAAGGTACTTTTCAAAACTTAATTTTGTGCAGAAATGGTTATGCGTAACTAATAAAACTAATTTTTAAAGCAAAGAAATCACAAAATTCACCAAAAGCATAAAAAACAGGTAAACACAAAGTCTGAGGAAAATATTCAAGCTTTAAAATACAAACATACGTATGACGATTCATTGAAATATGAATGAAACCTACACCTGAATATAAAAACGAGTTACTTTTACTCAGTCTTAAGAGTATTTTCATTGTAAAGTGAATTTGCCTCCAATCATATGGCTTTGGCTTCATAGCGCTGTGAATCATAATCTACTGTAGGCTATACTTTATGCAGTTCCTATTTTGCCACCTCCATATGTAACATAATAACAGAACCCTCTGGTACTGCCATTACAGATCATAGGGTTATGCTCCTGTACGCCGCCATCTAATCTAGCAGTCAACGATTCTCCTTATTGTTGTGGCATTCGGAGCTCAATTAAAAAAATAATAATTCGTCTGAGGTACGAAGATGAAAGAAGTTTAGGCAAGAACTGAGAAAAACTAATTATTACCAAAGATTTACCTCACATATAAACAAAAATAATATAACGGCGTGTAGGTATTTACTAGGGATGGGTTGATACCAGATTTTCTCGATACCGATACATTATTTTTTCCACGATACTCGATACTTCGATACTCTATACCGTCAACATTTCCAGTTTCAATAAATAAGTACATTAAAAATTAAAGTTGAGAGAATTGTGTAATACCAACTAAATTAAGTGTGCATCTTTAATGAGACAAAATTTAAACTCTACATTAAAACTAAATTTCGTTTTTGAAACAGTCCACTTACAACTTTTTGTTCAAAAATTGCAATGGGGTTTGGACAGTCAGCTTGCTTGTTGGTTGTTATTGAAACGTTTGACAGGAAACGAAACAATTAAGAATCTCTTCTGTTTGGATTTTAAAAGTCGGAAAGTCTTTATTTATGACTAGACAAAAATCACAGAGTGGTTTTCTTCATTTCAAGGAGAAATATAAGTATTTACTATATTTAGTAGACTACTAAAAGCAGAAAGAGATCCACCGCATTTCCTTAAATTGCAGAGTTACCGAAGTATCGAAAAAGTACCGAGCGAGTTTTCTGAAGTATCGCTCGATGCCGATACCATGCAAGTATCGAGTGTATCGAGGTATCGAAAGTATCGAGGACCCATCCCTATTTACTCTGAAGACCTGAAAAGAATTTGGGAAAGAGCCCCTGCTGCTTTTAACTACTAGCTGATATTCACCGCTCCACAGAATTGTGTTCAAAGATAAACGAAGCCGGAATTTATGGAAGTTTCTACTCTGGTTCGTAAGTTCTTGTTACAGTTAAAATTTGAACTTCATGCTTCAGACAGAGGTCACAAATTAACTGTCATTAAGCTAAAAGAAATCAGAGCATCTGTATGCTGTAATTATACAGGTATACTGTAATCCGTATTCCTGACACAGAAGCTTGATTTATTCTCGACGCTCAACTGCAGTAGAGCACAATTAAGTTTTGTTTCACTTCTAATAATTTACTGCTGTTCTTATTAATGCATCCACTCCCATTTCACCTGAACATAAATACGAAAATCTTAAATACGGTATATGCCTGATAAAAGAAAGGCTATGGTTCGTGTGACCTTAGCATTAGATGGTATCTAACTTACTTTAGGTTGCCAATTATCAACGGAAATACATTATGCATGAGAGCCACGCTTTCATAATATGCATTGTATAAACTCTGAAAACATGTTCCTAAAAATGTAGCTTTGGGCTAAATTACAATATATGGTATCCCTAAACCTACATGGAAGCGGTAGTTAGAAATACAATAGAGTCCCGCTATTCCGAACTAATTGGGACCGAACTCCGTTCGGTTTAACGGGAATTCGGAACTAGCGGACTTCATGAATAATATCAACAAATTGACTTGTTAAGGCGTAAATTAAGTGCGGGGAATTGTATAAATGGAGTCGACATGTGCTGTAAGTAACCAGCTTTCATTCCAATTTCGTTTCAGGCGTGGTATTTTAAAAATCTTCTTGGGTTCTTTTAGTGTACCATTCAGCAATAATTAATTATTTTTTTTTTTTAATTTAGCTGGCTGGCATCTCATCCTTAACACATGTAGGCCTACACGCCAATTAAAACTTTTTCGCGTGCTTGTCTCGTAAATTACTGTCATTGCCTCTAGAGTTATTTTTTAAATTCAGTTACAAACGAAATGAAGTCTTTTAATTCCAACAGAAAAAGAACATACGTTAAATATTGAAAGTTAAATATGGTACGCTCCATTTCGCATGATCTAAAATGTTGAAATAGCCAAATAAAGAAATTAGTTGGTGCAACGATAATTAATACAATTAATATTTAACTAAATTGCTATCTTAATTGTGTATCTGTGATGATACAGCGAAGTAGGGATAATATTTAATTAGTTTTCCTGATGAAGTTTAAAGTTTAATTTTAATTTATATCGCTAGTGACACATGATATATGTGATTGTTTACATTTTAACTCTTGATAAGTTGGAATTATTTTTAATTAACTAAATAGGAGGAACCTTCGCAATCACTATTATTTCTACAGCATTTTCAAGTCTTACAGAATCTTGTCCACACTTCGAATTTAAGGTTATACTTCTGTCTCGTAAATTACTATCATTGCCACTAGAGTTATTTTTAAAATTCAGTTACAAATGAAATGAAGTCTTTTAATTCCAACAGAAAAATAATTAAATATATATAAAGTTTGAGAGTTAAACAATGGAACGCTCCATTTCGCATGATCTACGAGGTATTCCGAAAGTAAGTTTCGTCAATGTATGGCAGGAGCGGCGTGTTCACCAGGGGAACCAAACAAACGCCAGACGAATCCCCACCCGTGGCTGGTTCCACGACGGAAGTGGCGTCAGCGGAGGAGGCATGACGCAGGCGCACTGCGCCGTAGAAGAGCGAGTCGCAGCAGACTGGCGTGCCCGCGGGTATTAGTGTACCGCTCACGATGGCACGAGAGATTTGGCGCCACTGCCATGTACCTCTATCTCCCCTCTTTCAAACGAGCCATTGCTGCAGCCGCTGAACCTTTTATTGCCCGAGATAGAGCTGTTTGAAATTGATCTCCCGATTTCCGTCCCCGCAAAGTGCGGCCTCCACGAACCCATCTCGCACAAACCTTATGGAACATCAATTTGTCACTCAAAATGGTCTGTATGGAACCTTTAGTAATGTCAGGAAGCTGAGGTGGAGCAGGCTGTGCGCCAATTCCTTGCATCGCAGGGCACCGAGTTTTACCACAGTGGGTTCTTCAAACTGATCGCACGCTACGACAAATGTCTCAATGTCGCTGGCGACTATGTCGAAAAATAGTGCACGGTGTATAGGTCATGCTGCCATGCTGTATTGCTTTTGGGTCAATAAAGTGTCCGTGTGACAAACTGACGAAACTTACTTTCGGAATACCCCTCGTAAAATGTTGAATTAGCCAAATAAAGAAATTAGTTAGTGCAACGATAATTAATACAATTAATATTTATCTAAACTGCTATCTTAATTGTGTATATGTGATAATACAGTCAAGTACGAGTAATATTTCATTAGTTTTCCTGATAAAGTTTAAAGTTTACTTGTAATTTATATCGCTAGTGATTCATGATATATGTGATTGTTTACATTTTAACTCTTTATAAGTTGGAATTATTTTAAATTAACTAAATAGGAGGAACCTTCGCAATCACTATTATTTCTACAGCATTTTTAAGTCTTACAAATCTTGTCCAGACTTCGAATTTAAGGTTATACTTTTCATAGTGACAACACAAGCACTTTGCTTCAGCTTCTCTTGTCCGCCAAATATATTCATGGTGACACCATTCTGTACAGCAAACGTCAGCATCTATGCTTTTCTGGAAAATCGAACCTTATCGAGATTAAATTAAACACGTCACTCACAAGAAACCACACACAACACGTCGTCTATACTCTTCGTTCCGACTACTCTATATCAGAGAATTCTGCTGACAGGAACTCTATATACGGACATTGGGACAATGTGTGGCAGGTTCCGTTCGTGCCGTTGCTATAGGCCAACTTGGTCTCTATCTCTCCAGTTTTGGAAATAATTATGAACATATTTACTGTATAGTAAAACCTCTATTAAACGAATACTAATATTTACATAAAAACTTTTAGACAGTCGAAGTTAAAAGAAGCACTTTTAATAGTATCGCTAGATAAAATAAAAATGGACTTGATACTGGAATAACCTACCTGCAGAAGTTTTTCAAGACAGTCCTCTACGAGTGAAAACATTTAAAAACAAGTTGACACATACTGTATTTAATTAGCAGCTAGATGAAAATTTAGAACAATTTAGGAATTACTCAGTAACGAATAGGGTTAAGCATAGGGATTGGTGATTTTTTTCTTTTGTTGTTGTTTGTTTTCTTTTCCCTTTCTTTGATGTTTCTTTCTCTCGTTCTGTAAGCTATGCTTATTGTAATTCTAACTGTAAGTTATACTTTTGTAATCTATTGTAATTTGTTTGTTCTAACTGTAATTTTTGTTGTTCTAACTGTAATATTTTTGTTCTGCCACCGGGAAATTTGCCCAATTGCAGAAGTGAAATATATACAATACAATACAATACCAACAGTATTTTAATTTAATATTTGACTAGGCCTTTCGGCGTATTTCTGCCATCTTCAGGGCATCTTCTTTTGCTGGTTTGGATGCCTCAGTAATTAAAACCAAAACTGCATTGCTCTCAGTCGGTACATGTAGTCTCTGGAGTCCGAGGTTCGAACTGGGAGAGGTTCAACCACAGTCGTAATAATAAGACTGGACGTCGTTAAAATTGTCACTTGCGTTTTATTGAAGACCAACACTGAAGTACATTTTGTACAATAAATTCACAGCTGATAATATTCTGGTAGTCTGACAATCCGTAGTCAGTATGATGGCGTCACTTCACTAATTCCGCAATATGTCAAGATAAACCTGTTGTTATGTCCAAAACTCATTTGATGTAGAAACTTCAACTTTTACTGACTTCAACTTCTGTCACATCAAAATGTCTAACAGTTTAAAAAAAAACACTATCACTGAATCATCCTCAGCTATAGGCTATATAGGATAGGCATAGCCGAATGTGTGTGTGAGACCCATAGATCTGTCTTATTTAAGCCTTAGTACATTACCATGGAGTAGTAAGACGAATTCAGAAAGAGAGAATAGATAAACGTAGGCCAGCCTGAAAGCTATGTAGACTGCAAATGTACTGATCGACAATCGATAGCTTTTGGAATAACTAACAAAGTATTATTGTCTGTAAATTTGAATTTCAAACATTTTCAGTGGAACTGTTCTATTCAATGAAACGGCCGTGTTATAGCTTAGTACCTCTGTGGTATGGTAACCACGGGTGCAGAAAACAGCATCAAAAGCGGCTCATTGGTATGGAAAGTGATATGAGGCCAACGCCCATACATACACGTTCACGCTCACACACAAAGTAAGTAGACTTTTTGTCTTTTCTATGGACCAGCCTCAAGGCCTGCTCGAAAATAACTATCAGTTACCGACGAAGTTAAAATCCCATTATCTAAAATGCAAGATCTTTCTGATGCCCTCCACTCGCTATCAGAGCATAAATTTCATCCCAAGACTTGCCGGTACTTACAGTGACCTCTTTTCATCCCTTAGTGGAATTTCAAAGAGAGTTTGTCAAACGAGTAAACGCCTTTGTATCTCCTAGAGATATTACGTTTAATCGTGAGGAGATTGACAGAATTAGCATTTATGTCATGCAGAATTTGTTATAAGACACTTTCGTAACGTATTAGTTGCATTAATTGAGCGTATTATTTTCAACAACCAAAACGTAATTGTTCTGTCTATTATGACTATTTAAGGGAATATGACTGTTGTATGCATGTTTGTCTTTTTACGGCATTTTTGCGGACAAGAAACTTTTTTCTGATAGGATATGTAGAGTCTATTTATTACCCATTTCAAAGTATTCTGAAACTAGGTGGGCTTATTACATCTAACGGACAAAGTAAGCTCTATTACTTAGGCAAAAATCTTCCTAATGTCTAGTTTGAGAATCTTCATAAACTCTGACGGACTATATACAACTTAATTTCCTAGATAACATCTGCTGAAGATATTCCTTATATTTGCAATTAACAATAATAATAATAATAATAATAATAATAATAAAGAAATAATAAAAATAGAATAATAATAACAATAATAATACTAAACAATTTTTCTACCCGCCGTTCTATATAGAGTTATGGACTATAATATAGAGTTACAGACTAGACTACTGCCTGCGTATTTATCTGGAAATGTGATGATTTATCAGTGGTTGGGGAATAATGCCAAGATATGTAACTTGGAAGGCTTTAACATTTTTATTATTTATTCCGGGATACGCCACAGGTTAAGATATTGAGCTACAAACCAGAAGGTCGTGGTTTCGTTTCCCGATTAGGTCTTAGGATATTCAAATTAGCATAATCATCCAAGAAATGTGTTTTTAAAGACCTCCCGACCTATAACATAAATGAATAATATACCAATAATAATAGGCCTACTGCTGCAAACCTAGTGCTACAGGTAACTGGTGCTTACCACCAGCATATGCCGATAATTTGAAGTCAGTCTATAGAACCTCAAGATACAGGGATTAGCCTTTGGTCTACTTTACCCCACTTTACTTTATTATTGCTGTTATAGCTATTACTGTTATTATTATTAGACTATTATCATTGTTATTATTTATTATTATTACATTATTAGGCGAATATTGAAGCTATAAAGTAAATAGCGTATAATAATTAATATATTTTTATATCGACTTGGAGAATGTAATTGGAGTACTATAAACTTTTATGAGAAATTTGATTTCAGTTCATCTGAGTTTGTGGATTAAGAGAACGAAGTTTCGAGTTTGACTATGGATCGTAGAAACTTTATTAGTAGTTCTGAAGCTTATTTTCGTATCTTCTTTCCCAGTAAGCACCGAATCTTTTTCACGTTAACAGAGAATGACTAGTACAGAAACTTCTCTCCGGTACTCGGGATTTCTTAAGACTGTAATACAATAGTTGCTGTGATTTCCAAATGCATCAAAGGACGTCAAGCTTATTTCTTCTCATTGAAGCTTTGAAATATTCCTAAAAAGACGCGAACTCCTCTACGAATTTATTCCACAATTCTCTCTGGCTGAAGTAGAAATGTCACTGTCTCTAAATCCACAGGAGAGTAGACCGCGGGCAAACAAAACGGGAAGGATGTTGATCTTTCAACTCACGTCAGATATTATCAAATCCGCGAGAAGGAAGTGGCAGACAGTATCTGACACATCAACCAGGGATTTGTCAAACAAAATATCCTATACTGGACTTCAGTTCCAAAACAGGTTGATGCAAATTCATGAAACTCATCCTAGTTGAAACGACTTTCTATCTTTCCATATCATTAAAATATTACTTCAGGGAGATAAACCTATTCCATGAATTTACTTGATATAATATAATCTATTTCAGTATTCCTAATCAAACAATGCTTTACTTGTATGGCATTGAAGTATTTCATTTAAAGTAAACAACGTAACTTCCTGTGCAACGTCCCATTAAAGAAAGAGCTTACCGAATCATAGCTGCGACATCTACTTGTGGTTTTAGACTTCATTCGTAGATGGCAGGATTGTGGATTACCACTATTTAAAGCCTTCATGACAGGAACTGATACTTTTGTTTTTCTCAAAAAGTAGAATTCACCTCAGAAAAATTATACTGTAGACTTGTAAAGAACCCTGTTTTTCAAGTCTGTTTATCAAACAGGAAAAGTGTTTGCCAACACCTCGGATGAGGTTCTTTTCCCACAACTCAAGCTTCCTTGCAATTAGAAATCGAGTTAATTAAGCTTTATAAAAAGATGATAATAAGGAAACTACAACCACCATTACAAAACGACTGGCGGTATAGCCTAGTGTAGCCAATTTCACGAAGACAATAAATGTAGGCAATTTTCTGCGAGCTACCGGTAACTCGCGATCTACGGTCTAGCGTTGTATTACATCTGTAGGTTATAATGGTGCCTCCCTTATGCTAATGTTGTTTACCATTAACTTGTGGAAAACTGTGTATGGAGTCTTTAAATATAGGTAACAATGTTATCAACACTTCTAACTTCTAACAGGTATGAGTTAGGCCTATAACTTTTCTTCTTGTGTGTCGTACGAGGGATGGACAATTTCTGGGTACCAAGAGTGGAGCTATATTCTACTGAAACATGATTTCGTTCTCCCTACCGCCATCCTGTGTAAGATTCCATCTAGGGTTGAATCCTGTGGGATCTGTTGCGGATATAAAAAACAGAAGGGTTCTAAGATCCTCTCTTGAGAATTGTCTTCCGGTGTTACTTTGTTAACAATTCAGTCTTATCTAAACTATAGGTATACTTTGAACCTGACTGTGTGCCTTCAGTGTCATTCAAAGTCATCGTTTATTCATTATACCGAAGTAGCCACTGTTATGTTTGCGGTGTGAGATATAAGTTAATAGCTTCTTCCCTTCTGAAATGCATTAAGTAAATAAGTAGTTTGATCACTTCAGTGAAAACCCTTGAAGTGATTGGATAGTTTATTCCCAAGGATCTTAAAGCACTCAAGATTTTATTGAATTTTGTAATATTAGGATTCTTTAGGGTAGTAAAAACTTTAGAGAAGCTCGTTTTCGAAAGAGTAGTCGTTTTTCATATCACAACGGATCCTTGGTGTCTGAATGGATCTTAATGGATAAATTATCAATTAAAACCATTCATCTGAAAATATCTTATTGAGAGTTCGGATTAACCATGTTAAGGACTTTCTAGTTAATAGCTTACCTGAGAATTTTCTATCTCGATCCTATTAACAGCGTCATAAAAGATTCATTTTGCTACAGCGCTTTGGTTAATTTCACCACTTTGTGCTATGCACCGTGCTCATAATTTAATAGAATTTTCTTTCTAACTTGTAGGACTATAACACTACATTTTGCACGTTCAATTTAACCCTCTACTAGATAGAGCTTATATGCAGTTTTACACAATAAAATACTTATACAATATTGTTTATAAAGTTATAAACAATGATACAAAACTCCTACATTACATGCCAAGGGCGCATCAAGAAACTAGCAAGTGTTCAAGTAAAAAATAAATTGGTGTAGTAAATTTAATGTAGGTCATTAATTTTTAAAAGTTATAATTTCAAGAACTGTTAAGTTACAAATTCAAGAATTGTTAAAGTTGTTTAATAATTTAAAGTTTAATGCACCTATGTAATGCAGCTGATAAAAGCCTTTCTTAATAGCTTATGCATGGAGATGCATTTGGCAAGAGAATTTGCCATCCTCGGACCTTGTAATGCATTTGGCTATTAAGAATCTAGGAAAGAGAGAAGAAGGAGAAGAGGAAAAGAAATAATAGAAAGAAAATCAAATACACAACAGTCTTCATATAAGTGTAAACCATAACATCAACTGATATTTATCCTTTTTGGAAATATTTCCAGAACATGTAGATCTAAATCTTATAATACACGTCTTTCAAGAGATCGACAAGGAGGAGATAATAGCGAATAACACAAAGTGAAAAATAGGTGCATAACTTGTAGAAGAAATTAGCAAAGATATTATAAATGCCTTCACTTAATCTTCATTCTACATATTCTGTAGTCAAGTCTTACAAGTCACGCTATTGTTCTGGGAGAGTTAATCACAAAAAGTACTAAGAGTTCAGTAACACATAAGAGTTATTCGACGTTAAAATATAATATAAGAGAAGGTCAGTTCGTTGTAATCCTATTTCACATACTCATTATTTTTCATTCTTAATGGCGCAATGTCTCCTTTCTTATTCTTATTTAAGTTTAACTTTTGCTTACAGGAGACGCAATGCCCCAACAAATTTGGCAACGTCCCAGTGCGTGGAGACACACAGTCTGTGAAGATTTGTTCTAACCCATTAATACAATTTAACATCAAAGATTATTAAGTTTGTTTTATTCATCATTTCATTTTTAAACAATTTAAGACTTATTGGTTTCACTTCAAATCTATTGTAAAATATATACGTGTCAGACACTTGACATAAAATGATCAGTTTATGAATTCTTCATACATTCCGGAGAAAAATACATAACAGATTTCTGTTTCATTTTGCCCTCCCATTTAGCTTCAATTGCAATTAGTTAGCCTGGTTTTTTATTTTTGTATGTTTATTAATATTTTAATATTAGTTACCTACTTTATAAAAATACTTTGTTTTAATGGATTTAAAGAAGTTCTTGAAATACTAAAGAACAAAAGATATGGCATTTTCTTTCTTTATAATTTATAATTCATTACTATAAAATTGAATAGGGCTACTTTCCTTTTGTTAGTATTATTGTATAGTGTAAATTTTCTCTTGTATTTGGCCTACATATAACTTACCATAGTATTCTACATTCTACAGTACAGTAATGTTCTAGTTTAAAGTACTCATCATAGGTACGTACATGGCTCATGTAGGAATGTTTTTCTTTATATTGCGTTAAGCAGTTGTTCTAAACTTATCCAAAACATAGCTACTTCTTTCGAAGGTAACGATGTAAAATTCCGGAAAAAAGTCACGTTTTGTTAGTACATTTTTTGTAGCAGCATAAGCAACATTTGAAAGTGTTCAGACCTAGAAATTCGATAAGCTCATTTGCTGTGCAGCGAGAATTCTCACTCGGCTTTGAGATTGTATGTCAAAGACATAAATACAGCCCGTTGCTTTGGCTAATGAAAAAGCTGGGACGAAATAGTGTTAGTACTGTAACATGTTAAGGGATTTTCTTTGTCCGTTGTATTTACAGTGTTGGTAAAAGGAGGTCTAACATACTTCATTTAGTTCGTGCACAGAGACGTCTGAAGCACTGGGATCTTTGATTAATATAAAGCAAGTTTGGTTAACAAGAACAGATCTCCCATTACAGATACTTAACCATTACAAATTATGTAAAAATGATTAATACAGAGAGTATGGCATGCTTTATAATTAAATGCTAACTATTCTAAGCATTGTTGCAAATGTGTAACCTATTATATAACAATTCCACCTATTCTCTCGTATTTTGCTTTCATAAAATGTTTGTTAACTCCATATGGAGTAAAAATATTTTACATAGAACTAAATAATTAATATATCAGTCATTATTCCAAAGTACAACATTATATGGTGCTGAAACTTGCATCATAAGTAGACAACAATCAAACAAATTAATGGTATTAGAAATGGATTTTTGGAGGCGTTCAGCAAGAAAATCCAGGAAAGAAAATATTCGGAATAATAGAATAAGGGAAATAATGCAAGTTGAAAAGAATATTTTGAAAATTGTAGAAGAAAGACGCTTGAAATGGTATGAACATATACTCAGAATGACAGAGGATAGAATACCCAAGAATATTTTGGATTGGAAAGTAGAAGGAAAAAGAGTGTTTGATGGATGGGGTGAAAAGGAGTAGGCCTATGGCGAGAAAAGGATTAAGTGAAGAAGATGCTATGGACAGGAACTTGTGGAGGCCAAAGATTTTTGTGGGATGAAGGAAAACCATTGTATTGTGGAATATTCCTTAATAAATAAAAAATAAAAATAAAAGTTTGTTACTCTATCAGCTTAATAGCCTTGTACACCTCTAAAATTCTTAGTACCAAGTCTGTATCTTGAATTGCTTGGGATTCGAATTGGAATTCGTTAACATTTTATGCACCGTTTAAATACTATTTTTCTACGGCAGTGTTTTTCATTAATTTCCCGTTCATGCTATTAGGGTGGAAACTGGAATTTCCTACACTAAGCGGCGGTAACCAAACATATATATTGTATTCCAAAGCAGAGAACTTCTCTGTCTTTGGCTACTTGCATTTATATCAAAGCCTTTTTTAAATATATAGAGTGTGTCTTACGTACTAGTTGGCTGGTCGCACGGGGATCTACTCGGCGGCAGCTATTGCTCTTACTCCCGAGTGATCGGGTTAAATATCTACGCAAAATAGGGGAGACCGGCCTTGGTTGTCACAAGGGATGCTTGTCTCATTAGTAATAACTGGATACACAGATAGCAGAAATGATTGGTGGGAAAGATGTTCCCTTGACCATTAAGCACAGCTTGCAGTTTCCCGCGAAGCAGGTGTTACCTTTGTGTCCATTGTTGAAAGATTTGTGATTTTCTGTGTTGGAAATAAAATTTTTGCTCTGAAGTTTACTTCTACTTCATCGTAAACGGATAAGTTTACAAATATGTTCTATATTACGTTAAAACAATACATTTATTTAGGAGTATATTGCTATATTCTTTTCAGCTTTTGCTTGCTAGAAAAGCACGCTAGAACAATGGAATTCCGAAATGGCGTCAAGGGGTTGGTTGTCACATGTGACTTCCATCCCCGTCCGGGTTGATTGTGTCATGTGACAACGAACCCCGCCCAAATTAAATATAGTTAATACAGTAGGGTTATCCGTATATTGTTTCAGATGAAGAATGCAGTAAATAGAGCTAGCGATTCTTCAATGATAAACAATCCTGGTAAGAGCATAACAATATATGACATCCCCAGGATTCTGCAAATTGCATTTCCTCAGGCAATGACTATGCAAAATATAGGCTACAGTTAGGGTATAAACACAAGATCATAAAGGTTGGGCTCATGAAACCTGTACTCAAGGACTTCATAGTATATAATATTGTGATTCTGATTGATGTGTTTCTGATTTAAATCAGTGCTTGTTATGTTTGTTCAAACCAAGTCATTCAAAACTAATCCAGTTTCTCATTTCTTTATGAATATTCTTAGGCAGGGCCTAATTAGAAGCCTAACATAAGAGACTGAAGGTGATGCAAGATTTCTATGTTGTAATGTGTTTATTCATTTTTCTATTCATTTTAAAGAAACAAAAGGTACCTTGTTAGACTCAACCCCATGTATCAGTCAAAAGTTTAATCTGTTACATGATACATCTTTGTTTTTGTCAACAGTCTAATATTATTGACGTTATATTATGGGAATGCTTTTCTGAGTATTAAATACCACACAGTTGAACTTACAAAATTTTATTGCAATTATTTTTTGCAATGTGACAACCAACCCCAATCACTGTGACAACCAACCCTGAGCTGGGGTTGGTTGTCACATTTTACCTTTTTTTAAAGATTACATTTAAATACTTTCTGTTTCAATGCTTGTTTTGAACTTTCTTCTTCAATAAGCCAAAGAGTTGAAAGAACAGATTTGATAATTAGATAAATAAAAAAACCGATAGGAATAATTAAAAAATATATTTTATTGAAAAGTGTGACAACCAAGGCCGGTCTCCCCTACATATTACATATTAGTGCATAATGCGAAAACTAGATGTGAACTAAAGTTATAATTTACATGTTTCATCTAAAATACATATTACGTTCTTCTCTGTTTCTAGGATGAGCATAATTAGCTTACTGATTTACGAACGTATGTTTTTCAATGTAGTGAAATATTATGATAATATTTGTCTAGGTTTCATTAATTTTTTTACTGAGCTATAATGTATTATTTTCATTTAAATACTTTTATGTGTGGATTCAAGTATGAAGACAAGACATTTTATTCACCAGTATTACTTCCTCAAACTGTTTTGATGAAATTAGAAAATCTAAACTGTTAGAAGATTTTCCTTCAACCCTTACGAAACACATGTATAATGCTCTTATTAAGACATTTTTCACGCCCTAGCTCTGACGTCAGCCCGCCGTTTTCTATCTGTGAATAGTCCAACAACTACTAATCAGTATGTAACATGTACATGAATTGTGTCATAGTGAAATGATGATCAAAGTGACTGGAGAGTAGGGATTACATCGAAACTGTATTAGAGCTCTTGAATTATAATGAAGGTTCATTTGTCCATCATTTTGTGACATTTAGTAGCCCCTGCGTCTAGCTTTAAGCCATGTGTAATACAGCCCTAATTCCCTCTAGTTATAGGGTGACCAATATGCAGGTTTATAGTGAAAGTGTGTTAGGGATCTGAAGTATGATACGGCTTCATTCGCACATTGGTATGCGTCGTTGAGTAGCCCTCCCGACCGGCTTCCCAGTATGAACGTGTTATTGATCGGTGCGCGCGCCCGTCTGCGTCGGCTACCCGCAACATTCTGCGTTGTTCCCTTACCTAATTCCATGTTTTACAGTGAAGAGACAGACCTAAGTGCGAAATTGTTTATCGTACTCGCCAGATTCTAATGCTATGAAACTGCGCCGATTATATACTTTTATAGTAGAGATACGAAAGAAACAGCAATTTGCTGCGAGTAAATTAGTTTTATATCATGGCCTAATTTTAATAAAAATTTCGACTCCATTCTTTGAATACTTAGCGGTTGTAGTGCAGTATTTTTAATCCTGGGTAGCGCATTGCTATGTCTTTAACGTTCTCTTTGAACCCAGCTGTTATAATATCAAAAATATTTTTATAACGGACCTGTAATAATGAAAGGTATACACGGATAGTATATAAACAGAATTATGTGCCTAATCAATGCATGTTTTTTATTCACGTTTCATAAAACCTTTAGAAAGAGAAATTTAGTGGACTGAACATATATATGGCACATTTTTTAGTATTTATGTATATGCGAATCAAACCCGTGTTTTCAGCTTAGAACCCTGAAGCTGAAACCACTCCTCTTCTCTGGAGCTTACGAAGTCCCAATTCAAATCCATGTAGAAGTGATACCTTTCATACAGAATTCCCAGTTGTCTAGGTCTAGAAAAATATTTGAAATAGGAAGCCCAAATCTATAATGATTTCTGCGGTAGATAAAGATCTTCTTTAGCTGACTTAACTGTAATAGACTCTTTCTTATGGAACTAAAAAGATAATCACCAAAAAGAGTGGTGGGACATTTTTTTATACTGGGTTGAGATAATCCTATTGAGATCAATGTAAGATTTCAATAAATCTTGTAATTAGTTCTGGTACTTACTTTTGTTATTCCTTAATAACCGGAATTAATTTTGCCGAAGAATATTGTCAGGAATATATTTTTCTAGATTCTTTTTGGTTAATTTTACTGCCAACATACAACTATAAAGGTGTTACTGTCTGGTAACGCTAGAATATTCAAGTGCCATGAATTTTACAATCCGTCAAAATTATTAGTCCTGACAAACAGATCAAGTTTACATTATTTTTACAGAACATATTTTTTAATGTATGTTTTGTTAGGCACAATATGTCTTAATTTTACCTCATTATCAAAACGTTCGGTGTGATGAACAGTTGAACAATGCTTCTAAATTGAAGCGATGTTTACTTGAATCCAGTTTTACACTCAGATTCCGGAGGTATTTTGCACATCACATCCATAATCCAGGATGAAATGCACGAAGATAATTAATTTTTGTTGCCAGTGCCAATTCGCCATCGAGACACATTTTCATTCACTAGATGAATACCTCCCATCCATTTATCATACTCTTCAATACTGTTGGTTCAGGTATAATAACTTTTTCTTACTCTGAGAATAAATTTCTACATTTTGCATAAGCTAACTCTATAGCAGCTGGAAGCAATTACTGCCACAATTCTTGTCATCTAGTGCGGAATTCACAGTTTCGTTTTCTGAAATGATCCGAGCAGTGCCTTCTGGTGTCTGAATATCGGTGGAATTAGTGACTTGCTCTGAGTTGAATGCAAAAGATGTTGGATCTTAATGAGATGGTGCCAGGTCACCCGTTACTCATATTGTATAATATTGTCACCAAAGTTGATTTCAGCTTCTGCCAGAAATTGCTTCCTTTGGCAGGTTATCTAGTTCACTGCCATCCTCTTTGTCAGCATAACGTGAGACTCGGTTATTCAGAAGATGATGTATTGTAACTAGCTTATTGGGCCCGTCACAGAACTCAGGGTTTCTAGATTAAATGCCAATTTATGAAAAAATAGCATCTGCTAATTCACCTTCGTTTTCCCTAGGCAATTGTTACAATATCTTTACTACAACATGGTTCTTCTCTCGTCCGTTTTGATGAATTTTCGCCAAGAGTGTTCGTTGCTCTTTTATTTGGATTTTCATACTTCCGCTTTTGCTAACTTCACCCACTTTTCCGTTCTACCTTCAATCGAGTTTATGATCTTATTTCACCCACGTTTTTTGTTCTTACTTCTCCCAAGTTTTTGTTCTGAATTTTATTAACAGTTATTCTCAACACCATTTCTTCTTCTACTCTCTACCTCTCTTTTCAACGTTCTTCTCGACTTGTTTAAATCATGATTGATATATTTCAGCGATGCTCTTCTTACCCGGTTAGCTATGCCAACCGAGCATGGCCACCTTCAATTAATTTCACAATTGAATACGGTCAAATATTATATTAGATATTTCCTTGAGTAAGGCTATACCTAGAAAAGAAAAACAGT
Source organism: Ectobius pallidus (assembly GCA_964059195.1). Taxonomy (NCBI): domain Eukaryota; kingdom Metazoa; phylum Arthropoda; class Insecta; order Blattodea; family Ectobiidae; genus Ectobius; species Ectobius pallidus. The sequence goes on along the minus strand of CAXKWD010000009.1, from coordinate 68,855,341 downwards.
ACAATAAAATAGCAGTGTAATGCCCTTGCGTTATCAGACGGTGTTAGCAGAGTCTGGATTATACGAAAAATAAAATGCTTATCTGAGTTATATGTGCATGCTTAGTTGCATCTAAATATAAATATATAATATTTACATCAACAGAATTTAATAACGTAAAAAATAAGTATTCTACTACTTCTACATTTTGGACGAGATGTTATTCAACTGTGTGAGAAATGAGAATTTAGTACTAATATTTTAGTTAATATTTCGTTCTTTAAAGTTATTAAATATCAAATCATCACCATTTAATTTAATTTAAAATTTATTTTTCAGTATTTGAAGAGGTTTCAAATTTGTTTACTCGAATCGGCTATTTCCGAAGCAAATTAAGAGCTATATAATGATAAAACTGCTTTTATTGGAAATAGACAATAAAATTTAATCTGTCCAGTTTACAGATAAACATCAAACTCTATCCTCTGCCGTATTTGCGCTAATCTTGTTGGACTGTTCCCGTTTTGTTTGTGCTCAACTTCAACCGCATTTAAACAGGCCCAACACAAATAAACCCAGACTAGCATACAGAAGCCTTGCGTTCGCATAAAACATTACGGCACCTCATGACATTCAGGATAAGACTTATAGACAAATTTTATTAAAAAAAAAAACACACACACACACACACACATACATACTTTCTCAATTATTTTCATTTTCCAGTACTGAGCTATTGTGTATTTGTGATATTGTCAATTTTTTCACCTGTGCTCAATTGTAATAATATTAATTATACAATCTAAATTAAAATGTGTTATAACCAGGGCCCGGATTCTGATGACCTAAAATTATTTGAAAAAGACCTATAAAATGACCCTAAATTTTAAAGAAAATGACCTAATAATTATAAAAAATTACCTAAAAACTGATATTTTGTTTATAAAAAAATTATTCTTATACACACAAAGTTATAGACTAGTTTGTACATAATTGTAAAACTGTAAATAACTGTAATGTTGTGAATGTTCTTTTCTCACGGAAATTTACACTGGCACTGAGGCACTGGTGAATCAAAATTCGGCATATCCTTTTGCGGTCTGCCGGATTATATTGTTGTTTATTAGGGGTAAACAGTAGTTTGCACTCTCAAACCCAAGCAGGTGGCAGACTCTGTTGCCAAGTCAATCTAATAACAATAATAATATAATAGAAAAATTTTGGCGTTTCTTTGATTCTCACTTCCGACTGAGACATGTCAACACTTTAACGCCGAATTTTTCCTTCTTGCATTAAACGAACAACACTTCAAAGCCTGCACCACCGCTAGCGACGTAAAAAAGTTAATACACTCAATGTAAATACATGAAAATGACTAAATAAGGGAGCAAATGACACGAAAATGACAAAATAATGACCTAAAACTGAAATAAATGCCCTAAAAATATAAAATTGCATACAATGACAAAAAATGACCTAATGAAAATGCATTTCTATAATCTAGGGGCCATGATTAGGATTTATCCACAAGTTGGCAATGTCTGTGCAGCATCAATAAAAAGATGACATGTCATTAGAATCCGGGCCCTGGTTATAACATAATTCTGGAGTGATAGGAAAAAAGCGAAAAAGTCAAAATACCAGAGGCTCAGGAAAGACAAAAAACAAATTATTTTGACAGCATTGTTGCAGTATTTAGATCAGCCCACCCAGATATTTTTACCTAGTTTAAGATACTGTATAAAAATATGTGGTGAACTGAACTAAATAACGTAACAATGGTGTGAAAATAAATTGTTTTTTTGGCTCTCCTAAAATTATCGTATTTTGACTTATTCGCTTTTTCCCTATCACTCTAGAATTGTGAACGTAACATAAGTTATTGTCTAAAACAATAATTTATGTATATTAACAGTAATTCAGCAATTAACTTAAAAATGTTAAAACTTTGCCATAATATAGGACTAATGCCTGTTATAAGTTAAAATTATAGCTGGAGTCTTCTTCGTTTCTTATGACGTTAATTCGCCAATTTCAGGTCTACAATCATAAATATAAGTAACTTTTATTGTATTTTTAGAATTTGAGAATGGTGTATGGGTTATTTTCGTGTGAAGTTAGTGTACCATTTCGTGAGCTGCCTGTTTGTCCTTCTGCTGCCATGACGTACATTGACATTATCTTTGATGTTATTTTGCTTTACATTACTTCTCATCCTATGGCACAATTCAAATAGGGGGTTATGTGCAATTGGTTTACTTATTTACTTCTGTGGATATTACGAAAGTATATAACATTAATGCTTTTCAGTAAACATAGAAAACAGTATTGAATGGCAGCGATGGGATGGAGATGGAAGCATGGCGTATGAACTCTTGTTACTGAAGTGCGAATCATATTATTATCACTTCATACATAAGCAGTAATCACAATTGCTCACACGTTTCCTTTCTGATTTTATCATAGGTAATCCCACGAGAGTTTAAGAGTTTATCGTTAGATTCGCGACTGCGCAGCAGGAGAGCGAATTTATCTGATGAAACTCGTAAACTCGAGTTGGATTTATTAAGAATATTCCATGAATAAAAATGTAACGGATTATACAAATAATAATTATTTTCGTGCTTTGTTATATAAAAACAAAACTAACACCTGTGACCAATGCTACCAATGGTGCATATAATCTAATTCAGATAAGCTAACAGCAGAACAGAATAAAAGCACACCGAATCGAAATTGTGTTTTCAATCAATGTACGTTTATGTTATTTCAATTTACGAACAAGTTATGTTGTATAAAATAATGTGTTTTCATTCTGCTCAGCGGCAGGATGTGACGTATTAATCACGCACGTTGATGTCTTACATGTCCAGTACCGAGCTGACGTTTTATCAGATAAAATTGCATCCTTGCGATCCGAGGAAGGATATTATAAGATAAACTATCATGATTAGTCTATATCCGAGGAATTACTAACCGTTATTGGCCAATATGAAACACGCGGGGTATGAATGGAATAGTTGTATTAAAGACAGAAGTTCCCAATTTTCTTATTAACCAAGAAATTATATTATTCAACATTTCACTTTATACTAAATGAAAGAAGAAACAAAATGTATTAAGTAATATTAAATTCTATTAATAATGCAAACTTTGCATAAAACTCTTTTATATGAAGCTAGTCTATAGCACGATGCTGTTTAAATCCATGGAGATGGTGGAATTAAACTTCCAAGCATTGTTCCCTCTGAAATTTAATAGAATGATAATTCCACAGGGCTTACTACTGGATTCTTTATTTTCAGGACTGGCCAGTACTTTATAGCGTCAATTGTCTCCATTGGTCGGGCAAGGGTAGCATACAGTAGTAAATGTAGTAAATGCGACTGTTGAAAGCAGTCTTTTCCAATAGCGTGTTATGCTAGAATAAGGGTGTAACCATCAAAATCATAATTTTTCAGGCGAGAAAAAATGATTAATGGATTACAAATGTGATTTATTTGAAAAGAACAATAGGAATATGCAAGAACACAAGTAGGCCTATATTGAATTGCTAAAACTGAAATCTTATTGATACATAGGCCTATTGATATTTCAGAATGACTGTATGACATTTAATTGTGACAGTGAAATAATGACGTATCATCATAATTTTACATGAAGTACTACAGTTTCTTAATCTTAATATTACATATCTGGTTCAAAAACTCATTTTTTTTGTATAACTTTACACATTCTGTTACAAAGGAAAATAATAGGTTCTCATAATCCTTTCGCTATTATCGTCCCCGCGGCGCTGTCTTTGAAGTGTTTAATGCAAGAAGGACACACTCGTTAATGGCCATGTATTGAAGTGTTGTCATGTCTCAGCCATGGGCGTCCGCAGAAATTTTGTCAAGGGGGGGCCAATGAATGAATTACTCCCACCGCCACCATCACTATGCTACTACAACCACTTATTATTATTATTGTTGTTATTACTATTATTATTATTATTATTATTTCTATTACTATTACTATTCATATTATTATTGCAATTATTATTATTATTACTATTATTATTATAATAATTATTATATACTCAACATCCTTTATTTACTGTAGCTGGACTATGGCCATGGATACAAAGAAAACATCTGATGTACACACATGACTTTTCTTACTCCTTACAATTTCTACTATTCGTGTGTATAAAATATAAAATGCCTTATCTTCATTATAATAAAATGTTTGTGTATAAATGGTTTCAAGTTCAGGGGAAGTAATTATTCCTACAAGCTCATATCTAGTCAGCTGTTACAACTCGTTTTCATCCAAACAACGAGAACATAGGTACAACAATATTTGGAGACTTAAACCTCACTTCACATTAGTTGCTTACAGTAATTTAATTTAGAGGTTTATGTCTAAACAAAATTTCCAGGGAGGGGCAGCGGCCCTACCCTGCCCCCCCTTCCGGACGGCCATGGTCTCAGCCGGAAACGAGAATCAAAGGAACGCCGAAATTTTGTTTCAGTGACTTGGCAAAAGAGTCTGCCACCTGCTTCGATTTGAGATTGCAAACAACTGTTTGCTTTCAGTTATAATAGCAATAATATAATCCGGCAGACCGCAAAAGGAAATGCCGACGTTTGACTCCCAGAGTGGGGACGAAGAAAACGAGAGCACTTTATTCCACTTATTTCAGCACAAGGCTGTTTTCCTGCTTTTATAATGCCTTTTCTTGAATATTCCTTCTAACTGTGCAGGTTTCCTTCTTGTATTTTTCCACTCGTTTACATTTATTTCACGTCTACGGCCTTTATTTAACAGCTTAACAATATCTAGCACAAATACTGTCAGCCATTGTGAATGATGTTACGTCCTTTTTTATAAAGCTTAATTTCTAGGTGTTCTATTTGATTCAGTTTTATGTCACAAGATGGTACCACTGTGCAGAATAGTGATGTTGCATCCTATTTGCACCAAAATCTCACTTTTTACAAATGGGTTGGTTACACCTTTATTCCAGGGAAGTTTTCAATTATTTATGTAGGTACCAGTAGGCCATAGGCCTACTTTTTAATAAACATTTTGTCTAAAATAATTCAATTAAAATTGTTTTCTTTGGATAGCTCGGACGTTGTCTCAATTTGACATACCAAAGTCCATATAAACATTTCAAGCCCTCCATTTTGATCACAGTCGGATTCATAACAAATGAAGTAAACCAAAGTAATAACCATTTATCGAAATTACATTAACTTTAATGTATTTTAAAAATTAAGCACTATTTACTTGTGTGAGAGTACTATTGCATTCACTGACTGACTTTTCGGTTTGAAGATGGTTTCGCTGTACTATATTTTTAACCTATACGGCTGTTCTAAAGCCTACATGTCATTCAATCATGTGTATTTCGTCCCTTTTTGACAGGTACCCAGGAAAACTGGACATTTAGCCAAACAATTCAATTAACTTTTATACAACACAAGAAATGCTTGAAATACATGCAGATTTCAGAGTATACACTGGAATCTAATTACATTTCTATATGTTACTCAATCATATAGAAACGTCGTCTGAAATCTGCAATTTCAGAGTATACACTGGAATCTAATTATGTCTCTATAAGTCACTCAATCACATAGAAACATCATTAGATTCCAGTGCATACTCTGAAATCTGCATGTATTTCAAGCATTTCTTGTGTTTTATAATAGTTAATTTAATTGTTTGGCTAAATGTCCAGTTTTCCTGGGTACCTGTCAAAAAGGGACAAAATGCAAAAGCTTCGAACAGTTTTATATGTATTAAATAATCGTCATAGTAATAAGGCACTGTACGTTTTGTATGTACTTACATGTATTTATGAATTTAAGCAATTACATACATGTATTGCATGTTTAAGAAACGGGGACACTTATATAGAACTAACACGTGATAAACTCGTTTTACTAAGATTTCCCCTTCCTGACATTTGCTTCGAAGAATTTAGAAGTTCAAGTCTTGCTGTTTTTATCTAGTGTGTCGGAAGTAATTTATGCGGCCATATTAGCATTTTTAAAGACAAAGTTAATTAAAGTAAAGTATCAAGCTCTCATATACCTAACTACTTAATTACATTTTCCGTAGTTTGTCTAGATTTAATCTCATTATCTTCAACATTGATGTTTGTTTTTCCTATTTGCGCGTCGTCCTCTGCAAGCCAGGGATTAGCTCGTCTCCTCTTATGTTAGCCCTGAGGTTGGAGAGTTCACTTTGTAGCGGTGACAAATACCGTATTTCCGCTTTAGCAAAATTACAAAGAATGCCCTCATTCGGTGCAGACATGATGTGGTGTGCCCATACAGGCCTATATGATCTGCAGACGTAATAACTAAGAGATGCACGAAATAACTACCGTATTTTACGGACTATAAAACGCTCCGAACCGTAAGACGCACCTTGATTTTAGGATGGAAATTCAAAGGAAAAGAAATTTAATGTGATTCTAAACAAGAAATGTAAAGGGAATAATATACTTCATTCTATAAACAGTTATAACCTTGTACAATAGAATCAGTGCAAATCACTTCTAACTTAAAACCTGCGTTATACGAAAATCTCTTCTGTACAAGTGGCATCGCGTAAATATTAACTACCGAACTGGTTTCTCATTATAAGACTGAAAATACTTTCCCACCCTCTAACCCTCAATTCAGCATTAAGTAAGTGTAATGGGACTAGGCTGTTTAGAGATCAATTGCCTTTATTTAAACCACCCAGTGGAGAAAAACTCCTTTCATATAAAAGAACTCAACATTCCCTTCTTTTCGCTTCCAGCTACCCTCATTTTACGATTTTGACAAAATTTTTAACTAATTGTTTATAACACCTTGTTTATAACTATGGTATTACCGGCAGTATTTACCATAATTTTAATTTTTTTGTGTGTACTTCGGACCATTAGACGCACCCAGCTTTCAAGGCTCTGTTATCAAGGTAAAAAGTGCGTCTTATGGTCCGTAAAATACGGTAATATTTTTACATGTGGGTGTTGTACCGGAGTCTATGAATTAGTGTTTACTGATTTTTCAGAAGATCTCTTAGATATTTTATTACAAAATATTTACTCTTTTCGAAGGACAGTGGCGCCCGGCTTAAATATCCCTATAAGTTTTTTTAGAGGTCAAAATTTCTATGTCTGCCTGACAGGAAATAAAAAAAGTAAAGTATAGCCACTCACGTATTTAACAAAACACGATCGTTCATATAAAACAAATCCAAGAAAACAGAGACCAGATCTAGGAAATTTTTCTTTTCTAAATCGGATTATCAAGGATTGGGATTTTTACCTTCAAATCTACTAGAGCTTTTATAAGAAGCAATAATGCATTTGAAAGTAGCCTGAAATCTCTCTACAATAGTATTTAAATGACAGTCAACTGAACGGCAGTAACAGTGAAATGATGTATAGTGGCAGTGACAGAGAGTTAGGTTCCAATTATATTTTGTAAGTACATTCCTGGCAATGTGTAAATATTTAGATTTAAATGATATCAAGGTATCTTAATATTGCATTTAAGTACCGGAAAGTATGACTTAGTAAATAGTTAATAAGCTTATACCTATGTAACTACCATTGGGTGGAAACCCAATTGCAGTTAATAAAATATACATTCATTCAATCAAGATTAAACGAAAACAATAAGTAGGCCTAGACTCTGAAAGTCAGGCTTTCATTGTTAATAGCACATTGGAAATTTGTCGTACAAGTCAATCCACCAAAATTTCACAATCAAATAAAATAAATGAGCAAAAATATTATTTGAAATTTTTATCATGTATGGTATTTTGGTAAAATCAATATCAAGCGATAAATTTATACATTTTTAATTTCTATTATCCTATAAGGTCTATAATTTAAAGTGATCACAATATAGTTCTTGGAGGCTCACGGATTATTAGAAAGTCGATACATGGATGTGATACGGTGCCTTCACCCGCAGAATTGCTCCTTGCATTAATTTCTATTTCTTTATACGAAATACTTCCTTACTTACTTTTACATGTTCATCCAAGAACTATTTGCAGTATGATTATAAATTGATTTGTTTTGTAAAACTGTAATATTTATTGGAAATATACTTTACCGTAATTTATCATTATGTCACAGTAATAATAAAATTTTTTATCCTTCACTTTAATATTGTAAATAGCCTTTCTATTGTTAAGTAGTATTGCTGTAATTGTAATTTATAATGTGCTGCAGATCGCGCATCAGCGTTTGGAAATTTGCCTGCTATTGTCAGGCTATTACTGCTGACATGACTTCATCGCACTATATTACGTTGTTATGTGAATGAATTATTATTGACAGCTACGAATAATACCGGACTACATATTCAGGCTGGCAGTTTTAAACTGTGAACCGCTATGCAGTTTACTAAAGCTGAGAATTTGTGAATCTGTGAAAGTACAAAGCTGGAAAACATTAGGTCTAGTGATAAATAAACTGGTCCACTTACAGATGTACGAGGGTCATTCAATAATTAAAGAGAAAAAACAGTTTATTTTTACAAAACAAGACTTTTCCTACTTTTCAACATAATCCCCATCAACATTTATGCACCTGTCCCAACGGGTTACTAGCTTTTTTATACCGACTGCAAAGAACTCATTGTCTTGGTGCCGGCGCCAATTTCCCACAAATTTCTTGACATCCTCGTTATCCTGGAACTTCCTCCCACGTAATGCCTCCTTCAGTAAACCAAACAAATGTCATCAATTCGAGTTTCAAGTAAGGAAGTTGCAACTTCAACAGGCCGGCCAGAACGGTGTTCGTCAGTCACTGATTTTCGACTACTTTTGAACTGTTCTACCCAATTGTAAAAATTTCCACGGTTCATATAACTTTCACCGTACACTTTAGTTATTCTAGAGTATATATTAGCTGGTTTTCACCTTCAGCGATCAAAAAACGAATCACAGAACGTTGTTCAACCAATGTGGAATTTTCAAGAAGACCCGACATCGTTAAACTTAATTTTGAGGTTATAAACAGAGCAATGTTGATCCATCAGCTAATTAGAACTCATCCCAGTGATGCCAACTTAAAATCCTAAATGTATCAAACTTGTACTACCAACCATCTTTTCCCCAGACCAATTTGTCTCTTTAATTATTGAATGACCCTCGTATGTACACTGATAAACATTTTCGGGCTCAATCAAGATGAGCTCTAAGTCCAACGCAACGAAGAATTTTTAAGTTTTTATTTGCCTTGTCACATACCATATCATCACGCAGGCTGAGAAATACAAGTTAGGCTATATAGACCTAGTCCGGATTGGAAATAACGAAATGTTAAATATCATATTACTGTAAAAATGCCTTATAATGGAAGATTCATACGAAACCCTGACATAATAAAGAGTTCAATATTAAGGCTGTACTTAGAGAAACTGAAACGAGACGAATTATTCTGATATAAGAAAACAGAGAGAGACACAAAATGAGGAGAATGTTTGTTGCTGCGGTTTGAACATTTGTTTGCCTGTGAGTGGGTGATTTGAGTGAGCGAATGAGTTATGTAATGAGTTTAGTTTGAGATAATGGTTGAGTTGTTGCTTAGACAATATCGGTGATATGTTTGGACAAAAAGTCTTCTCGAAACTAGTTTAAAATGTAAAATATTTTATTAAATTAAAAATTACGACTTAATATTTACCTACACTTGAATTACAAATCAAATTAATCTTCTTTCATTAGGTGCTGAAATCTAAATTCCAAGGGAGAAAACCTGCGGAAGAAACTGAATAACCAGTCATTGTTTAGTAAATAAATTGCAATAATTATTTCAGAAATAATCACATTGTTTAATCAACAGTAAATAATAATCAAATTCTGCATAATAACAGTGATTTTGAAAGCTAAAATTTTCACTCATAAATAAAATTCCCAGGGAAACAAAGGGATATTCATCCAAAATTTCAGAGACTACAGTGCGTTATGTTTAAATACATTTTCTCTTTTTTCAATATTAGCAGTAATCCCATATCTTAACAGTTTCCAAAACTAAAATCTAATTATAACTTGCAGATAATATCCAGGGTATTGTTACATCAAAAACTTGCAGTTTCTAAGTATTCTAGTAGGTGCTTAGTAGAGGATTGGAAGTCCGATGCTTGATATTATCTAACTTAATGAAGCGGGTTATGGAGCTCAGTGAAGTTGACGCAGATTTCGTTAGGCTGAGCTATTAGTCATACAGCCTTAAAGGCAAGTGTGGCCTATAAATCCGCTTTAATGCCACATTTATAACCATTCTTCATAACACAGAACATCCTGAGTCCTTTCGAAAGTGAACGAAATATGTATGCCGTAAGAAATTTAGAGACAATTTGAACTAACATTGTTGGATCTGGGACGAACCCAGAGCATTACTGTTATCAGATATTTATAACTTGTTATAAACTTGACATATATATAGCTTGTTGGGCCCGTCACAGAATTCCGGGTTTCTAGATTTAATTCCAATTTATGAAAAGATAAAAAAAAATACAGTCATCCGCTGATTTACGTTTTTTTGCCCTAAGGAAATTGTTTAATCCGACTGTTCGACCTTCAATCAAGTTTATCACCCATGTTTTTGTTCTTAATTGTATTAACTTTAATATCAACACCACTTCTTCCTCTTCTCCTCTCTCTCTTTTAACTCCTTCTCGGCTTATTGTTTATGATTGATATATTTAAGCAATGCTCTTGTTACCCAGTTGCAATGAAACCGAGAAAGTCCATCTTCAGTTATTTCACAATTGAATACTGTCTACACTCAGCTCAAATATTATATTAGATATCCTTCACATGGTATCTATAGAAGCATGGTACCGGTACCTACAAAAAATATATTTGTTCTCCGATAGTGCGTAAAGTTGCAATTTGCCGAATTGTTTTCAGTGCTTAAGGTGAAGCTTTAAAATACAAGACGCGCTAAGCTATCTTTTTTCGAAATTTTTTCAATTTTTTTTTTCAATTTTCGCAGCAAAAATTTTCGGACGGCCATGAAAATTTCAGAACAATCTAATATAGATGGAAACAAAATTCAGGCCCTAAAAACTATCAATCCTCTCAGGCTCATAAAAAGCGTAGTAATTTTAAAATTATTCTACTGAAAATATTTTAAAACTGTCTCTGTATGTTGTAAACGTATTGGCAGTATTCCGATTTTTATAAAAAGTACGACAGTAACAAATATTATTAAAATAAGGACCTCTGAGCTTCCTCTTTTTTCGAGTGTTAAGTTATAAATATTAAATAATAAGAATATGGTAGGCTGTATCATACTTTAAACTACCTTATGAATTATATTATTTACGTATATACATATATATGGAATTATATAACACAATTATTTCTTATCACAATATACTTGAGACTGGTTTTATCCAGCGAGGCATAATTCAGGAATGAGTAGACTATTTCGTTGATCGTTTCTAAAACTCGACTACACCAAATTTCTAGTTCTCAAATTAAACGCGAGCAATGAAGGTATAGAAGGATTATGCATGCAACCAATTCGTGTTGTCATAATTGGAAAAACAGTAAAATCGAGATAATTGTGTTTGGCGTTAGCACATATTTGTGTGTTTTATGCTTGTAGTCCCCCCCAAAATATAAAAGCTTAGCCACTAACGCTTGTTCTTCGCAGAACAAGTAAATGTCAGGGACAATAGAAAATCTGGTTTCTACAAACCAATCTATTTCTATTCCTGAAAACAATAGATAAGAAGCTACTGCACCTTCACACTTGCTTGTGTCGTGATGGAATCCATTAAGAATTTGAAAGCTTTCTCAGATAAAAGAGGATTTCGTTGCTACAGCTCAACACCAGAAAACAGCCAAGAGGAATTTATGTCGAGAAGAAAGTTTATTTTAAGCCAGAAGTACAAGAAATTTCAAGTAATGGATTCACTGTTGAGACTCTGAGTCATGAGTGCCTTGCAGTCAATATAATGATGATTTTCTTTTTTAAACCTCTGGTTTATGCATTGTTCTCTTTGGAGCACCATGTTACGATGTCAAGGGATCGATAGTTTGCTCAATTGACCCTTTCCCTGTTATAGGAATGATAATAGCCGCATTCCTTTCAAATCGATTTGTACAAATATGTGCAATTGCCGTGCCACAGCCAGTTCACTCACCGATGAACTCATTGTAAATTAACTACGTAGTACGAGAAGCTCAGAAGGCTCAGAAGGCTCAGAAAGGAACCTTTTCCGGTAGTTTCTCTTAACAAACACATTTCCAGTTAGTCTACAACAGGTATGTCACACTTAGAGTCTCTCAAGGGCCATATGGGTCAAATTTGTTTTGTCATGGGAAACACACACGACAACTAATTAAAAATTATTCCATAATGTTTTTATTACCTAAACTCTGAAACATGTACAATGTGCATACAAATGGATTAGCGGCTAGCCACAATTATCAATGTAAAGTTATGAAATAATTCTACAACAAAAAAACGAAACTGTAAACATCAATAAATATATTTTACAAAACTCACATTTCAAAATGAATGTCTGACGACTGTTTATATGTTTTTCCCCCTGAGGCTAGACACTTTTTAATGACAATTTTTGCTATATCTGATTCAAATGTCTGTTTAGTTCCAACTTCGATAAGAGATGACAAGTATTGAACTGTGAGCCTTCTTTTCATGAAGGAAAATGACTGTTCACACACAGATAGGTAGAATCAAACATTGTCATAAGATTAATATTGCCAGATTTTGTACATTACAAAAGGAGTGATGACTCGTTGTTTGTGTATAATGACTTTTTCACAACTAATAAACTATAAAATACGCATAATCAACATACTACGTAACTTATTTCATGGCTTACAAAATACTACTACAAATCTATATTAAACATATCTTCTACACATTTTTAGAACACAACTAAATTTTACATAGCCCTGGCCTACATATTTGAAAATGCACAAAATATTACCTAGGATACATTTATGGAACACACATATTTATAACTTTCAAGTGTCGATCGATTTATTTCTGTTAATTGTAATTCACTTTACGCACTTTTTAATAATGAAACATCATCCTTTCTGAACAGGACTTGCTTCTTTAGTTTGGCATCCGTTTCTTGTGCCACTCCTCTTTTTATGAATGGAATGATTCATTCCACAAGATAATTTCAGAATGGATTCTAAACAAACACTCTAACAGCCGTTTTCTAATCAAAATGTTGAAAAAAGATTTCCTGAAACGATGTTCCTACAATACTTGAACAGGCCTCATAGTTTAAGTATGATGTACCAATATATTTACACCTAAAATTACATTTACAGGTACCAGATAATATGGGTGGTATTAAGAGTCAAAAATAGTTCCATAACTAGAAAAGAAAGTAAATTATTAACTTATGCAAGATAGTAAATGCAATGAACCGTTTACCTGCAACGGGCTGCACAATCAAACTGACAGAAATAATTCCAAGAACATTTTTTTTTTTTTTCCGGATCATGAAACATGTTTTCTCAGTGATATTTCGATTTCGATCTCGATTTTTGTCACGATTACAATACTTACTTTATACTACGTTTATGCGAGAAAGAAGAAAACTAAGAATTAGGCCTATCCACTCCGGGTAAACAATACTGTAAACCGAGGATCAAAGTTTGGGCGAAAACTGAAGAATCCGAGAAAACGGAGTATCTGGAATTGCTAGCTAAGAGTGTTCTGGGTACAAATCACACAGTTCATCTAACAGAACTTCATGCTAAAATCTACCTTGAAATGATGGTTGCAGAAACAAACGTCATAAAAATGCCGCATGTAAAGAAAAAAGTTCTATTTCACTGTAAAATCCCGAAATTAAAATGTTGTCATCAGTTGGGCCTACCCATCTTTTTATAGCATTCTTAAATTATTGAACGGAGACTTCTTTGGCGATTTTAGGCAATATGTTAAAATTTTGGATTCCTTTTACAACAAAATCTGGAATTTTCTGAAGCAAGAAAGTCTAGAATGGGGGGGGGGGGGTTACTCAGCTTATTGAAGGCAATGATGGGGTGCTTGGTAAATAAGAATTTTGTTCCTTATTTTTTTAAATGTTGGCAGACTTCAAAGGCAATTGGGAAATATGTATATTTTTTTTTATCTGGATGGTAATCTGCTATCTCCAGCTTCCTTGAGGAATTTGAAAAATTCGTTCCGTCTTTTCTCAGCAGAAAATGCTACCTGGTTCATAAAAATGTAATGCTTTAGTTGTGGATATGTATCCTAATAATTAATAACATAAGTTCTATACTTTAAGGACAAATCAAGGACTGACAGCTTCAGAGAATGGAGTTGATATGTTACTCAAATGAATAATAAAGCTTGCAATAATTCATTCTTCTCTATAAGTTTTATCTAAACATCTTGGTAATCCTCAACTGTAACAGTTTCGGAATATTTGCTCGATAAATATTGCCACACAACGATGTCAATATTAGTACGTGACATTTACCTCATTCTGGGGATAACTACGCAAATGAAACAGCTGAGGGAAGATATTCCATACGCAGTTTCGAATATAATGGAAATTGCATGGATGATACAGTAGACCTATATAATTTGGGAATATTATGAGAATTTCGTGAAGCAGTTGTCATGATATTCCTATCCGGAATATTGTTACAAAACTTAATAATATTGGCATAATTATTAATATATTGGCTGTTATTTTTATTCATTTTTAGCTACATTTTTTATTTAGTGAAAACCTGTCAGAAACTATTCCCTTATTTTAATATTTCCCAGTACAGAATTCTCATGAAATATTTTGTGGACAGAAATTAAGATATTGCTCCCTTAATTAAAAATATACGAGGTCTCTACTGTTTTAAGGGTTCAATAAAATAAAATAATCTTCGTACATGTTCAGATGCCAGACTTCATTCGGTCTATTATTCTTAAATGTCGTAATATTTCGTAAAAAGATATGGCTCTACAAATTATTGAGTTCGTCGAGTATAAAAATATAAAACATATGTTTGAAGTGTATTACGTATTTCAAAGGGTACCGGTATTAGAAAATACAATACAATACAATACAAAGTACTGCTGATCTATATTTTTAAGTATCATGCTTTGTTAGATTAGATTACAAACTCGCGGGCAGACAGACGGTTGACACAGTGTCAAAAACAATTTTTTTATGCTATTCTAAATTTGGTTCAAATAGGCTGTGCAAAATTCGGAGATAAGAAGGCATTTTTCTGAAATGAGCGATTACTCGTTCCGAGGTGTCTGTTCGATCAATCATAATTGTTGATCGTGATCGAATAATTTTATCTATTAGATAAACCCATCAAGACTATTTAATGTTATGTTATTAACTTTTAAAATTAGTCGGTGTAGTAAATACTAATTCAAGATCAAACTAGGAATCCAAATAATTTTCTTCTTTCAGAATGTAAAGGTAGTCCAAAAATAACTGAGTTTTGTTAAACAGAAGTACAGTAACATTGTAAAGAATCCAATGCCGATATTCTTTTACAATAGAAGGGATTCATGAGCACCTAACTAACTTCTAACCTATAGGCTTAAAAGGTAAGATTATGAAAGCACAGTATTGTAGGTCTATATGTGCTGAATGTGTCAAATAATAAATAATTGACGGGCTAACGAATGATTAATCGGCTCAATACTTTTTTCCTTACACAGCTCTTAAATTAACAAGACAAAATTGAAATATTTTACCTGTGTTAATAAAATGACTATGCAATATCATTAATGAAATGCAATAATCATTTTAAAAATTTTTAAAGTGTAATATAAATAATAATACCAATAATAATAATAATAATAATAATAATAATAATAATAATAATAATAATAATAATAATAATAATTTTTATCAGGTAACCAGATTTATACTTTGCGCAGTGGTAAATTATGTTTTTTTATTTCTTATAAATTATGCTTTATTATGCTTTTATTAATATTTCACAGTTAAATCGTGCATTATTTTGGTAATCTTCTGTACAGAAATATTAATGGATTTTTAATGTAAAATGATAAGTACATTCAGTTCACTACAGAAATTTAGTTCAATGTAGTAATATTTAAAGAAAGGTATGATTTGAGATTTTTTGTTCATATTTCAAAATTCTGGTAATTAATGTTTTAAACAGAAAATAGAATTTCCTTTTTTTAAGTAGCTTACGCCGTAAACAATTTCCTTCAGTTCACTAGTAAGGCAACAACAATAAACAGGATGACGATAAGAGAAATTATTTTAAATTTCACTACATATATAAGTTTTTCTTTAATAAATTACAGAGTTTTGAAATAAAGCTCTAAATATTATACCTTATGCTTTATTTTTTTATGAATTATGCTTTTAAAATTGCATATATGTAGGCATCTGACTGTTACAATCAAAGATAAGGTAGCAACCATTGCTGTAAAGTTCTAATATGCTTTTAATGAGTTTTGGTTGCTCTTTATTATTATTATCATCATCATCATCATCATCAGGAACATTTCTAAGTGTATAACAATGGTGTTGTTATTTACTCACTGTTATACGAAACTGATGTTTAAAACAAGTACGGATGAATGTGTTTCTCTTACCTGAAAAAGAACAAAAAAGAAATCATTAGGCAATTAAAAACCAATTTCTAAATAAATAATTACTTAACTCTATTAAAATTGTTTATCTATAATCGGTCTTTCAATTGCTATCAATATGGTCTTAAAGATGTTCTACTCATTTTATTATTTTCTTTTCAATTTTAGAATATACCAGGATTTCAGAATATTTGCGGGATAAAAACAAATAACAAATTTCAAAACAAAACACAATGAATTTACCCTTGAATAAGAATAGTTCCGTGAGAAGGGGGTTCACATTAAAACATAATAATATGTCTACCTATAAAAATGTTACAGTCTACAAAATTGTCATATTAAATTAAAGTATTTTTATGTAAGTTATATTATAAATTTTGGTTAGTGTAGTCAGTTCATTGCGGATTTTTTGTATTTAACTTAATTTGATGTTTCCAAGATGGTATTCCACTGAATTTGTCCGTTTTTTTCCCCATAGAATACATATAAAATTATGTCACCCCAGCCTAAATAATGTCTGTCCACAGGTAAAATGCCCAGAAAAATACACCTTCACGATAACCACTGACATCGATATCCACAGAAATATGTATAAGTTTGCTGTCAAATGTTTATTATCGGGAACTATATTCCATGTTCATTATATTTTATTCATTGTTGTGAAAGTTTCTGATTGAAATAGTATACTATTTAAAAATATTATCCCAAAAAATGTGAAATTTCCTCACAACCTCATAATTATTATGTATTTTGGCTGAAACATATTTTTTTAGTATTAAAATACAATTATGATATAATTTGACTGAATATTTTGATACTGTAAATCTAAAAGTAGTGCAATAGTAGTGCATTATGCAACAATCCTATGATGGTATTTATTAAGATACAAGTATGTTTACGAAACGAGCAACTCGTGTTTCATAATTTTCATACGAGTATCTTAATTACTAGGGGGCGGATTTCTATGACCTAAAAAATAGGATATATGCATGCATTTATGACATAAGAAAACATTAAAATATGACCAATAAAATTTAAAATATGACTTTACCGCTTATACATTATGTATATTTTTTTAAGTTTCATTACAATTCATTTTTTTTTTAAATATAATGTTAATTATTTAAAATACCTGTAAATTCTCAAAAAAGTGTCAGTATAATGCAAAATTTACAAAATATGATATGAAACTTCAAAATTTCTTTAATATGCACACAAATATGCCGAAAATATGACCTAAATATGCATATTCAAACTAAATATGCTACAATAGTCGAAAATCTCCTAAATATGCAGTTATATGCACAATAAAAGCCGTTCCATTTTCACCAGGATGCTTGGAATCGGGTTTAAATTAGTCGGAAACCTGAAATAATGCAAACGGGAAAAATATGACATGTCATAGAAATCCGCCCCTATTAATTACCATTATAGGCAAGTTGCATACGACTTGTTCGACCATAATTTGTTTGACCATAACTAGTCTGAATGTTTAACTTTTGAGACTTTAGATTCAGCCAAACAAACGGTAACGAACCCTCCACGAGTTATTGTCTTCTACGAAATATGGCAAATACGGTCAAATCGAAGCTTCCTTTTGCTTGTTTTCTTGAAATTAACGGACTTTGACAACATGAAATGAATTCCTTTTAGTATGATATTAAAATTAACACGAACAGTATTGATTTTATTTTAAACACAGGCTATTTAATACGCAGTTTTCAGCTGATACTCGGTCTCAAGATCGTTCCGTGTTTGATAATAGGCCTAATCGATACCACACTGATGTCATAATAGAAATCTGTATCGTTATGGATATCATTTTACACACACGTAATAAGTGTATCATAGTGTGGTCGAACAAATAGCTATTTATGTATCAAGTACGCAAAATAACGCTTTAGCGGACGAATCTAGTATAGCTGGATGAGTCCGATAAAGTTTTTGCGTACGTGGTGCATACAATATTTTTTTTTAGTAAAAGCTCTCTGAATTATATGAAATGAAACAAAAATACCGTATATAATTCGTTATAATGAAAGGTAGTCAGCCATATTCTCACGGCCCTCTGAAACGCGGAACAACAATGAACCGTACATACCAATACGAAATACGGTATAGATGCGTTATATGAGTCGCTGATTTGTAAACAATAATAAATACGAAATAGTATTTATGAAAAGCTTGTGAAAATATGAATGATAATCCCGAGGAAATTTCATTCCAAGCCAAAAACATTGAATTGGAGCTGGTGCCAGCAACATCACGGCAGAAGGAATAGGGAACAAAATCTTATCTCCATCGGTTCCACATCATAGACAACCCAACATGTACATGTAATAGAGGACATCAAACAGTGGATCATCTCATCTATGAATGTCAGAACACTAAAAACCAAAGAGCTAATCTTATAAAAGACATAACAAAAAATGGAGGCATCTGGCCTGTAACAAAAGAAGCTCTAGTATCACGGCACCTCAGGGCATTCAAGAACTATATCCAAACTAGACTTTTAGATAGTAGTAAAAAAGAAATGTACATAAATTTATATTATAATGTAAATAGTAATACAGCTCCAATTAGTTCTTAACAAGGTTAGCAATTGTAAATAACAATATATGGAAAACGATCTAATTGTAATAATACATTAAGTTAGGTACATTAACATAGGTTACATACATCATACGCAGAAACATGTAGAGTGAAAATGCTAGAATAAGTATATACCAAAACACAAAAAGTAGTTCATACAAATACTGTATCTGGTAAAGAATGCATGTAGAGTTACCACTGTCTTTGGCAAAGAATGCATGCAGTGTTACACTGTAACGGGGCATGCTGTTTATGCTTAATAAATTTAAAAAAAAAAAATTAAAAAAAATATATTGCAACTAAATGCTGGTGCATCCATGGTAAGCTATGTGAACGAAGATATGAAAAGTTATTGGCTTATATCTGTTGTTATATGATGAAGTACGCTACTCTGTTTTGCGAAAAACCCTGGTAAAGTTTCTGATTATCATAAAGAAACGTGTTGGCTTAAATTTGTTGTTTTATGACCAATTATTTGCATAAATCCATGTTAAAGTTGGTGTGACTGGTCAATGCCATCTGGGTTTTGTTTATAGATTGCCATGACGACTTTAAAGGACAAGGCCGATAAAAGTGCATTTTGAGCGCAGTTTCAATGCACTTTTATGCAATTTTAGCGGCCATTGTTGCTAAAATGCAATTTTTCGGCGTGTTATCAGTCCGATAAGCAGCTGTTTTAGAGAGCGTGTACTAAAAAATACTTTAAAGCAGAGACTCTCTTCAATACTTCACGTGTGAGACCATCTCTCGTTTTCTAATCTTTGGTACTTCTTAATGAATGCACATATTCAAAAATTTACATCGTCCTGAACTTCATTTTGGTAATCCTTGTGATCAATGTGAACAAGATTACCTGCTTGAAAATCTCTATGCTGTGATGTCATTTGCATATCATATTGATCATTAGCGAAGTTGTTTAAAAGCGCCAATTCAGACGAACTTTATAGAAATGTTTACATAAAACTGAGGTTTAATACAAACAAATCCTGAATGCGTAACACGTTTAACTCTTCAATCATGATTTGGTTCAATATTTGCAGCAGAATATCTGCATAGACCCGCATGCTATAAATATTAAAAGCCCTGGAGATGGTATATACTGTACAACTTAGTTACAGATTCCAAGTATAGACCACTCAACGCTTTGCTCCTAAATGCTACTACTAGGCCTACATAATATAAAATAATCTATATTAATAAAAGGAAGTGTCTGTCCTCCGTCTGTCTGTCTTCCGTCTGTCTTCCGTCTGTCTTCCGTCTGTCTGTCCGCGATGCCCAGCGAAATCTACTCAACGCAGAGATCTGAAATTTTATAAGTAGGCGGACTAAAGGGTCGGAATGTGCACCTCGAAGCCGGAATTTTAATTTTCGCCTCCGTTCGTGAGTTATGAGTGAAAAACTGGCAGAAAACGTGCATTTTTTTGCGTTTTAGAAGCATCAGTTTCAGTAATAAATTTCAATATCAAATCACTTACAGATGGCTTTGGCTATTTTTGTCAACATACCTCATAGCCTACCTTGAAAATAAAAGCAACGCGATCGCTTGATTTTGTAAGTCCATCCTAGACGATTCATTTGTTTAGAGTGTCAAGGCCCACAGACATATGACATTTTCAACCTACACGGAAGAAGGATAATCAACCCTAAATATGGTCAAACATTGTTCGATTTGAACGAAACTCACTATACAGGGGTTTTCTGGGCCAAGGAACTCGAATCTGAGGTCGCTTTTACCAGGGGACGCTACCTAATCGTGGAATGCACTCCACGTGATTTAGGTGTTAATAATTATAATTTGAAATAATTATCGCGGGGGAAGCCGCGGGCACATGCTGTTTGTCTGTCTGTCCACGATGCCCATCGAAATCTACTGAACGCAAAGATCTGAAAATTTAAAGATAGATGGACTGAAAGGTGGGCGAATGCACCTCGAAGCCGAATTTTTAATTTTAGCTTTCGTTCGCGAGTTATGAGTGAAAAACTGGCAGAAAACGTGATTTTAGCGCTGTCGAAGCATCAGATTTCAGTAATACATTTCAATGTCAAATCAATTGCAGTTGGCTTTGGCTATTTTTGTCATACCGTGGAAATAAAAGCATCGCGATCGCTTGAATGTTGTAAGCCCACGCTGGTCGATTCATTTGTTTAGAATGTCAAGGCCCGTAGACATATGAAATTTTCAACCTACACGGAAGAGGGATAATCAACATAGACCTAAATATGGTTAAACATCGTTCGATTTGGACGAAACTCACTATAGGCCCTACAGGGATTTTCTGGGCCAAGGAACTCGAATCTGAGATAGCTTTTACCAGGCAACGATATCTAATCGTGGTATGTAATTCACGTGATTTAGGTGTTAATAAAATAATGATTTAACTATTATGCTCTTAATTTTTAATTCTTGAAATAATTATCGCGGGCGATCGCTTGATTTTGTAAGTCCATCATGGACGATTCATTTGTTTAGAATATCAAGGCCCGAAGACATATGAAATTTTCAACCTACACGGAAGAGGGATAATCAATATAGGCCTAAATATGGTCAAACATTGTTCGATTTGGACGAAACTCACTGTACAGGGGTTTTCTGGGCCAAGGAACTCGAATCTGAGGTCGCTTTTACCAGGCGACGCTATCTAATCGTGGTATGTAGTCCACGTGATTTAGGTGTTAATAAATATAATGATTTAACTATTATGCTCTTAATTTTTAATTTTTGAAATAATTATCGCGGGCGAAGCCGCGGGCACATGCTAGTATTTTATATGTCTTACTAGTTTAGCTTATGAGGGAAAAACTACCTTATACAGTATTGTTATTAAAAAGCTTAAGTTATTGTTAAGTTGATGTAACGTTACGATTTTTAATCTTGAATATTAGACATTAATATTTATTTTTAAGTGTAACTGTACATTTTATTACAATTATATATATATATATATATATATTTTACTATCATTATTATTTTAAGGCCTAGATGAAGCAGTAGGTAAAACATTGACTTGCTGCTCCAAAATCTGCGGATTCCATCGCATCCAACGTTTATGGCATTAATGAATGAGTAAGTGTGATAGCCCCATCTACTCTTATACAATTCAACGGCCCTAAATAGCGTGCTTGCTCGCCCGCTTCGTGAGACATCGGGTATACTCGGCGATGTTCGTCTCTCGCAGTCTAAACTGTCATGACGACTACGAAATTAGGAAGGAAAACCGTTTCTTTATTATATAAGGCCTAAGTGAAATGAACACAATGAACAAATATTCTAACTTTATTTTTACTTACAATTTTCATAGCTCTGAACCACAAACATTTTTAATAATCTACCAGTGTAATTTTCTTAAAAATCCTGGAGTCAATGAATAATGGCGGGCGAAGCCGGGGGCAACAGCTGTAAAATATTGATGGTTTTATCTCTTGAAATATCGCTGATAATAATAATCCAAACAAACCATTCCTTCCCTTGAAACATTATATAATTTCTGAAAATTACACTGAATTGATAAAATAAAATTCACATCATATTCATGTCAATAAACAGCTGAGAAACAATACGTAGGCTATTATGTGTTCACAGGTTCTTTGGAACTGCATAATCGAATCTGAGATCGTTTTCCCAGGGGGCGCTTTCATGTCGTGGAATGTACTCTAAAGCAGGAATTTTAGCTGTTTCATTAATTATTAATGGCTTAGTTTATTAATGATTCGCGTGCAAGTGTTAATAATTATAATGCTTTAATAATTATTATACTCTTAATTTTTAATTTTTAAAAGAATTATCGTGGCGAAGCCACGGGCACCGCCTAGTGTCTATTTATTTCATGGATATAATAGCACTTCTTTGGGTCACATTCTGGCTCACCGCCAACTGTTATAGGCCGAAGTAGACATACATAATGCCGTCAAATAGCCATTGCAAATAAGTTCAGAATTTATTATAGTCTGACTTAAGGTAATTCTAAGCTATTTTAACTGTGGAAATACGGAATAGCACGTTGCAACGAAGAAAATGTTGAAGTAACTCTGGAAGCAGTCATAGATATTTATTATTCCCAATCCTTAAGGAAAAAGTTTATTTTGCCGAATTCACAAGAGCTACCTTAACAATTTTTGGTTGGTACTAAAACAATGTAAATGGCATGCTCATAGTAGTACTTTTAAGTAGCAGTATACTATAGTCGCTAAAAAAATTAGAAAATAAAGAAATTAATACCTAGTCCATTGGTAATGACGCGCGAATAAGCCTTAATGCAAATAGTTGAAGCACTGCCCTACAAACCAAATGATTGCTGGTTCGGTGCCCGATGAGATCATTAATATTTTTTTATTAGCCCGATACTTCTCATAGTACTTAGACCCTGGTATCTACTCAGTCTCTAACAGAAACGAATAACAGTAGCTTATGACCGACAGTCTTCATGTTCAGCTTCTACTTTCACGTTCGGTTTATCTACAAATCTGGGTTTCGATCTCGTGGGACTCTTGGCCTTTTCTTTTCATTATGGCGGCTGTTCAGGGGAAGTAGATGAAGTGGCACTTCGCCAATATTTTTACCTTACCAGACTTATGTTTAATTTTTTTTCCCCAAGTAGACCTATGTTGATTTTTACTTGAAATGTATTTTCTATTTTTGTACTGCGCTGTGGCTGCAAGCGCGAGATCAGGCCGGTCGACTGGTGAATAGTACTCCTCCCTCCATAGTACACGCTCTCCTACTTCCAGGCTGCATAGCAGCAAGCCGGCCGACTTCGTGAAGAGTAATTCTCCCTCCACACTCTCCTACTATAAACTACCGAATGGTTGGACGTGGCGCCCCACGGACAGCATCGACAGTGATATGCATTGTTGCTATGAAAACCGTGACGTCACCCACTACAGTCTGTTTGAAGAGAGAGGTAGACGAGATTCATTCGAGATTACATTGCAGTGTGAGAAGCAGGGAGCGCTTGCTTCTTTCTTTATTGTGTTCAGTGGCGTGATGATTTAAATATGAAATCTGCTCATGATATTGTGTGTGTTTTATTAGAAACACCATTATCACGTTGGAAAGACGAAGATAAGGAGGAATTTTTAAATTGTATAAGCATGTGTACATATATTTTTTTTATTTCCTACTAGCTCTTCACCTAACTTCCCAGCCACGTGCCGCCATTACTTTTTTATGATATGTAGGGCCCTGATTTATTGGTGAAATAAAATGGTTGATTTCGGTGTTAACTTCCTTCTATTTCGGTGGGTATTTCGTGAAATAAATTACTTATACTACAATGGGAACATTGCGCAATGATAAACTTTGGTTCTTTATTTACATGAACTAACACCCCCCCTTTTTTTATATTCTTCTGCCCTTGTAAGAACTGAAGTAACTTTCGCTTTAGGCATGATTAGAGTTAATATTCAAATATAATGACCATAAATATTATCGCAATTTCTACTAAACACCATCAGATAGCCATTTGCAAACATAAGTGCCAACCACACCACTGTGGATAAAAGACGAAATCTGTTGAATACAAGTAGCAAACATTCTACCCATACACTCTTCTGCTGTAATCGATCATAGACATCGCTAACTTGGCAAAGACATAGCAGGAAAGGAGTGTAGGCCTACTCAATAGTAGACAGACAATCTTTGCGTAAATTCTGCAATCTTTGTAATCGATATATCTGTAAATCTTCGACAGTCACAGAAACAGCAGAAAAAAAGCATGCTGCTAAGAAATAAAAAATACAGTACACCAAAACACAATATTGTGATTTTAAGGCACATTTTCGTGCTCATTTCTCACTTTACGGACAGAAGGGGCATATTTCGCGCTTATAGACACATTTCGCGGAATCGAGTAAATTTCGCGATATTTCGTGGATTCAATTTGGTTCATATTGGTATTTTAAGCATATAAAAGCTAAATATAGCTAAGGGAGGTTGTTTTTATAAAATTTCGCGCTTATCGTTGTTACCAAAAAATACGGCCCCTAATGATATGTTATAGTAGTGTCGCTATAAAGAATACTGGACATCAGTTTCAAAGTCGAAATACCTTAATTATGATTTTAAGAGTCGTAACTTTATACTGAATTATGAATATAAAACTAGAAATCAGTTTATTTAGAAATTTAACACCATAATCGTCTAATCCTATTTTCTTTGTAGGCCTATAGGCCTACAGCAACTCTCTCACCATATTAACTTCGCGTTTCTAGAAGATATCTATTAAGGAATGATAACATCAAATAATGAACCACACTATAATCTTCAAATGAATATTCACCCTGAGTGTGTAATAAAACCCGTGACCTCTATATTCCGTGCAGAACTTCTGCATGCAATGCAGAAGAATGCAAAGGTTCGACTTCGACAGCCACAGAAACAGCAGAAAAAAGCATGCTGCTAAGAAATAAAAAATACAGTACACCAAAACACAATATTGTGATTTTAAGGCACATTTTCGTGCTCATTTCTCACTTTACGGACAGAAGGGGCATATTTCGTGCTTATAGACACATTTCGCGGAATCGAGTAAATTTCGCGATATTTCGTGGATTCAATTTGGTTCATATTGGTATTTTAAGCATATAAAAGCTAAATATAGCTAAGGGAGGTTGTTTTTATAAAATTTCGCGCTTATCGTTGTTACCAAAAAATACGGCCCCTAATGATATGTTATAGTAGTGTCGCTATAAAGAATACTTGGACATCAGTTTCAAAGTCGAAATACCTTAATTATGATTTTAAGAGTCGTAACTTTATACTGAATTATGAATATAAAACTAGAAATCAGTTTATTTAGAAATTTAACACCATAATCGTCTAATCCTATTTTCTTTATAGGCCTATAGGCCTACAGCAACTCTCTCACCATATTAACTTCGCGTTTCTAGAAGATATCTATTAAGGAATGATAACATCAAATAATGAACCACACTATAATCTTCAAATGAATATTCACCCTGAGTGTGTAATAAAACCCGTGACCTCTATATTCCGTGCAGAACTTCTGCATGCAATGCAGAAGAATGCAAAGGTTCGATTCTTTATTCTGAACTTTTTACTAATTTAGAACTCAAAGATGAAATAAAATCGACAAAGCTGTTCTAAATTGAATGTAAGTTATAATTATTAATCAGTTAAATTACACGTCTTATAGATCCTTTAAAAAAACTGAGGTAGATGCATTTTATTCGAAAATGCATGTCATGTTACAGCTGCAGGAATAGGATATGAGATAGCTTATCTTTCTTCCCTAGTGATCAATTCAGAGTGCATTGATAACGAAAAATGATTCATACCGTCATAATCAGTTCACAGTGAAATGCTTTAAATAGACCTACTTTCTATATGCTGCCAACATGTAACATATGTAACCATAGGCGTACCGAGGGGGGGGGGGGGGTTTGGGGGTTTGAACCCCCCCCCCCATTGATAAAAAAAGGAAAATTGTATATTTTTTTAAGTCTGCCCATAAATTACTTAATACAAGTATAAAGCGTGGGAAGCTTAAAACTCGTTATTTTGCGTCTTAATTTTTTAAATTTTCCGGGGGAGGACCCCCGGACCCCCCTCTCCCTTGGAGGTATTCCATACCCCCCAGATGTTATAACCCCCCCCCATATGGTCGGCCTGGTTACGCCTATGTATGTAACACAAAATGTATAATAAGAATAACAATTCACATCGATCGAAAAATGTCTACTTTATATTTGGATAAACGTTTGTATGCTTATCATTCTGCCTGCAAAAATAATTTTTTCGTCTATATCGGCAGTCTTCAAACTCGTTAGATTTCGGTCAAAACTTCACTAAAGGATTAAATTCTGTAGCAAAATATATCTTCCTCTAGAAAATTCTCTAGGTATATCTTGCCGATTTTATGCCTCTGCCATAAGCATATGTGGTTGCAGAAGCAGATAGCAATATTGTTGTTTAGATTTTAATGCACTTGAATATTCTTGATCCTTTTATTAAGTGCCAGTATGGTACTTTATGAGATTGTATGTGGGGACGAAAAATGTCTGTCCGTCTGTCCGTGTGCCTGTACGCGCCATAACTCAAATAAGCTTTTTCGGATTTTCATGAAACTTAGAAAACACACTTATAATGTCCATGGGAAGAACCCTATTGATATTGAACCAAATCGGTTCACCGGTACCGGAGTAATGACCAATTTAGTGCCTATTTTAATAGGCTGATACGCTGTATCAGATTTTCATGAAACTTGGTATACACATTTATGATGTCTATGAGAAATACCCTATTGAATTTGAACCTAATTTGTTGACCGGTACCGGAGTAAAACCCAATTTAGTGTATATTTTAAAGGCGCAATAACTCTAATACGCTTTATCGGATTTTTATGAAACTTCGTATACGCATTTATAATGTCCATGGGAAAACGTCTATTGATATTCGACCAAATCGGTTGGCCAGTACCGGAATAATGCCCAATTTAATGCCTTTTATGTTAATATATCAGAAGTCGCAATAACTCAAATATGCTTTATTGGATTTTTCTGAAACTTTGTATACCCATTTATAATGTGCTGATATTGGACCAAAACGTTAGACCGATACCGGAGTAAAACCCAATTTAGTGTCTATTTTAAAGACGCGGTAACTCAAATACGCTTTACAGGATTTTTATGAAACTTGGTATACATATTTATAATGTCCATGGGAAGACGTCTATTGATAATGGATAAAATCAGTTGACCTCTTTGGAGTAATGTTCAATTTAGTGCATATTTTATGGTAATATACGTATACGAAAGAATTTATGAAATGCAAATCAGTTATCATGACAACATAGTCAATTGTTTTACTGTGATCTTATAAGGCTTTGGCAATTAAAATACAGTTAACTATGAAAAATAACACTATTGCTTTGCATGCGCTTATCCAACTAGACCGTTAAATTTACCCAGTTGGCTGAGATGGTAACGTCTTGGCCTCACATTCTGTAGTTCCATGGTTCAAATCACGAAACCGGCCAATTTGACTTTTTTTTTTGTATTCTGCATATCAATTGCAATCATAACTGATTAAACAAAATCATACTGGCACTTTGTTACGTCAGTTTACCTGATTTTATTATTTTGTTTTATTCTGATGCAGTTAAGCTCCCAGGTCAAAGGCCCACGTTACACGGACCGAAAAAACGCGGCCGAATGTTCGGTCCGAGACCGGCTGATAACTTATAACGTGACTCATGTGGGTATAAGTTACTACATCACAATTAAAGCAACTGCACATACCAACATTAAAAAGGATGAATATTAATATGCATATGAAAATTAGTCCACCGCTGTGGCTCAGGGGATGCGTCCAATCCTCTCACGCAGCGGGCCCGGGTTCGATTCCTGGTCGGGACAAGTTACCTAGGTGAGGTTTTTCCCGGGGTTTTCCCTCACCTATGATACAAATGTCAGGTAACTTTAGGCCCTTGTGGTCCCCGGATATCATCTGGCCGTCATTATCATCTTCATCCTCATCCTCGCCTTGTTCTGAGTGAGTGTGTGTGTGAATGGTGTGTACCGTCCTATGTGTTCGTGTTGTCTCGGAGGTGGCCCCGGCATTGAGCTGATCACTCATCCGGGGAGGCCCTCCATGTCCTTGTCTGGTCAAAAAAGTATGTATGTGATCCAAAGGTAATCCCTCTCCCGACAGGTCGCGGCCCTGTAAGGCCCGGGTGGCTTGGGTCGCTTAAATCCTAAAAGGGAGAGGTAAAAACTACGATAAAGAAAAAAAAAAGAGAGAAGAATATGAAAATTATCAATTAATCAATAGATCACTCGACTTTCATGGCAGACTGAAGGAAAAGATATTTCAGTAAGGAAAAGGCTTTTCTGCCAAGTTTTATTCATAAAGCTCTTTTTTTTTTAATAGAGCGGTTCCCTTTATTTATTTTTTTAGGTTTTGTTTAAGTACCTCTCGCTTGTTAGACGTATTTGCTTGGTCGCAGAGTTTGCTGAGGTAACTTCTTTTATATAGGCTAGGCACTAGAAGATCCATAGCTGAGCTCAGCTAGACTCTCCTGATGGTGTTCCTATAAATCTCTTACTGATACGACACGAACCCGGTCCTACACTAAGACAAATTAGAATCTAGCCGATGTTATAGGTATTGTGTAAACAAAGGATCAATTCTGTGAAGAAATTAATGTAGGCCTATATATGTTAAGTTTACTATTATAATATTACTTACTGTAATTATGTCATTACGTAATTGTTATGTTGTGAACTTTTAATAAATGTAGTTATATGGCATAGGCCTATTGTATAATTCTCAAATTCTAATCCATCACTCCTTATTCTGTCCAGCTGTTCACGTATCACCGGTTTAAAAAATCTTATGTGAAAGATTCCTCTACCCTAAATACATTCCAGCATACAGTAATGCAGTAGTACGCATTCAGTTGACTTAACCTCATTCAAAGTAGCATAGTTCGCGGAGCAAGACTTAAAAGTTAAGTTTGTGTATGAAATGAATAGCTTATAACTATTGTACAGAGAAACTATTGCTAAATAATAGTTTCAGCTCTTAGTATAATGCAGGCCTATTATAACACATTAAATAAATAAATAATGCATATTATACAGTTCCTGTAAAAAACTTTTGATAACATCGTTAAAGCCGATTTCGAGAGAATTAAAAAAAAATTGTTGTAAAAATGAAAAGAAAGTCGTTGCCATGCTTCGTGTTGCATCCCCGAAGACCAAACAAAAGTTTTAGCTCTTGATATTTTCATCTGACGTACAAAATGTAATCAAAATCGTAAGACTTACATACAAGACGTACATACAATATGTAAATTTTAATTGACCTACGGATATGTTTACATTTTTGACATTTTTAAATATTAATAAATGGTTTAAATATAGTATTACAATTTTGTCAGAGCTGTCAGCGATATGCAGCTGTCTAAAATTCTACCAACGTCAGGAGGGTGAATGCTCACATGGGTAGGGCTGGTTTCGACTTTTAGCCCTTATTCTTACTCCTGTAGGCTCTATAGGACAATTCAGCCGCCCTTACGTCCCACCAGGGAGACACTCCATAGCCTAATCCTTCTTTTATGTCCGCTCCCGATAACAAATGGCATTGTTCCAGACCTAAGACGAAAATATGGGTCTATCGAGGATGCAGGTGGGTGGGAAAGTAAAATAAGGAAGAAAGATAGAGCCGTAAAAGAAATAAATGTAACAAACGAATAAATGAATGGTGGTAAATAGAAGGAAGAAGGTCTGGAAGAACTCCAAACAAATGCTGAGTAAAATAAGTAAAGAGATAAAGAAATGAGTAGAGAAAGTATAATATAAGAACGAATTTGAAATCATAAAGGGAAACATAAAACAAATTAAGACATAAATTGAATGGTTGTGTTAGGAATGAATAAAAGAGAAGGCCACAGAACAAAAAAGAGAAAGAAATAAAAAATAAAATCAGAAAACTTACCAAAATAAACATTAACTTAATATGCTCGTGTTTCGCTTCGTGCTCATGTTCTATTAGAAGTTGATCTGTACATGTTTATTCCTACTACCATTGACACGTTTTGTTTAGATCGACTAATGCAATGGACTTTAAATGAATCCACGCTATGAGCTAAGATTAACATTATCACCTTTTTAAAAAGTGAAAAGAAATAATTAATATGAACGGTTCTATTAATATGCACATGATGAAAGATGTCTCCATGCATAGGTGGATGGAATAAGAAAGAATAAAAAGTAAAGAAATGAAGACAGTGAATCCAGTGAATATTAAAATGGAAATATATATATATATATTTTTTTTTTTTCACAAAGGTGACATCTGCCCGACACTTCAGGTGACCATAAAGATCCAGAATACAATACACATGCATGATAAATTCTTAACAATATTTAGCATGATTTTTAAACTAATTGTATCTTACCTAAGAAAACAAAGAACAGCGTAAATATGTGGAATACAGAATAATTATTTTTTTAAAGAATTCTACGACGAGTAAGTTGTGATATAATTTAGAAGGAAGAAAATAAAATTCATGTCTCATCAGGGTGGGCAAAGTGATTTGTTTCGGCTTTTACGAAAGCATAAAATATAGTTCTGGCTTTTATGAATGCATAATTTACAATCTTTTAGTACTTCAACTGCTAATGGTTAAACATCCATTTATAAGTATAGTTTGCTGAAATATTGATGATATCTTGTGTTAAACATAATTATAGGCCTATTATTGTTATGATTCTTAGTGATGCACAATGGTAAGTTCAGTTTCTTGAAAGATATTGCCCACATAGAACATATGTATTTCATTCTTGCTGTTGTGGTTAGGCCTATGTCTTTAAATTATTTACAGAATGTGATTATACTTTAATTTCAATGTTGTTGAACTATGGAATACATTTTCTGTAACATATTATAATAGATGTAAGCCTAATTCACTTTATTTCCAAGAATATATATTAACCTACCGCGACAGGGGACGTATGCCTAGATATTCTCCGGTAGACCTGATTAGAACATAAAAAAAAAGAAGAGGCAGGAAGTGATCAAGCAATTTTCGATAGAGATCGAGTGACTCAGGTCTCTAATTGGCTGATTTCAGACTCACCCTTATGTGTTGTTGGTCCAAATCGAAAGAAAGGCATCATTGTATTAGTATAAATACTTATGTGTTGTTGGTCCAAATCGAAAGAAAGACATGCTTGTATTAGTATAAATACTAATACTTATGTGTTGTTGGTCCAAATCGAAAGAAAGGCATGCTTGTATTAGTATAAATACTAATACTTAGGTGTTGTTGGTCCAAATCGAAAGAAAGACATGCTTGTATTAGTATACATACTAATACTTATGTGTTGTTGGTCCAAATCGAAAGAAAGACATGCTTGCATTAGTATAAATACTAATACTTATGTGTTGTTGGTCCAAATCGAAAGAAATACATGCTTGTATTAGTATAAATACTAGTACAAGATATGCTGAGGAGTAAGATCACTTTCAAAAAATTTAACAACCCCTGTTGAAATTTACACTCCCAAATACATGTTCCTGACAAATTTCCTGACAAATAAAAAAAAATGAAGTAAAAGAACGTAGTCTATCAGGAAAGGCTCAAAACAAAATAAAGCTGTTTATATAAAAAGAAAGGGAATCTGCCCATTGACACAGAATATGTCTGCTCCACTTTCGAAGGGGAGTGAAATATAACCCCATATTGTTCTCTGGCAAATCAATGCTGGCTGAGAATGGGTTTATGTACTGGAAGCGGGAGTGGTCGCTGTGAAGAGGTCATTGACCATAAACAAGTGGCATTGCGCATATAAATGTAATTTATATTCAGCCCCATTACTTTAGGTTATAAGTAGGATCCCGTCGACGTGCGTTACTATGTTGATGAGAGCGAGGTATGCCATTCACAACCACAGAATACTATATTTGGCCATAAGCGTAACCTCCCAACCAGTTGATTCACCCTCTGTATGTTCTAATGGCACTTGTGGGAGGTATTTAAAACAGTGCAGCATAAAATGTAATACATTACGTCATACTTACTCAGTGGCAATAGACAATTCCTAAGCAAGATAAAGGAATATTGTCTGTTTTATGGAACCAGGAGGTTCATTGCCACGCTTATATGAGTCCTCTATTCAACCCCATTCTGTGCTAACTCCATCCAACCATTCCTCGCAAATCCTACTTCCCTTAAAACTTTTCTAATATTGTCCTCCCACCTACGTTTAGGTCTTCAAAGTGGTCCCTTCTCTTCGAATCTCACGGTCAATATTTTTTTAGATATCTTTCCTAACCCATGCGCGCAACATGTCCAGTCCATTTCATCCTCCGAGATATATTTACTCTCATATTGGGATATATATTACTAGAGCTCTGATTTCTAAGAAAATTCATATATTTATTTTCAGGAGAATATTATAGGAGAAAAATTCCTCCGGCACTGGGACTTGAACCCAGGACCTTTGGCTATTCGCGCCAATGCTCTACCAACTGAGCTAAGCCGGAGCTCAATTCACAGCACCAGATAGAATCTCTCTCCTATGACTAATTGCCCTAATGGTCTACCTCACAGACAGACAAGTTAAGTCATATGCAGTACTGTGAGGCACACTAAGTAGTGATTTTTGTGACCGGGCTCCCACTGTTATTGTACAGTTAACATTCAAGATAGATATATAAGCAATCATGAACCACAGATTATTGTCTCTGTTGGACACTACATGAGAATATTATAGGAGAAAAATTCCTCCGGCACTGGGACTTGAACCCAGGACCTTTCCTCCAGTGCCGGAGGAATTTTTCTCCTATAATATTCTCATGTAGTGTCCAACAGAGACAATAATCTGTGGTTCATGATTGCTTATATATTTATTTTCAGACTCTAACGAATTGTAACATTTCTACTTTTTCTTAAAACACATCTTGACTTTTAACTTTGATAGTGTTTATTTGGTTAACTATGAGAGAAAAACAATTATGCTTGCATTTCTTATGATTTGAATTAAAATAGTCAAAACGGTCGTATTAAAAGTGCTTATTTCACTCCTATACGTCTTTATCGTCGATTTCTTTTCTTTTGTCAGCTAGGCCTAATAGAATTACCGAAAAATCCTGTTATAAAACACTCTGTCAGATTTATGAAAAGCTTCCCAGTGAAGAAACAGATACTGAAGAGGAGTACGTCGAAGAACTGTGTTGCTTTTCACTTGCACCTGTGATATCCTGCGACGTTGAAACAAAATTTTCACTTTACAAATCATTTTTCATAGATAGACGAGGAGCATAGATGACTTTCCTTATAATAATTATACTGCAACAGTCGTGAATATGATGAAAATTCTGCGAAACTTATAACTTATTTGATATTCATGTAATTTCCTTTTGCTTATTTTGTTGCTCATTTCTTACATTTTTCGTGTTATTTGCTTGCTTATTTTAATGTTTTATTTTGCTTATAAATCCGGGCTAGAGTAATATATTTTATTATACATATCTTATACGTAAGATGTGAAGAAAGGAAATGGGCTTCATTCCTCGTAATTTTTCAGATTTTCTTTTTATCGTTGTTTCCTTTCAAAAATTGGAATGATGTTAATTATCAGAAAGAAAATAAACATTATTTCTTCTGGTAATTATAATTAAAGTGTAAAACCAGAAAATTTATAAATAATTAAGTGGAGAAAAGATACAGTGAGCATGTAAGTATGTAAGCATGTAAGCAAATGATTACAAATTTCTCACAATTATTTAAGCTCCAGAGATAAATGTCATCCCCATCGTTTCTTACAGAGGATTGAAGATAGACATGAAACTAGCGGAAATGTTTGTCCTTTCAGCATTTTAAAACGCCAAAAATCTGCGAATTTTTACAAATGAAAGTATGACTTTTTTAAAATAATATGTTAAGACATAGGACATGGCAGGACATAGGGAACCAGACAATTGTTTAGTTTTTATCGATACTAATATCCAAGAAATAGTAATTTAGCAATAGTACTAGTAATGCCACGATACCTTTCCATGTTTAAATTTATAAATTACCATGTCTAAAATTAATCATCAGTTTTCTTTGAATGAAATTGTGGGAACAAACGAGCACGTTTATTATTATGAAATCATTGTTTAAATTCCAGCTTATATAATAGTAATATGTCACTATGAATGTGCAGCGTTGCAAAATAAGTTTCATCTAGAATAGACGTCTCAGCGAAATCAGAAAATGCTTACTCTGCGGAAAGCATAATGTGAGTTGTCTCTCAATTATAAAACTTCACAGTATTTTCTTAAATCATCATTATATTACCACAATGCTTTCATCGAAGCTGTATTAAAGTCTAATACCAGCTGTTATAAATATAAACTAAAGATAATAATAAATATTTTCAAACAAAAAACCCAATTAAACGCTAATGGTTTTGGTGCACATGATGAAAACGTTCCCTTTGAAATTATCTGATAAAATTCTTATATGCACAGAATCAGGAAATATTCAGTCTGTGAGGTTGTTTTAGGCCTATTTGACAGATATATGGTACAAAAGAAAGGGACTTTGATGCATGCCCTCAAAGCGTTGGTTATGTTATTTAGCTATGATTAATTTATAAATTATGTCAATTTTAAATTACCACCTTAAGTAATTAAAATTATCCCAAAATGTTATTACTTTTTAGGTAGTTCTATTGGTGGTCAATTACTTTACGGGTAAAGTAGGCTAGATTCTTAGTCTATCTGTGGCTGAGTGTAAAATGTGAAGAAAATCCTAAAACCATTTTGTGTCATCCACTGTTCTTTTCTCCCTTTCTTTCTCTCTCTCTCTCTCTCTCTCTCTCTCTCTCTCTCTCTCTCTCTCTCTCTCTTTCCGTCATCTTCAGCTACTTCAGTCTGATGGTTAGGTCAGTTGAGCGTACTTCTCTATGATCTGTAGTCTCTTGAGATCCCATATTTTTACTCTCCATTTATCACTATCATTTCTTAACGTCGACACTCCAACTTTGTCTTCCTGCTCCATTTCAACGATTTTTTTTTTCCTTTTACAGTTCAGTTTTTATCAACTTACGGCATCCTCCAGGCTACCCAGTAATTTCGAAGTCATTTTCTTTGTAATCCTTTCGCTGATATTTCAGCTCACTCCCAACCCTTGAAGGCGTATAACTCGTAAATTAGTTAGAGAACAATATGAAGAGGACGGAAAACGTTCGCAGATGGAGTAATTGTACCATTGTTGAACATAAAGTTAGGAATGTAAGTGCCTGAGGGATTTGTTTGAAACAGAGTGTAGAGATGACAAGATGAAATGGAACAACAAGTTGTAGATCGCATCGCTTTGCACGCGATCTTTATGTATTTATGCACTAACGCTAAGCTTTGCCATCACAAGATTGTTTTACTTCATTTCAGAATCTGTGGTCAACCTACAAAGAGTGGCCCATTTCCGATCTTTTATTTCAGGGATTTTAAATATTTTTTTTTAGAGAACTGAAAATGAAAATAGAACTTCTAACACAAGACACTAGAAGTAAAAGTAGCGCATTATGGCACTAAAAAGTATTGTAACCAACTTTGGTTTCAGTCACATGGAAAATACTCTTCTGCTTATGAATATTTGCATAATATATTAAATAGAATCAATTAGATAAATACTGATAGTGTTAAAATTCATTGCGCCTTCTTAAATTTCTCACGGTGGGCGCAAACCGTTTTCGACTCGTTTTTTGTCCAGAAAATCAATCTTTAGGCTTATCTGCGCGTGTTCATATATATGGGGTGGTAGATGACAGTGCAGCTCGCGCCCCAACATAGCTACTTCTTCTTTTCCTTTGTTTTACCTTTGTTTTTACGTTT
Organism: Ectobius pallidus; assembly: GCA_964059195.1. Classification (NCBI taxonomy): domain Eukaryota; kingdom Metazoa; phylum Arthropoda; class Insecta; order Blattodea; family Ectobiidae; genus Ectobius; species Ectobius pallidus. Next base: position 68,818,823 of record CAXKWD010000009.1, on the reverse strand, counting down.
AAGCGACCCACGCCGCCCGGACTTACAGGGCCGGAACCTGTCGGGAGAGGGATTATTTATTATCTGCTTTTTGACTAGACAAGGACATGGAGGGCCTCCTCGGATGAGTGATCAGTCCATTCCGGGGCCACCTCCGAGACAACACGAACACATAGGACAAGATACACCATTCACACACATATTCACTCTCAACAAAGCTAGGATGGGATGAAGATGATAATGGCGGCCAAATGATATGCAATATCAGTATGTAATTCGTGAGAATAAACCTAATTTTTATTATTTAAAAAATATTAACGTCTTTCAAGGAAAATGGTTAAATAATTTTATTTTCCAAGGTGGAAGATGTGCATACCTGTCTGATTTCTCCTAGCAATTCTTTTACAACAATCTCACTGCCCTGGACTATTTAAAAATAGCCTATTTATTATAGTACTAGATGACATAATGACCTGAAACCCATGGAACGAAATAGTTAAGGGATAATGTATAACCTTTGAAAGAGAAACTAAAGTAAAAAATATGATTTGTTATAAATCTTGGAACTTCAATAGTCTTCCAATAGTCTTTCAACAGTTTTAAGTTTCATAACCAGGGCCCGGATTCTAATGGCATATCATCTTTTTATTGATGCTGCATAGACATTGCCAACTTGTGGATAAATCCTAATCATGGCCTCTAGAGAAAAGAAATGCATTTTTATTAGGCCATTTTTTGTCATTTTTTGCCAATTTTATATTTTTAGGGCATTTATTTCAATTTTAGGTCATTATTTTGTCATTTTCGTGTCATTTGCTTCCTTATTTAGTCATTTTCATGTATTTACATGAGTGTATTAACTTCTTTTCGTCGCTAGCGGCGCTGTCTTTGAAGGGTTGTTTGTTTAATGCAAGAAGGAAAAATTCGGCGTTAAAGTGTTGACATGTCTCAGTCGGAAATGACAATCAAAGAAATGCCAAAATTTTGTATTATATTAGTATTGTTATTAGATTAACTTGGCACCAGAGTCTGCCACCTGCTTGGATTTGAGAGTACGAACTACTGTTTATCCTCAATAAACAACAATATAATCCGGCAGACCATGTGCTGAATTTTGAATCACCAGTGCCTCAGTGCCAGTATAAATTTCCGTGAGAAAAGAACATTCACGACACTACAGTTATTTACAGTTTTTAAAATTGTGTAGAAATTAGTCTATAACTTTGTGTGTAAAATAAAATATCAGTTTTTAGGTCATTTTTTATAATTATTAAGTCATTTTCTTTAAAATTTAGGGTCATTTTATAGGTCATTTTTCAAACAATTTTAGGTCATCAGAATTCGGGCCCTGGCAATGCTGGCAATTGATTGCCGTGCTCTTCAGACTGGAAAGAAGACGTGTGTGAAACCCAGATCGAAGTGTTCGTTGTCAGATTTCATTACTGGGACAAAGCCAGCGAGAACAGAAGGATTGTACCAATTGCCCTCGGGTAAACTGACAAAGCGTGAACAAGACTTCAAAGAGTATTCGTGTCGTTCAGAATTAGCTGAATGCACAAACGAACATAGCACTTGCAAATGAGCCACTTCTGATTAAAACGAAGCTTAAATTCTGCAATGTTTATCCTGGGGCTAACTTTTTCAACAAAAATACAACTTCTTGATCTAGCTGCAAAAATTTCGCAATGTAGGCATAAAAGCGTCCAAAATGGAATGATTTTGCTATCCACCGTATTGACCATGGCTACATTCCTTGCAGGGACGATGCCTATCATCGGATATCTCCTACTTTAAAGGCTTCCAAGGTGTTAAGACTGTGCCCACACAATTATTCATACAGAGTTGGATAGAGATAAAAAGATGGTTGACTTTCGTCAATATTTAGACATGAATATCCTATCAGTCCACCGCTGTGGCGTAGGGGATGCATTCGTTACTCTCATGCAGCAGGCCCCGGTTCGAATCCTGGTCGGGAGGTATTACAATAATTAATTACATTTGTCATTTATCAACAAGGATAATTAATTTCGGCAATTTTAGGTGAAAATGGAACTGTATGACTATATATAACATTAATTGAGTTATTACAAGAATTATAGAATAATTAAGATGAAATCTTTTTTATTCTAATAGCCATTCAAAAACTTGGCCTATGTACATATTCCAGAACAATATCATATTAGCAATAATATCACAATTAATTCGACCTTCATAATTATAAGTTATTTAAATAAATATAATATACAGTATATTAAAAAATACAATCTACCTTCAAGTTAGTAATGTATCCTTTACGATGAAAATTTATCTTTTACTGTATTTGTAAAAACTAAAATAAATTGGCAAATAAATCTAAATTTCATAAATATTAGTACAGAATTTTTTTTGCATGAAATATAGGCCTCCTACGGGACTAATCATGGGGATACTATCTCTTGTGCAGTCCGACTGTTTTTACTTGGAATCTAGTCTCGCAATGGAAAAGACAACCAGACATCAGGGAGAGAAGCTTCCAGTTCTCAATTCGTTTTCAATAGGCGGTAATGGGATTGTTACCATCAACCAGCTTAGTTCCAACTGAGATAATGATAGGGGCTGAATACAATGAGTCAACCCTTGAACACGGTGGGGTTAGAAGGATTATATCGATTCTAAAAGCATTCAGAGTCCCCAGGATCGAACACGCGACCTCCCTGCATAATCAAAGTGCATAGCTTTAGTACAGAGGGTTCAGAAAATGACGTGTAATGTGATTCCAGTATTATACATTAGAATTGGTTAATCCAATATTATGATTAGATTCGCCCTATATGCGATGGTATAGGCCTAGGTGTTTTAAGTTTTCCATGGACATGAAACTGCAATAGCTAATGACTAAACCTCCTATAACGTTGTTAGCCTTATGCATCAGGATTGCTCCTGGTATTCATTTGTATTGGAGGCTGAGTCGATTCATGGGTCATAGTGCCACCAGAAGGATTAGACCAATTGAAAAATCCAAACGACCTCATCGGGGATCGAACTCGCAACTTTCCGGTTTTTAGAGAAGTACCTCAAACACCTGCGCCACGGCGGACCCCAAAAACTACTTAAATGGATGGTGGACATAGGCTTATAAGGCAGGAAATGTGATGTAAGCCTATGAGTGACGCTCTTTGTGACAGAAAGCGCCTAATTGAAGAGATATTTATAACTTTAATTTTTAATGCAATCGCTCATGTAAGTTCATTGCGGGTATAATCCTACTTTATATTAATAATTGATTTTTTATTTTACAGATTATCCTCAAAAGTATTAAATAAGTTTGTTTTTAAAAATTAATAATTATTGTGTTATATTGGTGGTCAGGTACAATAGATTTTTAAATCTGTGATTATAGAATATAATTCAGATATAAACTATTCCATTTCTATTATTACACCGTATGTTATAGTCACTCTAATATGTTATTAATCACTGATAATGTTTGTGAGTATCATTGGAATTTGTAACAACACAAAACTGTAACGAAATTTTTTCTCACATACATATACATATAATACATATTTTGTTAAATATATCATCTAGGAGTTACGGTCCAAGGAAATTAAAAAATGGACATGAAGAAAATAGTGTAAGCCACAGAGAAGATAACTATCTGATTAAATATGGAAGATAAATGAATTTATGACCGATTTCTTCAACCTGTGTTAAAATTAAACTGCTCGTCAACGTTACTTGAAACATATTTTAATTTAATCTGAATTAATAGGTTAATGGAAGAATTCAAGTTTTTTAATAGTCTAATACGATGTATCAACTCTTGCAACCCTCTGGCATACATCACATTAAATTGAAGTATAAACTACAATACATTGAGGGATTCTGTAAAACAATGTCGCTTTTTCTCATAAAAGTGTATAACACCTTATATTGATGTAGAACTATGGCTGAACATATATACAAACATATATAACTGACTTTTTGAATTGCTCATAGATCTAACAGTCGCAGGATGTGTCATCAGCTACAGTCCCCGAGCAATAATTACAGGGGAGTGGCAATTGTGGAGGGGGCGGAGGGTGAGTCATTCCCCCTTAATGCCCCGGCACTGCCTGTCGCATGTGCAGTTTTGCTGTGTGAAAGTATATGTTAGTATTTACTTTGTTTATCACATGATCCATATATGTTTCGTAATTGCCTTAATGAAGTCTGTTGCTGTGCGAGGGATGGGTATAAAAGCCATAGAGCGAAGTACGGTAGATCTCTATTTATAGAAACGGAATGATGAATTCCTTTTTTTAAGCGATGTTTTCACAGAATTGTTAGTCGACGCGACAGTGCCTTTTAACGGAATTAAAATACGAGGAGTTTTTTTTAGAAAAATCTATAACTGTCTCTTTGTGGTGAGGTAACTTCCCATCTATCCTCACTGCTGCATGAACCAAAACGTTAATTTATGTACCGATATACAAAATTATCTCTCTCTTTAGTGATCATGAAATTTTAATACCCGTAATGCTACATCCCCTAGGGATATGAGTACCTGGTTCCCAAAAGGTGCCACGTCCAGAAATATCAAAATTGAGATAACACGTGACAGGACTTCTCAGAACCTAGTTTCACATTTTAGATAAATATGAATTGGGTGGTAAATGAATATTCTGTTTCACGTCAAGATGAATATATAAGGTATTTTGCTCTTTAGTATAATAAAGTATCCGTTAAATTTTTCTTGATGCAAAACAGTATGGTTAAAAAACAATCTTTGCATTTTCTCAAAACTACATTTTTCGTCATTCAAATTTAGGATGCTTGACGTCGATATCGACATAGCTGACAGTGTGGCCATGAATTTGTGATCCAGATTTTTTTTTTTAAATTCTCTTCTATCTCAAACAGAATTATTTATGTGTTTTTCATAGCATTAACTGTTAGTTTGAAAAAAATGTTATACCAAAAAGTACCAAATCCATTTTATTTATTCTTATAAAACCCGAGGGTATTACATCAAAACAGTAATATTTGCCAGGCAGTGGCACATGACGGCTATTAATATATGTAGAAAGTTAGCAGTTCGTAATCAAAACAATTGTGAGAGGTTTTTTGTGTCTCTTGAGAAGTTTATTATTTGGGATTAGGTACCTTTTGGAAACAAGTTTTCATATAGGGCCTACTACTCGACTTCTGCGCCATCTACCTCCTTCTTTCGACATAAGTGATAAGTGATAATTTTGGGTCACAAGTAGGCCTAGGCCTACATATTATGTCTCTTGCAAAATAAATTAAGGTTTGACTCATTTGTCGGTTTAATAAAACAGGGTATAAAACTGCGGGGTATGATCCCTTTCATAATAAGACCTGTAACTTTCATGCATTTTAAAATTATTAAATACGATTAGATCAATTAAAATGGATTTTCTAGATAAACAGACTCTGTTTTCATGTCTCCATCTTATTTTATTTCCGGTTTATAGGGCTCAAATGCAATGTCTAGAACTTTGTAAACAGGCTACATTTATGAAAATTTGAATGTGACCATTGTAATGAGAACATCAAAGAATATCAGAAGGAAATTAGGAAATGGACGATCATGTACCTGAACGATACCGGAAAAAATGCGGAAAAATGCTGAGGAAGTCTTGAGACAAGATGGTGGCCTACATGTAGGCAAGCAATTGCCGTTGATGTTTAATTATTTTAAAAAAATTGATTAAACAAAATACGAATATATGAAGATAATGCTTTCTTATAGAGTTACACAATCACTAATATTCAGTAGTAATTATACCGAAATTTACGTATTCTTACATCAGTTAAGATCACAGAAGTGTATGTAGCCTATATGTTATAATCTCGTGTCATTCATTAGACCTAGTTAGATGGTGGCCGAGGCGATAACGTCGCGAAATCACATTAACTGGTTCGAATCCCAGGACCAATCAATTTGAGTGTAGATTTTTTCGTAAAGACGAATACCGGTTTGGACTCCTACCCCAAACATTTCTCGTCCATTGTCGATATATGTTTGTAATTATTTAGGAAGATGCCCTATGCGGTGCTGATCATAGCCTACACTAGGAAGACTTCTTGAATAATGTGATCCAATGATTTATCCCCCTTCCTTACGGGCACTGCACAGGCGAGTACGACTTACGAAAGAAGAGGAAAATCAGTTAAGAAAGAACGAGGAAAAAAGGGTTAATACAACAATTTAAGATATGCATCTCTAAAAAATGTATAGACGTATTTTATGTAAACTTATTAGCAAGCAATTGGGCATGTGTATAAGTTATTAAAGTATATCACTTAAAATCATATAAGGATGACAAGTCGCAATAGGCTACATGAAGATGATTCTATCATTTTTTATCTGGATATTTGTCCACCCTCTGAATCATAAGGGTAGCTTCTGTTTTCAGAATGATGAATCTGATATCTGACTGAAATCCTTCGGTGGTCTCTTGTCTGCCGCGGGATTAAAGCTTGTTGACAAATAAAAATCAATTTTAAAAACAGCTGCTTTGGAATGTTTTAAACTATATTTGATTAGTATTAATTGAATAATGACAATCACATTGGTGATTTGAACGATATTTTTAGGCTCTGAACAGTGGTTTTAGCAAAGATTCGGAAACTTGACAACAACATAAAAAATAAACAAAATAAAATTATGAAATTCTAGGATTATGTTTACAAGAAACCTGTGCGTGCCCCATTAAAATTTGAAAACGATTGCACTAGCGGTTTTTTTTACAATAAACGTTTGAACTTTACTTTTAGTCCGGACCTTTAAGAAAACCGGTACTTTTGACGGATTTTAATCCCTAACATTTTTTTTTTCGTTTAACCGAAAATTTTTGTATTGTTTTTGTATTGTTATCAGCTTTAAAATAGCTTCAGTTTACACTTTATTTTAACGTAATCGGATGAGCCACTCTTGAGATTTTAGACTTCAAACTCGAATCTCTATTTTTTTTCCCCCGACAGTAAACAGCAACACAACCCGCTGCAGAACAGGCATAAATTGAAGGCTTATAGCGTCATGAAAGAACTAATTAGTTTTGAGACCGATTTGATACTGTGGAAAGCTCACTTTACTTGAAAGTAAAATCATTTTCGGAACTATCACAAAACACAATACTGGAAAGCACGGAAAGCCAAACAACAGGCCCACAGTTACAAGGTGTTCCAAGAACAGTATCTTTGCATGTGTACAGGTTAAGCCCAGACACTACGACTGAACAACTGACTGATTTTCTTAAAACAAAATTCAATGAGGTAAAATGTGAAAAGCTAACGTCGAGGCATCCTACTATATATTCATCATTTAGGGTTGATATTTATGAAAGTAACTTGAATGTGATTATGGATCCAAAGATGTGGCCCACAAATACAAGAATCAGACATTTTTATTCCTAAAACAAAAAGGTGTGCATCCAAACCAGGTTTGATCGTAAGCTCAGCAACTTTCGACAACAGTGAGGTTTTACCCAATACTAATAATTATGATGCTCCATCGCGTAATGAAGAATGAACATGGTTGAAAATTTTTCACTTAAATGTTCAAGGATTACGCAACAAGACTGAGGAACTAGAACATTACTTGTGTGATCAAAAATTCGAGGTTATATGTGTAAGTGAGCATTGGATGAGTGAATATGAACTTAACCTGGTAAATATAAAACCGTTCACACTTGCAAACACATTTTGTAGGTCTGTTCACGCTAGAGGTGGTGTATGTATATTCATAACTGACAAACTAAGTTGGGAAAAATTATACACAAAAATCGCATGTATTGAAATAGATTTGGAATACTGTGCTGCTGTTTTAACAGATTATAGGCTTATTATTCTTGTAATATACCGATCGCCATCTGGAAAATTAGATACTTTTTTGGATACACTAAATAGTATATTGAGTACTTTATCAAAAACCCATAAGGAATATAATATTGTCCTCTGTGGAGATATTAAGATTGACGTTACACATGCTAATGTTAAAACAAATGCATTTTTAAACTTATTACGATCGTTTGATATATATTGTACTATTTCCAGTCCAACCAGAATGAGTTCATGTTTGGACAATATAATGACTAACCTGAAACGACATAATTATGAAAGTGGAGTGATTAAACTTCCCTTATCAGATCACGATGCTGTTTACACAAGAGTAAAAATAGAATCTATAGCTAAACGTGAAAACATTACGTCGAGAATTGTTTACAATCAACGTATAACTGAAATGGGTATCAAAAGTATGAAATGTATATTAAACGGAACTGACTGGTTTGATTTTTTAAATAATTTTATAATTTTAAATCAATCCAATGAAAATACTGTTTTTGATTACTTTTTAAATTGGTTCCAGATATGTTTTAATGAATTGTTTCCAATAAGGCAACATACAGTATTCAATAATAAAAATAGTTTTAACTCTAGAATTGGCCCAAGCTGGTATACTAACGAACTTACGAACATGAAACAAGTATTGATGTCTTTATATACGGTTTACTGTAGCACAAAAACAGAATCAAGTAAAAATAGTTACATTATATATATATAGAAAAATGTACAGACATGTTCTAATTGACGCAAAACTAAAGCTAATGCTTCCTATATTGAAAACAGTGCCAATAAATGTAAAAACGCTTGGAAGTTAATTAATCAACACAAGGTAAAAGATGACAAAATGACATGTTCTATTGAACCTGATGAATTGAATACTTATTTTGTCAATATTGCAGACAAATGTGTGAATGATAATGTTGATGTTAGTTTTACAGCTAGTGGGTTATTGGGCAACCATGTATCTCCAGAGATAGATTTTAAATGGGAATCGGTGACTCCACATGATGTATGGATGACTATAAAAAATATGAAAGAATCACAAACTAAAGATGTTTATGGGATGACAACACACTTTATTAAACAAATTGGAACCTTCATAGCGTTTCCACTTTTCCACTTTTCCTGACTTCTTGAAATTTGCTAAAGTAACACCAATATACAAGAAAGGTATCCCAAATGAATGTGAAAGTTACCGTCCCAGCTCAATACTTCCAGTTATCTCGAAGATAGTGGAGTCTGTTATGAAAAAACAAATATGTAAATATTTTGAAACATACAATCTTTCTAACTGTCAACAATTTGGCTTTCGTTCAGGAAAAAGTACAACAGATGCAGTTAGTTTTCTTGTTCAATATGTGCTAAACGCTTTCGAAGAAAAGAAAATGTCCCTTGCTGTATTATGTGACCTAAGCAAGGCCTTTGACATGGTATCACACACAATATTACTAATGAAGTTAGAACGTTATGGCGTAGGTGGTGTTGAACTGAAATTGTTTAGATCTTATCTCCAAAATAGGCAACAAATAGTACAAAGCAATGGTAACTTGTCTCGAAGTTTGAAGATACATCGTGGTGTGCCCCAAGGCTCTGTATTGGGTTCATTATTGTTCTTAATTTTTGTAAATGACTTCCCAAGCAATATATCAACTCAAACACTGCCATTCGCTGACGATACCAGCTTACTTGTTAGTGATAAGAACATTGAAAATTTAAATATTCATCTGGCATCGTCTTTAAAGAAGCCAAATTGTGGTTTTGTGCTAATGAATTGTTTTTAAATGAAACTAAGACACAGAAAATAGCCTTTTCTACAAATAATGAGCACAATGACAATTCTAAACTCCTTGGTATATTTACTGATTCTAATGTGACTTGGGAATGTCATGTCAACTATGTAATGACAAAGTTATCGAGAGTAACTTACCTATTAAGAAATTTCATAAGAGTTCTGCCTATGACATATATCACAACAATGTATTTTGCATTTTTCGAATCGAATTTAAGATATGGTATAATATTGTGGGGAAACTGTAGTAAAGTAAATTCCGTTCTAAAACAACAGAAGTACGTACTAAGGTTAATGAACAGATCCAATGCGAGAGAAAGTGCGAAACCTTTGTTCATAAAATACAGGATATTGACTGTGATTTAATATGTATATATTGGAATTGATAATGTACATCAGAAAAAACGTAGAATGCTACAAATGTAGAAGTAATACTCACAATCATAATACCAGATGTAAGGACAACCTAGATGTTCCCTTTTGTAGATTGTCAAAGACAAATGTTGTTATACAACAAGCTACCGAAAGATTTAAAAGAGCTGCACACAAATGTTTTTAAAATGAAATTGGAAACCTGGTTGCTCAATAACCCATTTTATAATGTGAATGAATTTTTTAATTGTAGTCTTTCCCTTGTGGATTTTTAATATTTTAGTTTTTAATTTACTTGACTCGGCCTATTACACGTTTGGGTGTTTAATGGCTCAGGAAAAATTTGTGAAAAATATATATGCATTCAGGCCTAGGTGTAGAAATTTTCAAAAATATATTATAAACGGCATTTTTATTTACAGTAGACTTTATTCCTAGATATGCCAAGTATACATATATTATAAATTTACTTTATTTTAGTTACAAGTGAGGGAAGTCCTTTAATAATTTAATTTACAATTTACAATGTACAAATGTATAATGTACAAATACGATAGAAGTTGAAATAATTAATAATTAATCATAATAATATTTACAACTTTCAGAAGTTAATTCAGATTTTAAAAACAATAATTTACTGTGCATGTTTCTGTGTCTATTTACATATATAAAAACTGATATTTTGATAATGACTAGCTTAAAAGGCCCGGCGTCGCTCGGGTTTTGTATTTTGTAAATTCGAAAATAACTTATGAAGGACTTTCGATTTTCAATCTCTAGGTCTTTATATTATAGGAGTTAGATTTTTTAAATGAGGAAGAACGACTTATCACACTCATACTATTCCCTCAGAAAACGCTAGATATAGCTTTTTATAGCTTATAGCAGATCCCCGCGGCTTCGCCCACGATAATTAATCGGAAGATTAAAAATTAAGAGCAAAATAAATAAAATACTATACTTATTAACACTTAGTACACAAAACATTCATAGGTCTAAACTAAACGATTGATATGCCGAATTAATGAAACAGCTATAAATCCGGCTTTGAAGTGAATTCCACGATTAGAAAGCGCACCATGGGAAAAATAACCTCAGTTTCGAGTTTCCTGGCCTAGAAAACCCCTGAATTGTGAGTTTCGTCCAAATCGAACAATGTTTACCCATTTATGCCTATATTAATTATCCTACTTCCGTCTAGGATGGAAATTTCAGATGTTTGCGTGCCTTGACATTATAAACAAATGAATCGACTAGCGTGGGCTTACAACATTCAAGCGATCGCGATGCTATTATTTCCAAGGTATGACAAAAGTAGACAAAGCCACCTCCAATTGATTTGACAATTGAAATGTATTACTGAAAACTGATGCTTTTTAAATTCTGAGAGAATGGCAGAAGATAAGGATACTGTTTATAGTAAATAGGCATAGGCCTACTATAAATCTTCAAGAAATCAAACTATGTAAATTACTTCCCCGTTTCTGTGCTAAGTAAAATTGAATTGAACGCGTGTAAAATCCTTTTTTTCCCCCCTTTTCTGTATTTTACACTGACTTTTCCATTCATATGTCGCGTGTTTGATATTAACCAATAACGTTTAGCAATTCCTCGGATACAGGCCGATCACGATCGTTTTTCTTGTAATATGCTTCCTAGGGTCGCAAGGAGGCAATTTTATCTGATAACACGTCAGTTCGTTACTGGACACGTGAAGCATCAACATGCCGTGATTAATACGTCCAATTCTGCCAGTGCACAGAATAAAAACACTTTATTTTATGCAACATAACTTGTTCATAAATTGAATTAATGTTAATGTGTATTGATTAAAAACACAATTTCGATTCGGTGCAAGAAAAGTCGTGTGCTTTTATAACGTTCTATTGCTGAGTCTCTCCAGCTTATGTTACTAACTATTGACAGCGTTGGGAACTCGAATCGATGACTGGACTGTTCATTCATCTAGTATGCCGTGATCTCACAGTGGGTAGAATATTAACAACAAAGTAAGGAATTAATTATTATTTATAAAATCCGTTACATTTTATTCATGGAATGGTCTTAATAAATCCTACTCGTAATCTTTCGTGGAAACGTATGAAAATAAAGATATTGAATTTAGGAAATTGTACTGTGTGTTTATTCCAGTAGGCCTATACAGTATTCAGTATTTCCATGTAACTTAGCTTACACGCACTACCGATTTGCCAGGAAAGAGATTTAGCCCAAATAAAGCAGCATGCAGGTTCTGTCGAATACATGAAAGATGATAAATCAGCTTCAAAGCATTAAATTCTATTTTACAAAACGCATGCACACGCACATTTACTCTCTCGCTCTGCGGTGCGACAATCTGTAAAAGACCACTCATGCTATACATCCTTTAATAGGATTTCTCCGATTTATCCGTCTCGCAAGCTGCTTCGCTTCTGAATTCTGGGATATCAGGCAACATACGGAAAGTTCTAATAGTGAAACAGGTTCTTCAAAACATCAAGCAAATAAATATAGAGTTAAGTCGATTTAAAGCGGGCATAAATTTTAATCTCTCAAAAAATATCCTACAGTTAACACATTTTTATGTAGAACTGATTTTTAAAATTGAAATCTTAATTTATAATTTTCAATGAATCAATAGTTATGACTTAAAGACAAAATAACCATGTCAAACTGAAGTTTTTTATGCATGTCGCCAACTAATTTGCAACATATAATTAAAAGAATCTAAAGATTTCGAGGATTTTAATTGGATTTAAGCTTTAATAGCCGAAACAAAAGAGAACCATGCACATACTACATTTTTTGCTACTAGAGATGTAACAGCAGCGATTGACTAAATAATTCGGTGCTAAAATCAAAGTCACGCGGGAAGTTTAAATTAAATTGGTAATTTCAAAGATAATTAATTCGGAACGCGTATGGAAAAATATAATATTCGGTTATCTTGTTCCTGCTCCCTATGGCAATACTAAATCCGATTTACTAAACCAAAATAATAAAAGTTGCCTAAATATATATTTATATCCTATATTTTTTTAATGATTTGTTCGATGTGACATACGTATTATACGTCAGTAGCAGAGAAAAGCTTAATGAGCCATGTTTAGAATTACATATTTAAATTATAATTATACATTTAATTAATATTTTATTATACCATAATGTATGCTAATATATATTATAATAGGATAAATTCTAGTAAGCCTACTTAGATTAGGATAACGGCAATTGCCTATAACTTGATAGAAAACGGGAACCGTATATCTTTACTGACGTCATTAAATTGCCCCAGGTGATGCAGACACGTGTGTGGAGTTATCTAGATGTCTTCTGTCTTCCCCGTACTCTGCTGAGGATGTGGAACCCCAACCATTGCTATTTCTGTATTACTCTAGCACAAAAACTAAGAAGCTTATTGTATGTCCCATATGTCAGCTCCCCTGCATACACCTCCAAGGCTGACAGCTCCGGTACTGGAATTCAAATCTCTTTAATGCAAGCACTGTGAACTACTTGAACGAATTAACTGTCTGAATACTCAAGAACTATTATTGTAATTTTATTATACCTTCAATATATCATAAAGAGATTACATGTGAATAGGATGTAAATGATTGTTGTAAACATTAGACAACAATAATATACTCAAAATTATTTGATAAATCTGTTTTTTGCCTGCTTTTTCATTATTCTTTTCTATTTAAATCAACAGTAATATCATCTGCATTGTGAAATACTTGAACGAATAACTGTCTGAATACTCAAGAACTATTATTGTAATTTTATTATGCCTTCAACATATTATAAAGAGATTACATGTGAATAGAATGTAAATAATTGTTGTAAGCAGTAGTCAACAATAATATACCCAAAATTATTTGATAAATCTGTTGCTTGCCTGCTTTTTCATGATTCTTTTCGATTTAAATCAACAGTAATATCATCTGCATTGTGAACTACTTGAACGAATAACTGTCTGAATACTCAATAAGTATTATTGTAATTTTATTATACCTTCAGTATATTATAAATATATTACATGTGAATAGAATGTAAATAATTGTTGTAAACAGTAGACAACAATAATATACTCAAAATTATTTGATAAATCTGTTGCTTGCCTGCTTTTTCATGATTCTTTTCTATTTAAATCAACAGTAATATCATCTGCATTTGAATGCGGTACATTAGTCTTAAAAGGTTGTAAAAATTAAGTCTCACAGTTATACAATGACGGAGTTAGATGGCCAAGGCGGTAACTTCGCGGGTTAACACTCGAATGGAAGTGGAATCTAATCCCCACCGGCCAATCTAAGTGTGGAATTACAGATCTTTCCCATTGGGAAAGGTGAATGCCGCATTGGACTTAAACATCTATTTCGAACGTTCCCTGTCTGTACATGTTGCCTTTCACTATTTGTTCTGCCTGAATTTGGCTTTTCTGTGCTAGAACCCGGCCAAGGCCGATGTAATTTATGTGTGATTGAATGTCAAAGGCTCGTGTCTGTAGATTGACGGGCATTTAAAGAGCTCCTATGGAGCAAAATCCCGGAACCCCGTCGACGGTCCTAGGTCTAAGTTATAGTAAAATAATAATTCTGTACAACCAATCATAACCAATCCTATCTGAACATTTATATGAATAAAATACTTGTTTCTACCCTACGGACATAGTCATTAATTGCTCATGAAAGAGGTAAACCATTCATTTAAATAAAGAATAGTTTATAGATGAGCCGAGTAGGCCTAATATGTAACAAAGGGGAATCAAATTTTTACTCTGTACAACATACTCAGATATTTGAAAAAATATCCATAAACAAACATTCGATAAGGGTGTTCAGAATGAAAAACAGGCTAACATGCATTAAAAGGACCACAAATCTATGCAGCTGCTTTTATTTTCCACCAATCGATTATACATATACACGCTATAAATGTCACCCTTATTGCAGAACTATAGCAAGTTGTGTGACAAATTTTACAGAAAGGGAAAGGTTAACCAAAAATCCCTTTTTTAAAACCCCAGTTTGGCTAGATGCTCTACCATACTTCATAAATGTAAATGTGACCACATAATGGTTCCTTGTAATATACAATAGCGAACATTGATCACGTATTTATGATTGTCCATTGTCTTTTGATAATATAGCCTTCATTGGATATTCATACAGCCAGAAATAGGGGGACAAGAATACCTATTAATGCAGATAATTGGTGTGTTTACGGGCAATAACAATGGTTATTAAGATTGTTTTATTAGTGCTCTTCGAGAAGAAAATTAAAGTCATGAATATTGTAAAGAATGGGCGAGGAGTGCCAGTTCTTGCTCCTTTATGGATACTAAAGATTCCATAATGATGAGAATGACTGAGAATTTCAGTATGCGAAAACGATGAAGGTATTTTTAGAGCCTAATTTATTTCCCAGTTTCTGCTGCAGTTGTCTGCCATTTGCTTGTTAGTAAAAACTGTTGCAGCATCACATGATTAATGACTCCAGATTCTATTCTTTGACGTTAAAAGCTCTTTAACTTGTATAACTCCATCTATCATGGATGTCATAACGATCAGACCACACCCCTACCCTTTTGCTCGAATGCAGCGTGTATGACATATGTTTGATTCTCTACAAGTTCGTCTTAAATAGTTTAGTATTAATAGTCTTATGGGAACTTTTGATACTCTTATCAATATTTTCTTACAGTTATATTTACACACAATAACGTCTGTGGGAGTTATGTTCAGAAGACCAAAATCTCAAATTTTTGGGTAACCCAACTAGTAGTTTTATCTAAACATCCAAGGGAATCCGAGCTAGATTTTGCATTCTTACATCCATCTTCATCCACTCCTTCAATTAAATGATTACTGCACATAAAGTGAGTAGGCCTATTTATTTGCTTCAATGGCTTCAGCTGGGGTTTATTCTATTCCAATTCCCTTCAATCTCGGGACTTTCTTCTATACTGCCTGATCCAAAATCTAGGCTTCTAAAGAAGGAAAACCTAAAACTTGCAAATAAAATATCGCCTGGTCATATTTCAGTTGTATCCATTATTTCGTTTGAAGGGCTTTCGATTTTTTAAAACATTCATATAAACTTAGAACTTTTCCTGCGTGCTTTCACATTTTTTACATACATCACAGAAGAGTCCTTCTCCCTCCATACAGAGTTAATGGTTAATATTTCAAGAATGGTAGTACTTTCTGGGAAATACATGTTTTTATATCACAAATATAAAAAACTGACGTCACCGACAATAAATTACATTTTTCAAAAAATTCTGATCATGTCACGTATTGTAAATAAACATTAGCTCATAATTTAAATTGTTATGAGCATATGCAGTTAAATCACGAAGGGGATATAGGCTAATTGATCCAACAGTAAGATTCGAGTCCCTTGAAGATCAGCCGGAGGTGAATGAGGAGAAGAGACGAATCTATGAACCCACCATTTACAAGGATAAATACCATCTAACATCCATAACAGTGACAGGATTAATTATTGGAGCACGTGGTACCATCCCAAAACTATTTGACTTCTCCCAAAAGTTTGGCCTGCACAAAACCATCCTTGTAGAAATATCACTGGTGGCACTGATATTCAGATATATTGCCATTTTTCGCAATCATACCTGTGGACCATAACCTCTGATTTTAAGTTATGTATATCCTTATAATTGTTAAGCTTCATTATTAATTTAATCTGTTTTCTTTACTGTATACATATATCCATTGTTGTTGGTACTCTTTGTCATCAGCAACCTGCAGATGTAGAGGGAAGAATATAAAAAATATATAAAAAATAATAATATTAACAGCAATCATAGTAATAATATTATTAATAAGGAAAATAGCAGGCTTAAATGTAGAATACTATACTTTCTGGAACTAGCCTGAATTTAAAAATAAATAATTATTCAGATATAAAAATATCTCCACATAAAAATAATAATTAAATTGAACCTAAGTCATATATTATATTGATTTTGTTTAACTTGCATTCTATTTTATTTACTTGACCAAGGAAATCTAAATCTACTGAATAGGCGGGAAGTTATTTACCTAGGTATTCCGTTAACATGTGTGATGATACAAGGAAAATATTATATGAAAAATTCGGTAAGATCCTTAAATCTATTCAATCTGGAGGTTATACATTAATCTTTGAATGGTTTATAGTCAGTTTTTCTCGTCAACCTTGAAACTTCAATAATACAAATTTTAACACGTATATTATGAGAAACTTTGTGAAACATATTTTGCACCGTTTATTTATATGATCACCATAGCTTGATAATCGAATATTTTAGAAAATCTAAAATCCTAACCCATTATCTATTTTCTAAACCAGTGAAAACTAAAATGGAATATGTTCAGAAGATGGTTTAACCAAATTCTCACATGCAACAAATAAAGATGTAGACATCCAGGAATCTTAAAGATATTGGGTGTGTTTGTAGGAATTCCTCTACTTAAGTATAGCCTAATAATTTTTTTTTACCTAAGTATCAGTAATAGCCTAATGATGGTAATTATGGTGATCGACCTTCTGCGTGGACTGTTACTAATTACGGATCCGCAAGCCTGTATTCGATACCCGGTGACACTTCGGATTTTTCTGAGGTAAGGAGATCTGGATTGGAGTGCAGTCGGCCTCGTGAAGACAACTGAGGTGCTACTGGATAAAGAAGTAGGGGCTTCGGTCACAAAGACCAGTAATAATGGCCGAGGTTATCACCAACAGCATGCTGACTATATGCTCTCCAGTTCTGCTGTCTGCCAATGTCGAAGGATGGAGTTATATGACGCAGCGTTCAGGTGATCCATTTCCTCCACAAGAAGTAGCACCATGGAATTAGAAGGATAGAGGTAGGTACGCTGCGGTTAAGTGATTTTGTTCCTCCACAAGAAGTAAGCCAGGGAGTTAGATTCTGGTAGTCATCATAGGCCTGTAACCGTCGCCGGTGTGCCGGAACTGGATCCAATAGGAGTTATTTTACATGTCCATAAATCTAGAGCCATGGGAATATCGCAACTATGCATTTAGTCCGGGGCCGGGATCGAATCCGCGAATTTGGGAGCAATAAGCCAGTGACTTACCGATTATTATACCCAAGCCAATATTGATAATGGCAATTATGATTATTAATATTATTATTATCATTATCATCATTGTCAAAAATTAAGACATAATTAAACATAAAGCAGTGTTGTGTTCGCTCTCCTTTCCTTGAGCGCACAAAATTGGGTGTAAATCTTGTTGTACCAGTAGGCCTACTTTAGAATCAAATTAACAGTTGACGTATAGATTAGCCTACAGCATAGTCTATGATACAATCCATCATACACCGTACATGCTACTTCAAATTCAGTCCATGTTATTTGTTAATGCATATTTAAGCAGACTACTTCAAAATATAGTCTACAGTACATGTATGTTCTGCAGTATAGAATATTGTAGCTGGCAACTCCAACACTCAATTGCAGTGCCATTATGGAGAACGTTTTTACAATTATAACTTCAAGTGACTTTTTTCCACCAGCTTGTAATCAACACCACATGGCATTGTATCTGGTATGGTATGTTCCTGAGCTAACTTCTGTAATTGAATCCTAATTATTACTTTAAAACTATTGTAACACATGTAGGTCACACAATATAGATGAACTGCGAGCACATTCCAAGAATTGTCAGCGAATATAATATCTACATCCAGCAATTTATTTTTAATCCCACATTGGAGAGTTACTAAAACAATAATTATTTGAAAGTTATTATTTTAATTTAAAAATACATCCGAAAACATTGTTTGGAGTACAAAAGAATGATTTATGATTTTAAAAGCATAACTTAGAAATTTCTGGATAGCAATCACTGAAACAAGAAGTAACGCCATGGAGTTAGATTCTGGTGGTCATCTTAGGCCTGTAACTGTCGCCGGTGTGCCGGAACTGGATCCAATAGGAGTTGTTTTACATGCCCATAAATCTAGAGACATGGGAATACGTGATGATATTACTATACTATGAGTAAAAAAAATATGAACACGGATACAAGCTCGTAGCAGAGTAAAGCAAAGTGAAGCAAGTTTCCAGGCCTAATCCCTGGAAACCCTTAGGATTTCTGGGAGATGATCTTTCCTGATTTTTTAAAATTATTTATTTTTTTATTTTTTAACAATCGGCACACGCAGATGTTAAGGTCAGTAAGGTCAAATGGTAGCTTTCTTGGGAATAATTTCTCTTAGGGGATATCTATCAGAATTTTCCAGTATTGACTCAACCAGGAGCGAATTAATGCCTAGACTGAGTAGGCTGCATGTTTCTACCAGTATCACAATACTATGGATGAAAGAAGTATTGTGCTCTACCCTGAAATTCAATGTCGAATTATTAGCTACACGTTTTGAGGTTCCCTGAATTTAAAAATATAATTTTCAGAAACACGTCTGTGAGTCTGTCTGTCTCTGGACAGCATAGAATGAGAGCAACAAATTGTATTTAAAAATAAGTTAAATATTTTCTGGGGACGCAACACGAAGATTGGCAACGATTTTCTCTTACTTAAACTACCGGTAGGCCTACCATTTTAAGTGAAGAACATATCTCTTTCGCAATATTCTCGAAAACGGATCAGACTCTTTTGGTTTCGTGTATGAAGTACTTATACAAGTTATATCGACTTTTATTTGAAACATTTTTCATAAAAATAAGCCAGCCATCGTTTATACGTATTCCTGTGCGGCGAACAATACATATTGGCATAAGTCTGAAACTGAAGACGCACCCCTACAATATGGCATTTATTCAATATCGGAATTTGAAGTGAGAAAGTTGTATTGCACATGCTTAGGGTAAAGAAAATTTGTCAGAATGAATTCATTTGTGTTACTATAGGAATGTCTGGTATATAGCATTCCTGCACTACAAATTATGCTTTTGCAATATAAACGATACCAGAAACATTAACATGCATAATAATCTGTCATGAAACCGAAAAAAAAAACAACTTTGGAATTTTCGTTTTGTGTTATGATTGTACGTATGTAAGTTGTAAGTTATAGCCAAAGTATGGCTTAACCAATTACTAACAAAATGGGTGTTCATCATAAGCCAGGCAAAATGCTATAATTTCTCCAAAAGGGGATTACAGCCTAATAGGGTAGGAAGTGAAAAAATCTAAATATAAGCACATATTTGTTTGACGAAACGATATACAACTGAAGTTCAGCAGCGTGATGATTTATAACATTATTTTGACGTATCGATAGGTTAAATAATATTGGTTACCGATATCTTAGAAAAGAGGAGCTACTCATGTTTTGGGGCTCCTATCTCGATGTAATGAAGATTATAGAGTGATATTTAATGCTTACGTAATTATTATTTTTACTTCCTCTGTCCGTATAGGTAGAGGAAATATTCTTTTCGACCCCCGAATTCGAAGTTGAGTTTTTAATATAATTGCATGTTTTGAGGTCCCCTGAGTCCAAAAATACTATTTTCGGAAACATGTTTGTGTGTCTGTGAAAATTGGCGACAAGTTTGTCTTATGTTTAAGGGGACTTTACAGGAAGAAATTTTCGTTTGTCGCGATTTCAAACGATTTTCTTTAAATTTTGCACATACGTTGCTTATACTAAGAGCTAAAACTTTTATTTGAAACATTTTTTAATAAAATATCTCTGAAGGGTAGTTATAAGACACCCACTCTGAATACACGCTCTTTGCAATACGGCCTCTTGTAACGGAAAATCGTATTTGGGTTAGGTGCCTTTTGGAGATTTGACACGAAGATTGGCGACAACTTTAACTTATTTTAAAGGAGACTTTACATTTGTAAATTCATTTGTCGCGATTTTCTCGAAAACGGCTCCTTACTAAGAGGCAAACTTTTATTTGGGCAGAGGAAGTTATGTGAATTTCACATAAGATTCTTCTATATTGTAAGACTGTTGATGTTCTAATACATATATTCTAGCCATTGTTGTGATTTATGGTCACATTAAAATAGAATGGAAAGAGGATAAGAAACTTCATATTTCTTTCCATTTGACACAGTTTTGTTTCAAACGGGACCTTTACGTGGAGTATATCGTGGAAGGAAGTAAGGTTAAATTTTTTCTATAAGGACGAAAAAGGGAAAAGGCGTGGCAATAAAATAGTAGTTGTAAATAGGAGGCTATGCAATTCGAAACCCGCTTTGAGAATATACCGTCCGTAGCCTGTGCCATGAAAGAACCCACAGCCTCTGCTTCCGTCCATGGATTCTTTTATAACGTAGGCTTCGGTATATGCTCAAAGGTATCGTCAGTTCTCTCGATTTTTTTACAAAGGAAGATTCCTTTTTATAGTAACAGCAATGATAATCACAGATTAGTTCTTATTTGTGCGGAACTTCAAGAAATTGAAAGAATAAAGAGGTAACTTGTCATGGGTAAGTACAAGATCATACCTACAGCAGGATAGCCTATGTGCTACACATCCGTAGGCGAACAAACTTATTATTATTTACACACTGGTCACTTACAAAATAACTATTAGCCTATGAGTAAGGATTTTGGAACAATTTCACGAGACATGTTCAAAGTTAAATCACTAAATGAAATCAATCGCAAATTCACATTTCACGTCGCATGTGTTACTCGTTCATTGCAGGTTATGGCACAATAATAATAATAATAATAATAATAATAATAATAATAATAATAATAACAACAACAACAATAACAACAACAGAAGAATGTCTCATAATGTGCATTGCATGACGGGTCGGCCATCACGGTTTGCGGATCATTAGCTAACATTCGCTCCTTCTCCTTAATTCTTAAAGGCCTTTATTATGTACAGTGCGTTTCACGTACGAGTTGGCCAATCATGAGGGTTTCTGCGTCGCGGCGACCTCAGCTCTAACTCCCGAGCGATCGGGTGAAATATCTACGCAAATAAAGCCGCTAACGGTGTAATGATTCAGGTTCTTACAGTTGCAGTTAAAATTATAATGAATATAACCACGTACCTCATCACAAGAGATGTTGGAAAAATCCTCTGCTTGCATCCACACAACACTGGCACCTTTTTAGGAAATTTTCTTTCACACGCATAAGTTCAGCTTCCGAGTAGAGTTCATTTCTCTTGTGATATTGTCTTTAGGTTATTCTAATATGTGGGGAATTGACCTATACACTTTATTTTTAAAGTTCCCTCATAAATAATAGCCACATACTGTTAGAAGAACTTAAAGACGATATCACAAGAGAAATGAACTCTATCTCGGAAGCTGCGCGTGAAAGAAAATTTCCTAAAATGGTGCCAGTGTTGTGTGGATGCAAGAGAAGGGCGTTTCCAACATCTCTTGTGATGAGGTAAGTGCTTATTTTCATTGTGATTTGAACTGTAATTGTGAGAGCCTGAATCACCTCACCGTTAGTGGCCTTAGATATTTCACCCGATCGCTCGGGAGTAAGAGCTGTGGCCGCCGCGACGCAGAAACCCTCTCGATTGGCCAACTCGTACGTGAAACTTACTGTAGAATAACAAGTGTAGAATGTTGCAGTTACAGAGTTGACACGCGATAAATTCATCAATATAGAATAAGCTAATCCGAACACAGCCGCGGTTTCTGCTAGTCGCTAGAGGAACAACATTTTATTCCTTTGTGGAGTAATAGTTGGCTACGGTTGGTTAGAATTTTGCGATGTAATTAATTCCCTATTAATTATTTATTAATATTATCAACGGTTTTGCATAACTGGATGAGGCGGATTCCTTTGGCTGCGGATGGTTACAATATTGCGAAGTAATGAATTCCCTATTAATTATTTATTAATTATCAATTGTATTGCATAACTGGATGAGACAGATTACTGCAATGTTAATAATGATGACCATTACGTTACGTAATACAATACTGTAGAGTTGGAATCAAGCCGTAATATAAGTTACATACCGAAATTTACTGGTAAGTGAAGAAACATGAAAAAATTACAAAATACTACAGAACCTTGATTAGCCAAACTAATTGAATGAAGTAAACATCGTATGATCGAAAATTCAAATAACTTGGATAATTACCAGTACTAATTATTTTTTTTTGTTGTTTCCTATCATTTACAATAATATGCCTATTGAAAATCATTGTTGTGCATACCTACATTGTTGTCTACTGCACATAAAAATTATTCCTGAGCCCATAGGAGGTTTTGTTGGGTTTATAGTAGAATTATACAATCCTACAAAATGTAGCACCTCTTCCACCAGTGCTTCAATTAAAACTTCCTGTAAAAAATGTTTTAGGAGTTTTCTTTTAATAATGATATCTCGATGAAGAAGCCAAAACGAACTTTACATAAGATTGTCTCTTTGAGCTTTCTTAAATGAAGTAAGTTATTCAAGTGTTTTGTGAAAGAAGTAAGACCAAATGCAGTATCGAGCGAGGTGGCCGAGATGGTAGCGTCTTGGGCTCTCAATCGGGAGGTCACCCCAATTTGACATGGTTTCCCCAGTAGGCCTACAATATCAAAATTCTTAATAGGATATTTACTTACCATTATCCATCGTCGTTATTTAATCCTACTAGAACTAAAACTAAACTCCGTGGCGCTACATCCCTGAAGGGACAAGGCCTACCACCCGACCGCTGCGTCATCTACCATAGGCAGATGGCAGGATTGGGGGCATGTGGTCAGCATGCCGACACCCACGGCCGTTAATGGTGGTTTCCATGAACGGAGCCGCTCCTCAATTTGAAACACGAAGTGTGTGCTCCCCAACCAGACCTCCCTACTTCAGAAAAATCCGAGGAGGTACCGGGGATCGAACAAGGGCCGCCGGATCTGTAGTCAGCGACGCTAACCACAAGACCACACCGGCGGTCTATTTAATCCTACAATACAATCCTATATAATTAACATCAGTTTATACTAACGGAAATCATAAAACATTTACAATAGAAAACAGATGGCCTATTGCTATTTGCTATACACACAACCTCTAAGCTAAAACTTGTATAAATCAAGTTGAACTAAAAAATCTCAGTAATATTACTTGAGCCTTCAAACTTTCTTAAAAACTGTTTCATTGAAAATGTTTTAATGGATACGTAAAAGAATTTTAATATGTTACAATTCGTTAGAAATGAGTTCGTTGCATAACATATAGACATGCCACTCCGTTAAGTCATTACTTTAAATTTATTCGTACAAAAGCAATGGAATGGATACAAAAGTTGGCATTTATGAAATCTACTAAGTGACATCAACTTATAAGGCGTACGAAAGTTGTGTTGTGTGTTCATTCATCATATTTGTTGTATGTTTAGTGTAGACAAACGTTTTCAGTCAAGAATTATTTATTTATCATAAGCAAGCTTGCAATTTTGTACAGAATCAGGTTTAGCATGACATGTACTTAGTATGATGACGTCACTGTGTCACTTCACAACATAAACAGAGCGCGCTCCAAACGCAGTTATTATAATTAAGGAATCGCGCACAATGTGCATTATCTTAACCTAAGACTTAACGTACTGACAAACACCCAGTCCTGAACCCGGGGAGAGGATCTTTCACGACTGAAAAATCCCCGACCCGGCCGGGAATCGAACCCGGGCCGCCGGAGTGGAAGGCAGGCGTGCTACCGACTCACCCACGGAGGCGGACTCAAACGCAGTTATTGCAGACTACATGAAGATTTTATTTATTTATTTATTTTCATAAACATCACTGGTCATCATTTATTTTTTTAAATGGAGGTAATTCATTTGTCCATGCTTTCATTACAAAATCACTATGAAATGGATTCACTTTTTATCTCCATCCGATTTTGCCTGATTTTGTTTTCTTTTCATCGCTTGATGCACTCACCCAGGCTCCTCCGATAGTCCATGCTTAGTCAACCTAACCGTTCACTGTATAAACATTACAAGCTTGATCAAAAGAAATCTTACACTCTATACCTGAAACATATTAGACTACGACATAGCTTTAATATTTATATATTTTATTAAGTGCCAGTATGGTACTTTATGAGATTGTGTGTGGGGACGAAAAATGTCTGTCCGTCTGTCCGTGTGTCTGAACGCGCGATAACTCAAATACGCTTTGTCGAATTTTAATGAAACTAGGTATACACGTTTATAGTGTCCATGGGAAGAACCCTATTGATATTGAACCAAATCGGTTCACCGGTACCAGAGCAATGCCCAATTTAGTGCCTATTTTAATAGATTATGGCGCCTTTCTATCGGATTTCCATGAAACTTGGTATACTCATTTATGACGTTCATGAGAAGTGCCCTATTGAATTTGAACCTAATCTGTTGACCGGTACCGGAGTAAACCCCAATTTAGTGTCTACTTTAAAGGCGCAATAACTCAAATACGCTTTATCGTATATTCATGAAACTTCGTATACGCATTTATAATGTCCATGGGAAGACGTCTATTTATAATGGATAAAATCGGTTGACCTGTTTCGGAGTAATGCTCAATTTAGTGCCTATTGTATGGTAATATACGTATTCGAAAGAATTCATTTAAAAAAATGAGAATCAGTTATCTTGACAACACTGCCTATTGTTTTACTGTGATCTTATAAGGCCTTGGAAAATAAAATACAGGTAGCTATGACAAAAAACACTATTGATTTACATGCGCTTATTCAACTAGACCGTTAAAATGACCCCGGTGGCCGAGATGGTAACGCTTTGGCCTAACATTCTGGAGTCCATGGTTCAAAACCCGAAACCGGCCAATTTGATTTTTTTTTTTTGTATTTTTATGTGAGTGTGCGATTGTCATGATATCACAAATCTGTACAGTTCAGGTGATGCTGGAATATTTTAATCTCATTAAAAAAAACTAGACCTTTGTTCTTCCGTAAGCCCTGCTTAATGAATAAATCTGGAGCTTAACTTGGAAATCAATTTAAAAAAAAACATATTCTGCATATCATAATTGCAGTCATTACTGATTAAACAAAAACATACAGGCACTTTGTTACATCAGTTTACCTGATTTTATTACTATCCAAACTGCCTCCCAACAAAGGTAGCCCCTATAGATTCAATACATACACAATTTAGTGTTAATACAGATTGAAATTGTTTTTAAATTTTGACTAAATACCTAAAGACAAGAGGAAATTGACGACAATTCTTAATCAATTCGTAGTTAATTATGCAGGATCTGGCATGATTTATCAATACTGTGATAGATGCTTTAATGATGATATAATATACTTTTAAACATTGTTTTATCTCCATTTCTCTGAATGCCAAGGTAAATAGAAATATGCTTTAGAAATATTTCTAAAAAGATTTAATTTTATAAACCTAAGCCTAAGGCTTTGATATAGCCTACTCTGAAACACGAGAAATGTATTAAAAAAATTATCTACGTTTTTAGGCGAATTTCTCACTTGAATTAATTTTACAATAAAGTACTGCAGAAATAACAGTAATATAGCCTATCTTGGTTTCAGTAAAGATAGGGATAAGTTAATATTAAAAAATGGGCGAAAAGCAATAATAATTTTCTTCATATTAGGATTGAATAATCAACATTTTTTAATGCAAATCAAATGTTATATTTACTTCTATACAAACAATTTTGAATTAAATAATTTGATTCATCTTTGAAGTTTTCTAATGACACTGTTTTTATTATTCCTCTATAGATCCTGTGCTCTATGCTCTACATACTGTTCGAAGCCTATTGTTCTAAAGTCTTCAAACTAGTAACAAGTGATATTAATCAAAGCCTGAATTATTTACTAGACTAAATTGGGTTTTAGCCTGAACTGACTTGCGTACTTTTCCTAAAACAGGAAACTAACTTTCAAATGCCATGAAGCCGTTATTAAATACAAAAAAGAGTGTTTTAATGAATTTCTTAGCGAAGTTTCCTTGACATATCCCCAAATTTTTAGAAACGTCACGAGTTTGTAGACCTAAAGCCTATCTGTACGGAAACTGATTTTAGTTCAACATGAAGACGTTGATAGACTATAATAAAATGCATTAGTTGTGAAACATAATAGGCCTATAGCTTTTGTTACATGAGAATATATTTAAAATCTGAACTGTAATGTAACGGAAAAATAAAGGGAATGAATCGCTAGTTAATTGGAAAACATCATGAAGAATATAATCGTTAATCAAAGAGGGAAGATTGATGAATTCTGAAGTACTGTGAATGCAGCAATATTTTGTGCGGATTTTTGCTAGTGGTTTAGAATGAAAGAACTCAAGAAGTAATCAAAGTAATGCATGTGGTGAATCTCGTGTTGGGAGCATTTCTTGCCTCGGCACGTCGTCACCTCGCAGACGGCGATCACTCTTGCCTGTCATGGATGCGAGCCCCAATAAGATTAAAGCTGCCAAATCTCAGAAAAGGTTCAAACTTATCATTTTTTTGCTGTATATGTCAGTGGACCCTTGGATCGGTGTGATAATTTAATTATTTATTAATTCATCAATTCAACGTTGATTTGCGGTATTGTGTTAAGATAAGATAAGATACGAATCTTTATTTGCCGATTAATACATGGTACAATTGGCTTCGTCATTGTTTTATACAGTATTACAATATACTTAAAATCATTTACAATTATGTCTGTAAGAGTCATAGGGAATTGTAATGGACAGCATCATACAGTATCACCTGCTATAAATTGCTTTAACACACACAATTCTTTGGATTACCTGTCCATACAAAATTTAAAAATAACATACATTAACTGGACCTCTAAGATTCTACACGGTTATATTTCTACTAGGCCTACACATTTGCATCAGATTAATGCAATAGTGAAATATCTTAAAAGAGAACTTAAGAAGGTACGCAGATACAAATTGAGCTATTCTATAGGTAATAATACCAGTCAGAATAATAAATTGGACATATTACAGTTGTTAAACTCTTCAAGTTAATAAAATGCTTTACCCTTAATCCAGGATTCTAGAACAGTTTTAAATTTGTTCAATATCACTAAGTGTGAACTCTTAGGGAGTTTATTAAATAGTTGAAGACTTAAACAAAGATGACTATTATGTGTTTTGGATAGTCTGGAATAGGGAAGATCAATCATGTAATTGTTTCTAGTGTCATATGAATGTACAGGTGTCCTCTGGGAGAATGCTGGGAGGTGTTCCTTAATCCTCGCATCTGACCACTATAGCAGTTCTTTAGTTGATTTAAAAGAGTTGGGTGCCATTTTATAGCTGTACTTTAATTCGGGTTAGTTGTCGCCAAGTTGGGAGATCATTTATACCACAGTCCTACCGGGGAGTACTGGTGTTGGGCGATTCTGGTTGTCGAAAAGGGGTTATTGCCGGCTAGTAGCTCAGTTGATAGATTTATGCACGAGATTCTTAATAACGGGTCGGTGGCTAGAGAAATTGTCCGAGGGAACGAATAGGCAAATCGGGATGTATTAGGTGAAATAAAATGTTTATGATCTTTTCTATTTCAATCTATATTCTAAATAAAAAGGTTTGTTCTGAAAGGTAATAGTTGTATTATTGAGTCTTTTCATAAGATGATGTAAGTCCAAGGGGTGATGTAATTTTAGTCGTAGTAATTATAAGTTGTTGTTGCAATGTCTAAGACTATGATAATATTCACTTCTTACGCGCTTCTTCACTATTCACAATAATTATTCCGTCGATTCTATTTATATGGCGCGGATTCTTAATACTTCCTTTTTATCTCGCGGGCAACTTTACTAGTTATGCACCGGGTACGTTTTAAGTTTAATTACTTTAACAAAAATCACTTATACAATCTCTACTTCCGTAGGTTAATACTGACGCGCGGCGATGTTATATTATACTAAATTGATCTATTTATAATGCGCGGATACGATATCTTTGAAGTTGAATATTTATAGAATATTGTAGTTTAGTCCATGTTATAAAAGTTAGCTGAAGGCTCTGTCTTAGTGTCGTAGATTCGTCGTCTGTCTTCTGATCCAAAAAGATGCTCTGTCTTTGGGGGCCCTTCGGTAATATCTCCTGTGTAGGTGGAGGGGTGAATTGTTGCTATTGGATGGTTTCATCCTGGAGTTTTACTTAATTGGAGGAGATCTTGGTTTTCTGCTAGCTTGTTTGAATCTTTCTTCGGTTGAGACGCGTTAATGTTCGTTGGGTCATTAATTTTATGTGACATCTCGACCTAGTCGTCAGAATGTCTGTCATACAGGAAGTCTCCTCCTACTAAATATATCTGTGATAATAACTGTGATAGCTGAAGGCTATCAGAGTTAATACTATTTCCATTTTGTGGGCTGATTTTAGCTGAATCGAATGATCTAAGTCTCAAGTCTGTCGGATTAAAACTATGGAAGTTAATTATAATGTCCGATTAAAATGATTGAAGGGGTTAATTAAAAGTTTAGTGTAGTATATGAAATTGAAGGGGGTGTTTCTCTCTTTCTATTGGTATAATTTGTTTTATTGTCATTATTTTATTTATTGAGTTATTGATGTTTGAAGTTGAGGAATTTTACTATAATATAGGGGAAAAAGGCCGGTTCGTATGAGGAAATGTTCGGTTTCATATGATCGGTTTCACCACAAGATTCCAATAAGTTTACTGTTACCACACATTGATGTATTTTTTAAAATATTATCAATGCCCTTTTATCATGTTATTATCATAATACCATGAGTGACTTTGAAGTCACCGATGAATTCACGGGAGGAAATTTTTATAAGGGAGTTCAAACTCACGAACACTGTTGACTGGGCGCACAAATGTTTTTTTTTTTTTTCTCTCCATATGTTGTTACTAGGGTTCGGGTGTTTATGGCCTAAAAATGTGGAAAATATGACTGCAAATATTACCTTAAAAATGACTAAATATGACCCAAAGATCTTAAATATGACCTAATAAAATAACGTATTTAAAAAAAATCCAATTTAAAGCGTTTAAAGGCACTTAAGTCTTACATCACATGAATTTAATCAGATAATCACTTTTTAACAATTTTACAGATGGTTTACAGTTTTACTTGTAATGAACTTTTATTTCTAAAGAAATTGCTCCTTTGTGCTCGCTTTATCAGCTCATAATTTTAAATCTAAGTTGCCTATTAATTTGGCATAAACATTAACTTATTTAAATAAATTTCAAATTTAACTCGACCATGTAGTACTTACCCTGTATAGTTGTGCTCTTTCACCGAATTTATAACAGAAATATGAAGTTAAGTTACGAATATGGCTAAAATATGACCAAGACCATAAAATGACTAAAATATGACTTTATATGCAAAATAAAAACGGTCCGATTAGGATAACAAGCGTACAATTCGTGTTTAAATTGTGTTTGCGGCGAGACCGGAAGTCAGGTTAAAAATATGACATGTCATAAACATCCGAACCCTAGTTATTACATTTACAATTAAACGCTCCCGAGTAAACTATTGCTTGTGGTCGGGAGTATTGTTAACAAAGTCATATTTAAACATTTGTTATAAAACCTTATTGTTATTTTCAAATTAAATAGGGCCTATACCTACAATATACATTTTTTTACAGAAAATGACATACTTTTTTACTATAAAAATTGTTTGACAAGTTAATATAATATCTTACGAATATTGCCTGATGTTTATTAATTATATAATCGTAATTTATTGGCCGCTTTCTACCGCATCTGGATTCCAATTTGAAAGTTCTGCGTTGCTGGCTGAATTATGGGCCTATACACAGGAGTTGATTCACTTGAAGCCTGTTATGAATGTTACCCCAAATATGATTAAGACTGTCAAATCTCAGATAGGATTCAGCCTCTCATTTTTCTCATAAATAAAAACCTATGTCTTCCAGCAGATGCTGTGAGATATATCGGGAGAGCAGGCGGCAGTGAACCGTGCACTAGACAAATTCCGAGAGCGGTATCTAAAAATCTATACTAGTTGTCTCGAGGAGGAAAAAAACAAGGGTTCTATATCCCTCTTGGCAATATCGCTATATTACGTACAGAATAAATAAAAGAAGAAGAAATCAACGTAGAGGTAGATGGAGATAGGTATAAAAAGTACCGTATATAAAAGAAAGAAATAAAAACCAGACTGGAAAAATAGATGGAAAACAATAAGAAAAAATAAATAATACCAAAGAAAAACGAAAATGTTTTTCCATCGGAAAAAATGATAGCGAAATACAAATAAATGAAAAAAAGTAACTCACGATGTATGGAGTATCCGTAACGTCATCCCAAATTCTGGTACAATTTAAGAATAATGCCGTGTGTCAAAACATTTCCACACATTTCCACACATTAAAATAAATTATTTAGTAATTCATGTTCTGTCTTTGTGAACATTGGGTTTCAGCAACAAATTCTAGCTGAAAATTATAATGCAATATTTTTAATGAATTCATTAATCCCCATATTTAAATCCATATTTTTTTTTTTTAGAAAATGTCTACCCGGGTTTTTAGTTGTATCTAAAAAGTAATGTAGTCTTGGAAATGTTTACCATAAATGAATCCTGAAATCCAGTAAAATATTACAAGAAAATTCAAAATAAATAAAATATAATGTAGGCCTATGCAATTTATAGACATGTCGAAAGTTATAGGTTTGATATAATGACGCATAAGATTGGCAAGTAGTAAAAAAGACGCAGGTATGTTAGGTTACCGGCACTGGGTACAGGCGTTCGTGTTTCGTGGCATGAACGTGAAATTAACCGTAGAAAAATGTATATTAGAGTTAAACGTCTTCCAAGGCAGACCTCACTTGACCGAATTGGCGTTCTTTAGCGAAATGCCCACCGTGTTTTAGATCGCCCGGCTTCGGTGATAGACTTTTACAGTGTAAGCTAGTTCCAATCACACAGTTTTACAGTTTTTAATTTCTTAAGCCATACAAGAAATATTATTTTTTTTTTATCATTCCAAGTAATCTGAATTCCATCCGAATTTGCGTCAGTCAACTTTGAAAAAAGTTGTGGTTTTCTTTAGCTATGGTAAAGTTGAACCAATTATTCAGAAATAGAAAAAGAAAAATTTACATAAGTCTGGATTAAATTTGTTCCTTTTATGGATGAAAAGATATACCCACTGTCAAAGAAATTCTGCGGAATGCTGGAATGAGCACATTATTTTAATTCGTGCTCTGTTTTCTTTGTTCAAAGCAGTCGCATAAAATCGCTCGACAGCTTAGTAATTATATAATACAGGGTTTTTTTGTCATACTGTAGAATAATGAGAAAGAAAGCTTGAATGAAAGCTATATCTCATTAAGGGAGATACGTTTAACGTCATTTGTTAATCATGATGTAAATACCGTAGTTGGATGTATTATTACATCTCGTTGTTCATGCAAAAAAATTAATTAGAAGAAAAAGACATTCTTGAAAGCTTTTACGTAAGGAGTGTCTAGCTTAGAAAATTGCAATTTTCGTTAATGTACGGTTTATTCAGCCAAAAATTATATAAATATCCTACTATCTCCAGCTTTATTCTTGCCTCCTATCCGAATCCTCTCACTTCCTTTCTTCCTCCCCGTCATTGCTCTGTCTTTATCTATCTATCTCTCTCTCTCTCTTTCTCTCGCACTTTCGCTCTTTATTTTTCCACTCGAACTTTTCATTTTTGTCTTATTCTAAGTTATGTTTCTTCATTCTCTACAACACTACCTCAATCCGTTTTTGTGTGTGCGCGAGCGCTTGATTGTCTTTGTTTGTGTCTGTTGTTTGCAAGTTTGCTTTGTATAAAAGATCTTATCCATGAACGTAACAATAACTACTAAGCAGCCCAAAACCAAACGAATAAATAATAATGATGATAATAATAAATAAGCATACTGTATAGGCCTACATTTTCTCTAAAAATATCTTTATGACATGTAAACTTAACGCAGGCACAGATGGTACAAAGTTTACGTTTATGACTATTATTAGTCTTCACAAAACGGCTATAATAGGGTTTTGAGTTGGTATTTTTATCGTTTACTTCATTATGTAGTCTACATAAAGGTGGGACCTAAAGCCCAAGACAAAGATGCTAAAGCTAATAGTATTAGTTACTCCTCACAAATGTTCTGTGCCATTTTGCTGCTTTTGCCACACATCGACTAGGAACATACAAAGGAGCGTCCAGTGTATTAAATTCTCTTAACATACATGTCCATTTTCGTAATGCTCATTCATCATATTTTCGTAACATTCATTCGTAATTACATTATGTCGGTCTGGGTGGCGCAGTCAGTGTCGCGCTGGCTTTCTGTGCCTTTCTCGGCTCAGGTCGATGGCATTATGTGTACGTAATGTGACAGATCCATGACTTACATGACTTATCAGCATATAAAAGAACTCCTGCGAGACAAAATTTCGACACATCAGCGACGGTTACGGTCAGGACTAAGTAGTACATCTCCGTCGTTAAATAACCGTAAAACCAATCAATCATAACCATTTATAACGATATAGTTGTCGAAATCAATTACCAGTATTTAAAAGTTTGTATTTTGCTTCAGTCTGTTATTAGTAGGGACCGGATTCTTAGGTTTTTACCTATTTTTTTCCTTGCTTCCAAAACAAAAAGCGCTCATACACTTTTTCGAATCATGTCCATAGGATTCACCCACATTAATTCTGTGGCACCTAAAAATACCTAAATGGAGTATAGAAACCTAAATATACCTAAACGGGATGTAAAACCTAAAATGTCTCATTTAGGCTACTTTTTTTTCGTATTTTTTGTTTGTCAGTTGAGGAATCGATATTTTGCGGAGAGACGATAATTTTTGTCGGGTTGAAATTAATACCACCAGCGTTTCGTTCAACCCATTGTAGTCTAGGATGGACCGTATCAAGAGAGGAAGTGTAGAGTACCGGCGTATTCCTTTTAAAATATTCGTACGAACAACCATTGTTGCTGTGTATGAACAAGGATGTAGAATTCTGTTTTTTAAAGCGTTTGTTTGCCTTTAGTACTGTCTTGTTATTCACACTGAGTGGTCACACTGTGTTTTAAGAAGACGTGTTAATTATGTATTGAATCCTATGTAGCACATTCAAATTCAGTAAACCAATTATTCCACCCGAAAACGATATTTTGGACAAAAAACCTAAAAAAACTATTTCACCTAAGGAAAAACCTAAACCAGTGTTTTTAAAAACCTAAAAATCCGGTCCCTAGTTATTAGCGTAGTAGACACTTAGATTATGATAAGTGTACCACATTAGTAAAATAATCTAATGTGATATACTAACTTCTCTACCCAATTAAAAGTTTTGGATCTTAATTTAATACATATTATACCGTGTAATATAAAATATTATACACATTTGGAACATATGTAGGAAATTTAAACGAAAGTGCGTATTCAGTTATTTCAATCTGTTACAAAGCTTTAAATTTAAAAAAGTGGGTAGCTGAGAGAATTTTTACAAAAAACCGTTTCAAATAAAAGTTTTAGCTCTTAATATAAACACCTCATGTACAAAATTTAAACAAAATCGTTGGACCCATTTTCGATAAAATCGCGAAAAAGGAAATTTTCTTCATATAAAGTGGCATTCAAAGTAAAAGTCGTCGCCAATCTTCGTGTTACATCCCCAGAAAATACCTAAACGAAATATAAAATTTTGATTTTATACGACTTTTCGTTCCAGAGCGACCGCCGGCGTGGTCTTGTGGTTAGCGTTGCTGACTACGGATCCGTCGGTCCGGGTTCGATCCCCGGTACCTCCTCGGATTTTTCTGAGGTAGGGAGGTCTGGTAGGGGTGCACTCAGCCTCGTGATTCAAATTGAGGAGCTACTTGATAGAGAAGTAGCGGCTCCGGTCATGGAAACCACCAATAACGGCCGTGGGTGTGGCATGCTGACCACATGCCCCCCCAATCCTGCCATCTGCCTATGGGTAGATGACGCAGCGATGGGGCCTTGTCCCTTCGGGGATGTCGCGCCACGGAGAGGAGTTTTTCGTTCTAGAGCAAGGCTGTTCTCAGACATGTTTCTGAAAATAACATTTTTGTATTCATGTATTGTGTATTTATGTTAAAATCTCGACTACGAATTTTAAGGTCGAACACAATACTTTCTCTACCTACAGTACCTATGGTACGGGCAGAGGAAGTAATAAATAATTTATTTGGAACTGAACAAACAAAAGTAAGAGAATTGAGAGTTGAGACTGAACTAATTTATAGGCCTAGAGTTTTCATTTGTCGGAATATATTATTTTAAAACACTGTATTCTCATTTGCGGCGAATGATATATTGTTTAGGTCAAAAACAAATCCGCAGTTCCTCCAGCCCTGTTGGGAATGTATAAGTAAGTCGGTAGTTTAGCAGCCAAGTTCAAGCCGACGAACTATTTCTATGTCACGGCTATGAGATGTGGGTTTTAACGAAAGGGAATAATTAATGAAAAAGAATTGCCTTCGCTTGAGTGCAGCAATCTCTAGACTGGAACACCGTCTAGGTTAATTATGACATTATAAAATTATGAATGCGGAATAAAGATTAATAGAACGAGTAAATGTAGCTGGTTTAGGCACGCTCACAATGAGACAGGCAAGTTGTTAATTTGAATTTATAAAAGGACAATCAGTGAAGCGAAAAACACGAAAGAAAAGGAAACCAGGAGTTTTTTTTACAACCTTAAAAGAACCTTCTAAGTTTTAATTACAATTCAGTAATGTAGGATACTGTATATTTTCATAGAGGCCTATTTATTGCACAGTAAAAAGTACAACATACATTCCCTTCAAATTTGTGTAAACAATTTAGTTTTTCTTTTTTCCTGAATGGTCGAATGATTAGCGTAATTTACACCCAAGTGACTTAGTTCAAACTCAAATGAGGCATATGTTTTGAGGCAATTTCTGACTGTGCTTCCATGGCTTCATCAAATTGATTTAGGGAGAGTAAAGTTTTGTGAAATTATCCTGGTTGGAGCAGCAAATCTGTGGGAAAATTTGTCGATCCTCACTTTTGCTATTTGGTCAATGTACAAGTTTTTAACAATTGATATGAGATGCTGTGGTATGCCGATGTGTCTCATTGCTTCTAGCATCCTGTCGTGGTCTACACAATCGAAGGCCTTAGTGTAGTCAATAAAACATAAATAAACTTTCTTCTGGAATTCATAGGCTGACTCTAAGATCCATCTTAGGTTGGCTATGTGATCACGGGTGCCCCTGTTCCTACGAAATCCTGCCTGGTCTATTGATATAGCTTGCTCAGTAAAATGTTCCATTCTCTTCTGTAACACTTTCAACATGATCTTGCTGCAGTGCGAGATTAAAGCTATTGTCCTGTTGTTGGTGCGTTCTCTAATGTCGCCCTTTTTAGGAAGTACTATGAAAACAGATTTCTTCCATTCTTCCGGCCAGGCTTCTTTTATCCAGATCGTGTTACAAAGTTTCCTTATTATAGGAATTAATTCTTCTGTGGCTCCTTTGATCAGTTCAATTGGCAGATTATCACTGCCAACTGCTTTGTTGTTGGGAGTGTGCTGTATAGCCCATCTAATTTCCTCTTCCAGGATCAGGGGCTCAAGTTCGTATGAAACCTGTTCCGAACTGCCTATTTCTGGAAGTTCTTTCTTATATAGTTCTTCAACATACTCTTTCCATCTGTCTAAGATCTCTTTTTTATCTGATAAAATGGCTCCGTCTTTATTTTTTATTGCCCCTGAACTGGGTACAAATTCCCGAGATAGTTTGCGTATAGTGTTAAACATATCACGTGTTCTGTTTGTCAGTTTGTTTTCTTCGATCTCCTTGCACTGAGATTTGATATAGTTCTCTTTATCTCTTCTAGCTGATCTTTGAAAATCAGAATTTAGTTTACGCATCTGCGTTAAGTCATCATTAATCTTAGCCTCACGTCGCTTTTCTGCTGTTGTTATTGTTTCTGCGGATAGCCATCTGTTGCGCTTTCCTTTTGCCTTCAGAGGTAGCTTTTCTTTTGCTATACACAAGATGGTGGACTTGACAATATTCCACCATTGGTCAGCACTCAAATCATCATTATCTGGTAGAGCTTGGATTTTTTCTTTAATTGTTGCACGAAAGTCTTCGTTAAAAAGGTACGTAAAAGCTATTAATTCTATCAGAGGTAAATTCATATATTAATATGAACAATAAAGTGAAAACATCAGTGAGCTATACGTTTGAAATTAGCAAGGAAAATTTCAATAGATTAGCTGGTCTTCACAAATGAAATGGTAATATGTTAATAAAAATCCTTAAGTTTTCATGAAGCAATGTTCTATTAAATTTCTATTCAATGCAATATTTTGAGGTGACAAACTTATACGCTAATAGCAGTGATAAAGTTAGTAAAGGACGATACCTGCTTGGAATGTATGAAACTTGAAAGGGAAAGACAAATTTTTAAGAACAATATGATAAATCGTTGAAAATTGACATTTCACAAAATCAAAATAATGCGCTATTATACACAAGAACTAATCTCATTAATCAATTCGATAGATTTAGATAAGCTGTAGAAGAATGCGTAGGAATACAAGTGGTTAACTAATGTACTAATAGAGTATACGTACATGTTAAGTAATATGTATTGTAAAGGAACTAATGTACTAATAGAGTATACGTACATGTTAAGTAATATGTATTGTAAAGGAACAAATGTACTAATAGAGTATACGTACATGTTAAGTAATATGTATTGTAAAGGAACAAATGTACTAATAGAGTATACGTACATGTTAAGTAATATGTATTGTAAAGGATAGTATGACATGCTAAAAATTTACTACTAATAAGGTAATGAATAAGTTACACAATAAACAGTCATAGAATAAGGAAGATAAAAGACAGTATATTATATGCATAAAAGATGCAATATTAGTAATTAGTACATGTAGTATTACTCTCATTGTAATGGGACATGCAGTTAATAACAATAAATAAAATAAAAATACCTGCTTGGAATATCGTGGGCAGTCACTCATTGCGTTCTCATTTGCTGCTTGAGCTGTTCTTCTAAGTTAATCTCCTATGTCCACGAAATTAGATAAATCTCCCATTAAATTATAAAACTAGCAAAAAAGTATAATGTGAAGTCACGATTGTATGGTTTTTTATTTATTTATAAGAGGACTTCATGAGTCAAGACTATTTAATAAAGCATGTAGCCTATACATACAGTTTGGCCATGCTGACAAATATATACCCTACACATTAAAGACAAAGTAATTTAAACTAATTGGTTAATATTGCACAAATAAATACATTCCCATATCTTTAAAGAGATCATTAAATGCATAGTTCATTTTTATATTTGTTCCACAGCAAGCTATAAATACTGTCTTCGTATAATTAAAAAATGGTTAACTGTTGAATTTTGAAAAGCAATATTCATTAAAACTATTAAATTAATTATATTTAACTCCTATTCCGTATGTAGTAGGTCTAATTTTCTGACTCTGTATATGTGTAAGTTTAAGTTTCCTTGTAAAATGACTACGATGATCACGATTAAATACTATTTCCAGATTATTAAAATACAGTTTGTGTAAAATTTTAACATTTAGCATTTTTACTTGCATTATTTTCATATTAATGGGTAGTTCTTTAGTTGGAGTGTGTAGCGAATAGCCAAACAAATTACAAATTGCTCTATTTTAAATTAGTTGAATAATTTCAAAGTTTGTCTTTTTACAATATCTTCAAATAGGAACCATATAAGATAAATGGAAATGTATTAATAAATAATATCTTGGCTCTTTTTTATAGCGTGTGATACTATACCTTTAAAACGATACAATGTGCCAGCAGCTAGTGAAATTTATTGAACCCTGTTCGATATTTAATGTATGACCATGGAAGATGTGAATGCGAATAAACCATGTGTTTCACTAAAATTTCCAGAGTCATAGTTCCAGGGTTGAAACGTTGTGCATTTACTGCTATGCCTTGTCCTGATTCGTGTTTTTACTCTCAGCCTCAGCTGATTACAAATTTCCTCGCCTCAAACGCATTTTTCAATTATTTTTAAAGGCTTAGAGTTCAGCTTGTTTGTTAATAGGCAGTTTATTTAATACCATGTTTGGAAACCCTACACTGTAAAGTACATAACTTCCAGCAAATTGCTATCTTGTTGCCGTATCATTAATTTTTGCTAAAATTCCAGGAAACCCGATATCTGTTGGACGATTAAATGTTCCCTTGATAATAATTGATCGATGATGGGAATTTGTGATCAGAGAGCTACTTCACACCCACAGATACACGCCCCTTCTCTGAGCCTGATGTTTCGTTTACATTTACACGCTAATTTTTTTATGTTCACACCAGCATGCTACCTGCGAGGGCTGTGATCACAGATTAATTACAAAAAATCTGATGTGATACACTCACACAACTATTTCTACCATACAGTCGGATTTAAACAACCTGCGACTTGTGACATTTACTGGAAGGGTATGTTGCCATGGCAATTCTGAAGCTATGCGAGAGGTTTGCAATTTTGAGCGCTGACAGGAACTCTAATGTCTAATAACAGTAATAGAACGTAACACAACGCAGCTCTCCCATTTCTCAGCTTCGAGTGAACTGTCACAAGAACGGAGGTTGTTTAAATCAGACTGTAATCACTGGCATTGCGATTCTCTCCCTTCACATTCCTATATGGTGTAAATGGCTGCATTGCACATTCAGATGTTTCATCCTCATTTAAAGTCTAATGCCGGTTGTCGCCCAAGAGCTAAGCTAAGTTAGTTTAGCTTATTGATAAATTTCATTTTTAATTTCTATGAGGGAAAATATAGAAGTATCCAAGAAATTTTAGTCTTATACCCTCAAAATTAAATTAATAAGATGCCGTCAACCAAGGATGTGGGGACAACCATTTACAAATATCTTATTAAGTGATATATTTGATAAGTCAATAATTTATTAGAATTAAGTTAATTACATGTATTGCGAAAAACCATACCTATTTTTTAGTTTTTTGGTATGATAGAATTGTTGTTTTGAAAAAAATTCAATATAATGTACACATAAATAATCTAGGACTAGTATAGGTTATTACTTATTACTATACATAAAAAGTATTACATCAAGTTAGAACTTTTATACAGTCACATAAAAGTCTGCATTGAATATATTAGCAAATTCAGTGTCAGCATGTGTTAGATTAGAACTATTTTTACAATCGTGTCATTATACAATAAAAGTTAAAATTATAAAAATATCATGTATTCACAGGTTAAAAATGGTTGTACCATCAAATTAATTGTGCGATTAGGGCTATTTATAATCGTGTCATTATACAATAAAATTACAAAATATCCTTACTTCTATAGTTTAGCTTAGCTCACATACAGTGCGGGATTTCATATGTAGTTGTGCCGACAAAACTACATATGAAATCCGGCACAACTATATATGAAATCCCTCTCCGTATGGTCGACAACCGGCATAACTGTTCGTGGGCAGGTCTTAAAAATCCTCAGACCGCGGAAGAGGTAGCATCTAATAGCTATCCTTCAAAGAAATTCTACGAAAGATGTTTCATGTAAGAATTGTAGGCCTTCGTATACAGAGTTCATTATAAATAGAGCAAGGCATTTAATGACCAAAATTAGTTTAGAAATGCGAAATAAAAATGCATTTATGACCTAAAACTAGTACAAAGACACATTGTTTAAAAAATGACCCATAATTATCCATTAATACTTAATAGTTTTCTAGAAGTTATGAGTTGATTTTACAGAGTAATTTAATGGATGACAGTGCATTATATTTAAATTTACCACATAAAACACTCTACAGTACGGTAAAGAACTCAGAGAAAAAAGAAGAAATATGATCCACATAGAATTAAGTAAAAAATATTTAATTTTTTATTGCTAGAACACAAACTGCAGTGGCTGTTTTCAATAAATTTGAATTGAAATGAGCGATTTAGACTTTGGGCTTCTCAAATGAATACAACATTTTCTATAGTCTCAAAGCAATGATTTGAATATGGAAAAGCTCCTCTCTACCTCCAGTGAAACAATTGGTGCACATTGAACGCAAACAATATCTCCTGGATATAGCTAAGTCAATAATATAGCACTTTACAGACAATATAAAGAAATGCATAAAATGACCTAAAAATGCCCAAAAAAAGTCCTATATCTTGTAAATGACGAAAAATGCCATAGCAAATTGCTCTTATTTAATCAATTAATTCATTATACATATTTGTAAATATACGATCTATCTTTCAATTATCATGCAAAAAAGATGCAAACAAATGCCTTAATCTAGTTATAAATAATAGGCCTACATTAAACGGCAATGGTAATGAGGAAAATGCCATGTTTGAAAAGCCTAGAGCGATATACTAGCAGGAGATAAACACACAGAGTTTGAAATACTGTGGAAGAAATGGATATCGTCATTTACACTTCCTCTTTAATTTTTCCACGATTTCTCTAATTTATTGATAACAGTGACTGAAATGCAATGAGTAAGCCGCTTTAACGATTCAAGTTAAAATGAATGTAACATAATTGTTGGTATTCCTATCAATAAGGAATCTTCATTAATGAATTCAATCATATCTGTGTTCCTAAAATGATAAAATTGTCTCCATCAATTGTTTGAACAACCATCAGTAATTTCTGTGAGGACAGAAAAAATTCGATATTTCTGTTGAAATGAAACTTCTTCTTGCCGTGTCTTTCGCTTGGGTGCACCAGCTTGATTCAGGTCTCTTTTTAATCACTTTAGTTCCTTTGCCCATCATGGATGACTTGGCAAGGAAGAATAAAATTCTTTCCTTTTTTTGTGAAGGTCAACTCTAAGCAAAATCACTCAAGAGAATAAAATGAACGAAACAAAGAAATGGAAAAGCTTACTACAATCAAGGCGTTAAAATATGACCTTCTAGTGAATTGAGAAATGCTTAACCTTTTTTCATAAAACATAAAGATTCGCATTTTGATTTAATAGACTGCTTGTATTCAGGATGGTATTCCGCCAATCATACTATTTCGCCTCTTTTTTCTTTCTCAATATTATTACATTATTCTAGAGTGATAGGGAAAAAGCGAATAAGTCAAAATTCCAAAGTTTCAGGAATGACAAAAACAATTTATTTCTACAGCAAGATCAGTCCACCCATATATTTTTGCACAGTATCTTATACTAACTTATGTAAAAATATCTGGGTGGACGGATCTGAATATTTAGATCAGTCCACCCATATATTTTTACACAGTATCTTATACTATGTAAAAATATCTGGGTGGACAGATCTAAATATTGTAAAAATGCTGTGAAAATAAATCGTTATTTGTCTCTCCTAAAACTTTGGAATTTTGACTTATTCGCTTTTTCCCTATCACTCTATTTTTTCATGACGAAAATTTGTATTTTATTCTTCTCATAAAGTTAATTCTTCTGCATTAGTTTGCAGTTTTACATTAGGGAATTGTTACTGTTTTTCCTAGGAGTATTTTATTCTAAAAAAAATTTAACATGCACACATTCGCCACATAAATATTATTTGATTCTTCATCGTAAGCTAGGGAACTCGAAATCCATCTTAATGAATATGAGTTGACCCGGTGAAAATGTTCATTCCCCCTGAAAAATTGAAATTTTTCAAAAATAAATCCTTTATAAACTAGCATATCAATCTACCAGTGGCGAAGATTATGAAATTCATTGCATTCATCCCCAGAACCTTATGTTTTTCAAAATTAGCGGTTCAATAAAAGGTCTGTGGTATGAATGTTT
Organism: Ectobius pallidus; assembly: GCA_964059195.1. NCBI lineage: Eukaryota > Metazoa > Arthropoda > Insecta > Blattodea > Ectobiidae > Ectobius > Ectobius pallidus. The sequence goes on along the minus strand of CAXKWD010000009.1, from coordinate 68,776,114 downwards.
GTCTGTGTCTGTGAATAGCACAGCCATAAAAAGAAAAATCTTCGCAAAATTAACTTTTACACCAGTATTGTAGTCCCAAAATTTTCCCAGTTTTAAGTTTCGGGGAAATTGTAATGGATGCATTTTAACTAACGCACGTATACGCATAGTTTGGCATAAAATAGGCAGAACAGGATAGTTATGTAAATTAGAGATTTCAAAAGATGAAATTAATACATTTTTTCGATCACATTTCAACACAACATAGCCTAATGGTATAATAATCTATAATATATTGAAATAAAATTAAGAAAAAGTCGTTTAAAAACAATACTATTTTGACTCGAAGACAAGATCTTCATGAGTTGATTCCGGCTATGTAATAAGAAACACTCCACAGAATTTCTTACGATTGGTCAGCGCAACATTTCGTACACAGGTACTCTCCCATTGATCGAACAAGTCAATAGCAGAATAGCCGAATACGTAAACAAATAAATAAAACATAATCAGAGCAGAAGATATAAGCAAGGGATAAGATTACGCTAAGGGTATACGGCGTAGGCTATACTGGTTTACATTCAAGTGAGACATCTCTCAAGGATGTGTAAGGAACCATGTCTACGAATTATTTTTCTTGCTCTTACTACCATTTTTAGTTGCCTGTATGGATACTTATAACTTTTATTCAGATTATATTTTTGATGTCTGAAGAGTAATAAGCAAGGAGACCAGAACATCAGAGAAATACCACGCGAGATAAACTACGATGTCTAAAAGAAGAAGCAGTGATGATCTGGACCGCTCCGATTTTTTTTATAAATCCTTCAAAATTAACGGTTTTTTTTAAGAACTATTGTTAACATACGCTAATATAAGTTATGGTTTAACTCAAGTTTACGTTTGCCACTTGCAGTGCGAACAATAAACAGAGATTTTTTATTTTATTTTTTTATTCATTATGAATTTAGAGTTGAAGTTCAACGACCAAAATATTATAACTCACCAAATTCCGAGGTAGTGGGCGTGCCATATTAAAGTTGAGCTGTTATAGAAAATATCTCGAATAAAACTAACATTTTTGTGATCTTAAGATCAAATCTGGATCTGCACATAAAAAGATAGTAAAACTGTCCTATCTGCAGTGATAGTGAGTTGTGGACAGTTTTAGTTGAATAAGCATGTAAAGGTAGACCATCTTATCTTCAAGGCACCAACCTCAACTTAAGATTTCTATTTCTTATCCCAGTATGATTCAGCAGACATTTCATTTTATTTTTATTATTATTTTTTATTTTAAGTTAAGGTGAACTTGCCCACAAACGTTCATCAAATCTAAGATATTTGATACCATGCTCCAATTGAATTGGTATGGAGAAAACTCAAAAGTAAATATTCCTGTGATACTAAAACCACAGGACATTTCAAGGCGACAAAATTTAAAAAAAAGTTTTGGAAATGTAGATTGAGAATTCAGAAAGACGTTGCAAGAGAGATAATATTCACAAGGAATGCAGATGTCTTGAATTCTATCAATTGAAAGGCACACATTTCCATCTAAAAGATTATAATAGGCATTGTGTAGAAATCAGTTGTTTTAAACATTCATCTATGTTTCATATCTAGGTATATCCCTTTAGGCTTATCGTTAAAACTGTGGAGTTATGTTATTAATTCAGACACACACTGTTATATCTCTGCATTCTCAGTAAGATAACTTTAAAGCTTTTTTTAGAAACGTAATTTTAAATTAAACTCTACTGACTGTATACTATAGTTACGTCAGCTGCTCATATATATTATTATATTAAACATAACAAGTGTGCCGGCACATTAGCGAGGTCGACTTATATAATAGGAATATAGCGGGAACTCACAAAATGGAACATTTTAATTAATAAAGCTTGCTATACCTCTTCCTACCAGTTTTGATGGTTCAGTGACATTCCTACGGCACGTCCTTCACACTTTATGATTTCATACGCTAAAAAATCTTGATTCCATACTGTGTAACAGTTGGATCTTGAATTCCTTCAATAAAGGTAGCCCCGAAGAATTCAGTGTTCTAACGGACTTATCCTGCCACTTGTGAAATTTAACGATCTTCAAGAGACCCTACCCTGCTTATAGGCTAGTAAGAAAAATCTGACTTATATTAACTTATTTTGTACATCCAGAAATTATCCAAGGCAGGTATACCAGTCTTGGAAATTATCTACTTGAAGCAAATACGCGCAGGATTACATAGACATTTCAAAACCAAACAGCTTTAAAAATTGAATTTAAAAAACACCTGCCAGGTCTTAAGTTAAGTTTAAAGATAAGTCCAGAAAAATATAAACAAGTACTTACTGGTTTTTATTTTTTTATCTTGCTGGAAACTCTTTTGCATGTTTAACAGGACTATGAATCTGCGAATTCAATTACCTGAAAAAAAATAAAACGACAAATTAGACAACCACATCTGAATCTTCAAATATATCGTCATGATTGAGGAATAATCCCAGGAGTCTATTTAAATAAAATAACTATGGTTGTTTTATTAGCAAAATGTTAATTCAGATATTTATCCCAATATTGCTAATAGTTTTCAATAATACTAATGTAAAATTTTTAAATTCATTGAAAGGAATCAACTAACGAAGATTCTGCGATCGATCACAATGCTACATAACGCCCGATTACTTGGATCCATCTGTTTAATTTATATTAATTCAATTGTTATGACAGATTAAATCGATACCCCTAAAATAGCATAAATTTATGTTCTATTCGCAGAAAATCCCTAGCTAATGTATTCATGGCTATAAAAATCTCATAAATAAATTAACCACTAAAAAAATTAAAAATTCACTCGATTCAAATCTACTCTACTCTCTCTCTCTCTCTCTCTCTCTCTCTCTCTCTCTCTCTCTCTCTCTCTCTCTCTCTTAATATTGATAAAGCTGTCTAAAAATACATAACTTACTGTCTTTTTACTGGGAGTTAAGACATGGGTATGAATTTATAGTTACCAGGCGCAATCGTTTATCCAAACACGTCACTGATATATTAGTGATTAAAAAAGTATTAACCTCTTAACAGCTACAGACTGACTATAAATGCATCGCTTTCAAAACTGCATAAAAGCAGAGACATAAAATTAAAAGAGTTTTTATGTCAAAATGTGAGGATTTTGATTAACATATCATGGTTGTCAATCATAGAAAGTATCATTTTTCTTATCAATAGTAATATAGCCCACTGATGATGTCACTTGACGATTGCCTTTTTATCAGCGTATAATTTCAGCTATGAAATGTAAGTTTAATCGGAGGAAAATTGTAGAATGGAAAATTTACCATTATCTTCACCATAGGAGAATTATGATCCACATATTAACAAGCACGCATACACGTGCATCATTCATGTTCGTGATGAATACTACTTCTCTGCGAAAAGTTGAATAGTAGGGTAAGGCCTATTAAATTATGAAAGCAGTATTGTGATTCACCGGAATTCACCGTGTTACGGATCACCCAGTTATACAATAGCGGTAAATTAGTTACACAGTAGCAAACTTGAAATGACTCTCAACAAGTTGTCTGGAACTATACCAAAGATGGCATGACTCATAGTTTCAAGTCATGAGAACGACTATTTCTCTCTAGGTCACCAGTTTACAGAGATATAAATGAGGCGTCTGTGAAACAAAAAAGGCAAGTCTGGGAAGAAGAACAAGTAATATTTCAGTCGCCTTCGGGAAGTGTTCGGATTTCAGGAATTTTATCCAGACTTACCATTACTATAAGATCTTGTTTTTTAAATCCATACAGATTTTAAAGTCTAAATATATTCCGATTTAAAATAAATATCGATTTAATAAGCATAGTAGCCCAGTAGCAGCGTGAACTAACTTTAGTAACCAAGGGCTAAAGCCCCAACAATTCTACAGTAGATTTTTTAGTTTAGCTAATTCCTCTTTCATCTCTGTAGTCGTTAAGGAAAACGTACCATATCACTATCGTGGTTGGGTTTCGAACGTGAAATAAAATAAAATAATTATTTTTATTTTCAATATACGTTTTACGACACAATCTTATAAGTTATTACCGAATATTCTGTTAAAGATGTTTAAAATGGATAGATGATATAAATAATCTAATTAATTAATTAACAATCATAGCGATCTACTACCAAGTAACCAAATCTCATGTTAGAGATCCAGGATTAAAACCCTAACCAATTCTGATATAAACTTTTCAGTTTACGACTATTATTATAGGGAGCATATTATGTCCCTCTCGTCGTTCCGATTCCGAATTTATCTGTAGGTCCCGGCAGCTAAAACAACAACTTCAATTGCCATTAGCCAAAAGTGAGATCATCTAATCTTTAAAAGACCGATTGACCACTACCCCCATGAGCATTCATATAAGGGTCAAAATCTAGATCAGAAGTGATTATTTCTGAGGTCTAATAATAATAATAATAATAGGAGGTATATTGCATACTTTAATCATGTTAGTATAAAAGACAGAATCTATAACTTATAACGAGTCAATGGGAAAGAATACAGAACCGTACATGTTTTCTTCAAATGGACAAATGATAACGGGTGTAGTAAATTCCAGTCGTTTCCATTTATGCCTTTGCAAAATTTGAAAATGTAATTAAATTATGCTACGGCATTTTTTGTCCGCAAACAATTGCAACAATATCATATCTCGAAAAATGTATTACCGGCACTTGAACATAGAAGACATTTTGCGGTCTCACATTGTAATCGGATTTGGGGTGAGGAAACATGTTTTGGGAATTTAGTGGTATGCCACTTAATTAAACAGATCAAATAGCAACAATCTCTGCGGTAGATCAAAACATTTCCCGTAGCCAGCATGCATTGTAAAGATATAAAGATAAACACAGCAATTTCAGAAATTACGAAGATAAGCCTAATGAAATAAACACTAATGCCAAATTTATGTGATAGCTCAGACTGTTTCAAGCATTGTTTTTCATCTAGTTACTATTAATATGCATTTTTAAAATGTTTATTTTATTATCTTTTTGATGAAAATGTGTTCACTGCATTTACGAGAAAGAATATAACTTGAACTTTGATTCATTAATGATTTAAGATTTACTACGATATGTCCTTATATACCGGTTCCGGTATCGCTCATCTTACTCAAATCTATTGTATTAATTTATTAATTTAAATCCCCTGATTTAATCTTTTTAAATTTTTATTTTAATTGTTTAAATTATAGCATGTTATCCTTGATTTTTTAATTCCAATTAAACAACGCAAAGGTCATAATAGTCGAAAAATCAAATTCAGATTACAGTTAACATTCAACAATAAATACGAGAACAAAACAAACAAAAATATTACAGATTGGTACTGAAAAGTTCTCACAAAATTTCCAGCCATTCTAAAGTAGAATTATATCACACTAATATTATATTGAATAGGGTAGAAGTTGTAAAACTGTACAGATTCAAGGGGGCATTAAAATAAATGTAAAAACTATTTTGCGTTTTGTGATTACATCCATTGATATTTGAAATAAGTTAATTAGGATGAAATGTTCTGCAGAATGGCAACAGCGCACTGCCAAATAGCTCTTTCGGGTGGCCATGACCTCTGTAACATGTATCCAAAAACACATTTCGGTACGATGGAGTTCTTGCCTTGATGTGGCCATATTTCGCGGGGGAATTTGAACCATGTATAATCTTTGTATTTATTTACACGAAAACTGCCAATTTTAGGGAAATTTATTCCTTATTCTTTCCTCTTCTGATGTGAAACAATCTACTAGTCTACTAATAATATAATAATCTTTCCTCTTCTGATGTGAAACAATCTACTAGTCTACTAATAATACCTATCGAGTTAAGCGTGGTTAAAGTTTAGGGACAATCTTTTTTTTTTTTTTTTTTTTTCGAGAAAAGTACTCACTTGGTACAAAATAATGTGTTATTGGGATTTTTTGGTTGTTTCTAACGGAAGATAAATACAGTTATACCACTTCCCTCTGTATAAGCATTCATTACTTCTAGAAGTAGTAGGCCTAGTGTTTATCGAATCAATAAGCAAAATAAGTGTGATAAGGGCATCATTGGAGTATCAAAGAGTGTTTGAAAAGGCGTGCTGAAAACTAATTTCTTAATTATTATGCTAAGTAAGCAATGCATGAAATCTCCTAATGACTCTGTCCATTGGTCTGTATTTGTGCTTGGTTACATTAAAAATCTGTAGGCCTATATCTATCTATGGGGGTATGCCTTAGTGCATTTGACCGAGGCAGTGCGCTACAAACCAGAAGGTTCAGTTTCATCCCTGATGAGGTTAATGGGATTTTTCAATTAGGCTAACCCTTCTGGTGGCACTATGGCTCCAGGTTCGACCCAGCCTCTTACAGAAATGAATACCACAGCTTGAACCTCCTAGAACCATAGAAGCCTTCACGTCGTGTAAGCTATAGAAAACATTTCACTTACTTTCCTCCTATTTCCTATAGCCACTGACTAATGATGGGGGGAAGTACGTGAAATTCTTCCTTTGCATTTTGTGAATAACTCTTTAAAACTTTTCCATACTAGCTCTTCATTACGGTCTAACTTATCTTTTATTTTGAAAATACCATCAGATGGAGTGAATGAAGGAGATTCCCATTCGAAGGATGGGAGTGGATCGAAAGTGGAAAGCTCGAAGCGAGGGAATGCAATTTAGAACCCATTCTACTATACACAACACGCTAAAACAGCCGCAGGCCTCCTGAACTCCAAAGCACAAGCTCTTTCTCTCTCGCTAAGGTTCGGATTTATACATTGTGTACTCTGGCAATCAATAAAGAAAACTTCCCATCACGTTATTACAATATAATTGCACTGCATATTCGAAAAGATTAATCCACTCTCGAAGAGTCATAATGAACTTTCTAAATTTATATTAAAGTGGAAGTGAGATACGCGGAGAAGAGTGCAGTTTTCCTCGGAGAGTTTTTGAAGTGAAACTTCTTTAGCGGCGGTAGGGGTAAATCGGGAACTTTTGTAACGCTCAAAAATCGTCACGAAATTAATGTAACGCTGAAAACAGTCACGAAATTAGTAATGTGTTTCGGAGCGGACTGCACAGAAAATAATCAACTCAATGATTAGGAGTAATCAAAGGAAATTTTTCAAACCTAGTACGAGGACCTGCAAATGGGAATTGTAGTCGTAGTAGGAATAATAATAATAATAATAATAATTATAATAATAATAATAATAATAATACTAATAATAATAATACTAATAATAATAATAACAATAATAATAATAATAATAATAATAATAATAATAATAATACTTACTTGCTCAATGGCAATAGACAATTCCTACGCAATCTAAAGGTAATTATCTATTTGATGGAACCCGGAAGTTCATTACCGCGCTTAAAAAATCCAAACAATAAAAAATCCAAGCTCCAAAATTTAAAAAATCCAAAATTCCAAAATAAAAAAATTCAAAGATCCAAAATTTTAAATATCCAAAAATCGAAATTAAAAAAAAAACAAAATTAAAAAAAAACAAAATTAAAAATTAAAAAATCAAAGTCCAAAATTTAAAAATCCAAAATTTAAAAAACAAAATTTAAAATTAAAAAATCCAAAGTCCAAAATTTAATAAATAATAAAATCCAAAATTTAAAAAATCCGAAAACCCAATATTAAAAAGTCCAATAATGCAAAATTGAAAAAATCCAATAATCAAAAATTGAAAAAATAAAAATTAAAACAAGTTTCACTTCTGTCGCGTGGCGTTCCCCGAACCCTTTTTTTTTTAATAGGAAGAATAAGGTTTATTAATTATATTACAGTCGTTGGATTTTCCTGCATCTTTCCTATAGTAATGAGTAGGGACCGGATTTTTTGGTTTTTAAAAACACTGTTTTAGGTTTTCCATTAGGTGAAATAGTTTTTTTTAGGTTTTTTGTCCAAAATATCGTTTTTGGGTAGAATAATTGGTTTAATGAATTTGAATGTGCTACATAGGATTCAATACATATTACTTGTAAAGTTTAACTTAACAAAATTGACTTAAATTTGTGTAAACTTGCTTTAAGACAATATTATACAATTGAAGAAAGAAAGCATAAACAATCAAAAGAAGCAGCGAAAATAAGATTGTCTCACATTTCCTGGTTACAGTATATCACTAAATATCTTTCAAGATTCTCAAATGTGAACTTCTTCCTGTTATCTCAGAATACATTTGAAGGCAGAAAATGTCCTTTGAACCTCACATGACGTCAACAATGGTTGTTCGTACGAATATTTTAAAAGGGATACGCCGGTACTCTTACACTTCCTCTCTTGATACTGTCATCCTGGACGCCAATGGGTTAAACGAAACGATGGTGGCATTAATTTCAACCCGACAGAAATTGTCTCTCCGCAAAATATCAATTTCTCAACTGACAAACAAAAAAGACAAAAAGGTAGCCTATATTAGATATTTTAGGTTTTAAATCCAGTTTAGGTACATTTAGTTTTTTATACCCCATTTAGGTATTTTTAGGTGCCACAGAATTAATATGGGTGAATCCTATGGGCATGATTCGTAAAAGTGTATGATCGCTTTTTGTTTTGCAAGTAAGGAAAAAAATAGGTAAAAACCTAAGAATCCGGTCCCTAGTAATGAGAAGCAAAGAAACACGGGTTTGTGTTCTTCGTCACGCTAGGTATGATTTTAGCATGAAAACATGCGCAACTTATGTGGAATTATAATTCAACACACGAAACCACTTCATTGTAGCGAAAGTTGACTATTGTAGTTGAAAAAATCTTGCTATATTTTCCGAAACTGTTAGCATGGCCTATAAAATAGCATCGTTCCTTCATTTAAATCTGTCGCGTTCCGATATGTTATGGGAAACAACTTCCCCCCCCCCCTAAGTAAGGTGATGGTACCATGAGAGGCTGTATCCACGGGAGAGTTTGCTCTCTAGTATATGGACACCTCATTTGGTAGAGACACCTCATTTCCTCAGAGAGGAAAATGCCAGAGGAGTTGATGGAAGCTTTAGGGAATAATGTCCATCCGTACTGAACTTTAAGGGATCATGGAGTGGGTATGTGTGCCTTCGTGCTTCCAACTACCGCGATACATTATTAGAGTGGCACGATGCAGTCGCGAATGGATGTTTATGGGTCCCGGTTTCTTCAAAAACCTATATTCTAGTAGTCGTAATCTGCATTGTACATATATTCTAAATCCTGCCATTTCGTGTGTATAATTCAAAATGTTAAAATGGTCCCGCATTTTCAAAAAAAAAAAATTCACTCAGTTTATGCTCCATCTCTCATGTGTGTGTATATATATCCTATTGTGGATAGCATTATTAAGGTTATAGTTTAACAATAATCGAGAAGGTGAATTCCGAAAAGTACTAAAGCCAGCCAGCTTCACTGAATTTTCAGGATTCACAAAATAACTTATAACTTATTATTTTATACAGCTTTGTTTTCAGCTCAAAGTTATACCTATTGTGAAACAATTCATTATCGTACTTAAGCCGTGAAGAAAGTTTGTAATTTGCAAATTATTGTATAACATGAGAGTAAACTTAAAATTTGAAAAATCAGGATATGGTAGTTTTTTAATAAAATTAAGGATTTAGGACGTTCTGGAGGGAAATTATTTGGAATTAGTATTTTTGGAAGGAAATATGCTAAAGTAATAAAATAATATAGTACTTTCTGGAATGCATAAATTATGGTAGCTTAGTAGTAATGTTGAATTTAGGTATTTTTGTAAAGAAATAATTTACTTATAGATTTCTTATGGCTGCAGTAAGTTTTGGAATTTATGACTCAATTTTCATACTTTTAGTAAGAATTGCAAAAAATTTCTTGTAAAAATTCTATGTAACTCAAAGCAATGTATTAAAAGCATTACTTATCTATTTTTTAAATGGATATAATACTTTTTATAATTATTCACCTCAATTGCGAATACATACGATTTACAACAGACTGAACATATTAATGAAATGTCTATAATCTAATGCTAGAAAATGAGATTTTTTTTAAATATATGAAACAGTTCATAGTCAGTTCATGTGAACAGATCTATGTAAGTCAATGGCTCTACTTCCACTTAACTCGTCTTGTTTAAATCATATTTTGATTATCTCAATTTTTTAAATTGTTCTAAACAAAACAGGAAATCACCTTCCCGAAAAGCACTTATTCTAGATTTTGTAATGTATTCTGATATAAGTTATAGTTAGACCCAAAACTATTGTAACTTGTCTTGGTCGGCTTGGGTGGAGCATCCAGTACGGCACGGACAGTCAGTTTCAATTTTCCGGGTCCGAACCTGGCCAAAGTCCATGATATTTGTGAGCGTATAATTGTAACAGTCCTATGTCTGTAAACTTACAATTACAGGCGTGTAAAAGCAGGTTACTCCTGCGGGACAAAACTCCGACACATCAGCGACGGTTACATGTCTAATGGCCGGTTTCTATAAACTCGCGAATTACCTATGGGTAAATTATCTAATGCACAGAATTTACACAATTTACACAAGAATAACACCACACAAACACAAATAATTTAAAGATAGCAATCACTTGCACTTGTGGCTTGTTTCTAGATAAATGTCCTCTAGGTAAATATGAAAATGACAGAAAAAATGTTCCTACAAACTCGGGCTAGATCTGTCCAAGGGTAAATCTTTGGGTTAAATTGTCCTTTCATGGATGGCTGGATAAAATTTAACCTTTCATAGGATCAATAACAATGAGAATCAAAGCCTTCTGAATTAAATTAACTGTACAACTCCAAGGCCTTGCTCATTATACCATTGTAGGTTAAATGGAACTAATTTGTCCATGGGTAATTTACCCATAGGTAATTCACAAGTTTGTAGAAACCGGGCATTAGTTAGAGTACACAACCGCCATTAAGTAACCATAACTACTGCAGCAAAAAATATCTTAACAATATGTTTCTTCTGACATTGTATGTGGAAATAATGGAATTTTTAGGAATGGTAGTACATCAAATTCTAGTAATAGTTAAACTAAAAATATCCCATTTATGCCGTAGGCGATTATGTTGTTATATCGATTAGTTTTTTTTTTAAGTTTATTAATATAGGCCTAATTCCAGAAAGAAATGTCGTGTTTTGATAAAATCACTTTATTCTAGACAATGAAGAAAAGCTGTAATACGGTTCAAGTTAGTAAAAACTGTGCGAATCGTCGTATGGCTTCTTTCGGATCCATATTATCTTCTCTATATATACAGGTATAACAGACATTGTCCTGACTGACAGAGAATCAACGTAGAGCCTAAACTACAGTATAATAGGTAGAGACTTGTTGGAATTTTAAAGTACCTTCGTTTCATAACGTAAGTGCTCACTAAGAAAAGATTTTGAAAATTTTGTGATTTTAAATGCCAAAAATCAAATGTTTTTGAGAATACTTAATCACAGAATACTTAATCATACTTTTGCACAGAATTATCAAATCGAAATCACAGTTCACATGACAACAGTGTATTGTTGCCAGTGGTCTGAGGTACGTTTGGAAATAAATGAAACGGGACTTTGACAAATTAGAGAAGCTATCAATATAATTCATGTTATAAATAAATATTAAAGAATGAAATCCACGTGCTGCAGTCACATAACTTTCTCTACCCTGGACATAGAGAAAACAATACGAGGTATGGTAATATGTATAATTCATGTTATAAATAAATATTAAAGAATGAAATCCACGAAAATAATGCAAAATGTGCTGCAGTCACATAACTTTCTCTACCCTGGACATAGAGAAAACAATACGAGGTATGGTAATATGTATATTATTATATCGCAGGTTTTTGGGGAGGGATGTATGACCCGAAACGGTTGTATGGTAACATGAGAGTGAGAAATAAAATATTCCGCAAAGACAATACAATTTTATGTTCCGGAACTTCTGTTTCTTCTTATTTCAACTCCTACCAGGCTTGGTGTGGAGAAGCGATGGGATGCAAAAATCTACATCTTCTAGAGCAATAAAAAGCTATATCAAGCGTTTTCTGAGCGAATAGTTTGAATGCGATAAGTAGTTCTTCTTAATTCCAAATTCTAAATACCTACATAAGAACCTATAAGTTAATTTCCAATTACAAAATGCAAAACCCAGGCGACGCCGGGCCTTTTAAGCTAGTAATTATTGTAATAATAAACTTGAATCAGAAACATATTCTTTTTCTTTTAATAAAAAGACGCAAAAGGTCCAGATGATCACCTATTATGTGCAGTTCGGGTTTTCATTGCTTGAAGGATTTTGCCAAAACTTGAGATCTGATAGGAAAATATTTGATAGTGTCCACAGTGACTTTGTGGCCCAAATACCAAGTTCAAGGATACTTTCTAGATAAGTTCTAACTACAATATCGCGTGACTCTTAAAATATAGGCTAGCACTTATACTTCATTGTACTTTAGACGGCAGACTTTATGATAATTTTACTATATAAACCATTCTGAATTTTTATGATGCAAAACGATAGTAATCGTGAAATATGAAGTGTTCTGTAAATTACTTATCATTCAAAGTATTTGTAGTTTTCATTAAACTATAAATGCGTTATAAATATTGATTTAAAATTATTATAAAGGCACTATAAACACTGATCTAAAGAGCAAGCTGTTCATTCCATAATTGAATGTGTAGACTGTTCAGTGATTGTTAACGCACGGTCATTAGACTACATTTATTTCCTGACGAAATCAGTGGTCGTTAACTCTTTGCAATATACATGATACTAACACGCAACGTTATTTTACTACTGGGATAAATCCCCTCTAGAATGCAGTAAGACCAATCTTGTTGATAAATGCTTAGCGATTCACTTCCTTCCGAACATCAAGGTGTTAATGACCACTGACTTAACTTCCTCTTAACTCCTCTTGCTTATCTCTATATATAAAATCAAAAACCCACTGACTGATCACAGTTTCTAAAAAATATGCAGCCTAGGAACGTGAAACTTGGTACACATATTGCTCCTAGGCTCTAGATGCACACTAAGAAAGGATTTCAAAATATTTGGCCTCTAAGGGCCAAAATAGGGTTGTAAAGTTATGAAATTCACCAAAAGGAATTCATACTGCATGTACACAATCCCCATGACAACATAATTTTTATTTTTAACTACTCAGGTGGCTTGGTATGACAGTGTGATTTCATGTAGACCTAATAGATATAAAATTGTGAGAAAGGCTATCAATAGAATTCCTATAAATTATTATTGACTATTTTGTGACACGAAGTAAATTTAGAAGGTCCTGGGTTCTTTTATTAAGAGTTGAACTCTTTTCTTATAGTTAGCCTAGGACTGTATTGCGAAAGATAGTTCATATAGTATCAATAGATATAATTTCCTGATTAATTTCCATTTACCATATCATCTCTCTATCTTTACCTTAGTTTTTACCTCTCCATTTTGGGGTATTTTAAGCGACCCATGTTGCCCGGGCCTTAGAGGGCCGCGACCTGTCGGGAGGGGGATTATCTATGGATCACATACATAATTTATTGACCAGACAAGGACATGGAGGGTCTCCCGGATGAGTGATCAGTCCAATGCCGGGGCCACCTCCGATACAACACAATCACATAGGACGAGATACACCATTCACACACTCACTCTGAACAAGGCGACGATGGGATGAGGATGATAATGGCTGCCAAATTATATCCGGGGACCACTAGGGCCTAAAGTTACCAGAGCCTAAAGTTACCAGACATTTGTCTCACAGGTGAGGAAAAATCCCGGAAAAAACCCCTACCTAGGTAACTTGTCCCGACCAGTATTCGAACCGGAGCCCGCTGCGTAAGAGGAGCGAACGCATCCCCTACGCCCAGCTATTTACTATATGTTTGCCAAAATTGAAACAGAACGATTAAATTTTTTAAGACATAATCAGAGTAAACTGTGGGTGAAGGAGTATGTGGAATATAAATATGTCCACCGTGTTGGCTTGCTAAAATTGAAACAGAACGATTAAATTTTTTAAGACATAATCAGAGTAAACTATGGGTGAAGGAGTATGTGGAGTATAAATATGTCCACCGTGTTGGCTGGACGGCTGATGATTTATAGAAGAAGGCTACATCAAATCGACTTTAAATTGTGTTCACCTAACCTACATATACATAAATCTAACAATGCGAAGCATTGAAAGACGAGGCACCTGCATTTTTAAACAAGGTTGGCAGGTCTAAGATTAACAGTGTTGTGTACCGGTCGTCTTTACCCCTAGATCTAGTCGAAGCCAGAGTTACAGTGTCCCAGAAGAACTAGGCTACTTGAAAAATTCCGAAGACCTCATAAGATCATTCCCGCATCTTTCCGGTGTGTAGTAAGGTCCCGAAAATCATCTCGGACATTAAATAGGTCTAAATCAAGATGGTAAAAAAGAACAATAACATTTTTCAAAATATCTATCCAACAAGTGTGGCAGTGTAGCCTATATGGCCTATTTTAAAAATATGTTTAAATAATCTCTTTTTATTTGTAATTTTCAATTAATTTATTTTAATTGAAACTCAGAAAAAAACGTTTCTTACTTAGATTCCGGAATCCTTATCTGATAAATTTTTATATATTCTGATGGAAAGGTTTTGGGATCTGCCTAGTGCATTCCTATACTATATTTAGTTTCAAAATATGGGGATTTGAAGGGATAGAATATATTTTAATAAGTTAATCCTGTCCTGTCAACGTCTATTAGTAGATGTGACACACACAGCTGTGTTAATCTGTATATTTTATTGTGAAAAGCTTAATAATTATTTCAGTGGTAAAAAACAAAATGCCTGAACTCATCAGAACATACTAGTGAACTGAATGGCGGCAATGTATGTTTGATAATTCTGTAAGAAATACTGACAGATAATCCCATTTAATATTTATTGTATTGTGAATTATTTTGTTTTCAACTATGTTCAATTATTATTGATTTCAAATGTGTTGTATTATTTAAAACTGTCATCTCAACATTGTCCTAATATGGATCACTTTTAAAAATTAAACACTGTTAAAATTAGCATATGATCATAGGTTGCAACCAAATAATTAACACTATAAAGAAACCTACCTGTATGCCTACCATTTTCAGTATGAAAATTATGATTCTGTTAAATAGTAACATATTCTTAAGTTCCAGGAATGAAACTGCAGGTAAGCTAGCCTTTAAGGAAAAATAATGGAGAAAATTGTGTATTCAGACCACATTATAGGAGAACGAGAATATTTTCTCTCCTTTAGACACAGTAAATGTTAAGAAATCAAGGCAAAATGGAAATATAATGCTGAGATGATTTTGTAAGAGAGAAAGAAAGACACTATTGGCAGGTCTGGGACTATAATGACATTAAAGTAAAATTAATTTAATTATTCAATGTAAATAAATTGTAATAAAATAATTTCTTAATCCTATAAAAATAAAAAAGTAAAATAAACTATAAATATTTGTTTCACGTTATTTATTGCTAGCACTGTAATAATTATAAGAACATGATTATGAAAATAAATCAACTGTTCTAGGCCTATAGGCCTCTTAAAAATAGGCGGGTAGAATCCTTCTTCTTTTGAGTCTAACAAGATTAACATTTTTAAATTTGAAGAAAAGCATTATTTTGTAATTTCTAATAACCTACACTTCTGTAAAAAATATTATCTAAATATAAAGTGAAGAATTCCAGCATGTCTGAATTCTGACAAATAAAATAACTTCTCATATTTATAAAGTTTTTAAATTGTGGAATTCAATTATTACAATGTCAATTAATACATATTTAAATAACAGAAATTGTAGCCCCCATTATTTACTAAAATTATGATTACGAAATAGGAAGTGATATGAATCATGACATGGATAATTTGAAAAATATCACTTTTAGTTCTAATGAATAAAATGTTTTACCTAAATTGACTAGAATTAGTAGGGCATTACATTATGAAAATAATATGTCGCATACAAGTTCATTGCACTCTACAGTCAACCAAACTATAAAATGAAATACGAGGGATGTTCCAAAAGTAAGTTTCGTCGTTTTTTTAAAAAGTGAAGATGGTAAAGCAGATGAAGGAAACAACTGCCATAAGAATCGACACCTATTGCTGGTTCAACGACGGAAAGAGCGTCAGCAGAGGAGAAACGATGCATGAGTAGAGTCCCGAAGAAGAGAGAGTAGCAGTAGACTGGCGTGCCCGAGGTTATTTGAGTACGAATCACGATGGCAGATGGACGTGTACTGAAAACGTGGTCGACAATGGAAGTACATGCTGTTATCCGGTATGAATGGGCATGTAGGACTAGTGTGTCCATCATCCATGGACGCCTACAGACTGTGTATGGTGAAGAGGTCATGTCTCATCAAATTGTTGGTCGCTGGTGTTGCATGTTCAGTGAAGGAAGGCACCTGTTCCATGCAATGAAAGCCGCACTCTCGGGACGTCACTTCCAAAACAATGCTGAGGTGGAGAAGGCTGTGCGACAATTCCTTGCATAGCAGGGCACCGAGTTTTACCAGAGTGGTTTCTTCAAACTGATTGCAAGCTATGACAAATGTCTCAATGTCGGTGGAGACTATGTTGAAAAATAGTGCAAGGGGTATATTTCATGATTGCATGGTGTATTTGTTTTGGTAATAAAGTTTCCATGTGAAAAAAAAAATGACGAAACTTACTTTCAGAACATCCCTCGTAATTGGGTATGGATAAGTAATTTTGGTGATCAAAAATTATCTTTCTTCAAAAAAAAATCTTATTCAATATTTTTTATTATTATACTACTTAATACAATAGAGACGTCGGTTTATGTTGAATTTTAAAACCATGTATGCTAACTTAAAGAGAAGCGTGCAAAGGCAAAGGACTGAATTTTCTACGTCGTTAAACAGCTTAACGGCATGAGCATGTAATGGATTCGCGTGCCTGTGATTACCTACATTTTAAAATAAATTAATTTTAGTGAAAGAGATTGGTCACTCGGACAGCTTAGAAAAATACAGGTCAGCCATAATACCGGACTGAGTTTTTAAAGGATACTTTTAATTTGAAAGCCACTACTATGTCCCTGTTATCTACCGGACTAAAACAAATTACTCTCATAAGTAGGGACCGGATTCTTAGGTTTTTACCTATTTTTTTCCTTACTTCCAAAACAAAAAGCGATCATACACTTTTTCGAATCATGTCCATAGGATTCACCCACATTAATTCTGTGGCACCTAAAAATACCTAAATGGGGTATAAAAACGTAAATGTACCTAAACAGGATATAAAACCTAAAATATCTAATTTAGGCTACTTTTTTGTATTTTTTTTGTTTGTCAGTTGATAAATCGATATTTTGCGGAGAGACAATATTTTTGTCGGGATGAAATTAATAGCACCAGCGTTTCTTCAACCCAATGTCGTCTAGGATGACAGTACCAAGAGAGGAAGTGTAAGAGTACCGGCGTATTCCTTTTAAAATATTCGTACGAACAACCATTGTTGACGTCATGTGAGGTTGAAATTACATTTTCTGCCTTCAAATGTATTCTAAGAGATAACAGGAAGAACTTCACAGTTGAGAATCTTGAAAGATATTTAGTGATATACTGTAACCAGGAAATGTGAGACAATCGTATTTTCACTGCTTCTTTTGATTGTTTATGCTTTCTTTCTTCAATTGTATAATATTGTCCTAAAGCAAATTTACACAAATTTAAGTCAATTTTGTTAAGTTAAACTTTACAAGTAATTTATTATGTATTGAATCCTATGTAGCACATTCAAATTCATTAAACCAATTATTCTACCCGAAAACGATATTTTGGACAAAAACCTAAAAAAAACTATTTCACCTAATGGAAAACCTAAAACAGTGTTTTTAAAAACCTAAAAATCCAGTCCCTACTCATAAGTATTGGGGAGACTACGAAGAGCCTCAGCGTGATGAGAACTCAGATTAGGCCTTCATATCCGAAAATGCCTTGTTTCCTTTCTATATACCGGTAGGTTTCGTTTTGTAACTGCTATTGACGTATAAATTCGTCACTCCAAAAAATTGCATTCTAGCAGAAAATTTAGATTAATAGAGTAATGTTTTATGTTAAAATGTAAGGATTTTATTCACGTGTTATAGTTATCACTACAGTGCTTTGCAGATGACAAGCCCTATGTCCTTCAACTGCATATATACGCGGTCCAATCAGAGACGGCGAGACGGAGGGAAGACTCTCACTGACAGCGGCAGCCTTTTAGCCTGTGCACGTGATTGGCGGTGAAGGAAAAGGCTTCCCATATGAAAAATACTGTAGGGCACGGATTTGAAGTTTTAACCGATTTTTCTCCAGCTCCCTAATTAGAACATTTTAACGTATTTTTCCGTTTCATTCCCCTTGCTTCCGAATATATCAATCTTATTGAACCTAAAAAGGGCTAAATTGGACTGAAGGGCTAAAAGGGGCTAAGGAGGACTTTTGCTGAAAAACACAATTTTTAAACAGATTTTCCAATTAATGGAAAGGAAAATAATATATATGTGAATTTGTGCATTTCAAGAAAAGACATAGGCCTAATAAAAATAAATCTTTAGAACTCATTGAAATAACATTGTATATGTCGCTTTGTCGCTTGTCTTTGTAACTCGAAAATGTTCCGCCTCGCCGTCGCAGGAAATGAAACTTGAGCCGTCTGCAATACTTTGAAATCTGCAAGTAATCCATTGTCGTTTCAACTTTCAAATAACAAGTTGCCGGCCGATGACAGAGAAGTGTATTAAAGGAACAAATTCGTGACACTCCAGTCTACTTATTTTTGTAGATCGGAAGCGAATTGAATGGTGTAATGAATAATTGTATCATTAAAGGGTAAATATCTCATGCTATTTTTCGAGTGTCGATATAAAAAATAGTTACTTGTTTATTTTGTTTAAAAAAAACTAGAATAACTGTGTCAAAGTTATAGGCTAATACAATTTTCGGTGTTAATATTAGTGTTCTTGTTTTATTAAGGCGGCTAAAATCGTTTGTTTAAAGCCTAAAAAGGGCTATTCCACGAAAATAAAAGGCTAAAATATATTGTATAAAAGCCTAAAAATCCGGGGCTTAGTTATCAAATTTCAACTAAATTTTTGCGTTTTCAAACTTATAATTCGCCGATGATTTCAACTGAAATTTTAAATTAGTACATACAGCCAGCAGCAAAAAGGATGGGCCGCCTTTTTGTTCGTTAGAATATAAAATTTTATGGAGCGATTCACAAGCGTAAAGGAATTGTTCATTGACAGAACATCTCTACCGAAGAGTGTGGGCTCGCTTCCCATCAATATGTTAATACACAATGTTGCGGTAGTTTGAACATTCAGAAAAAAAGCTGAAATAAATAAACGGATTTTATTTTCTTTTGAATACGAAAACAAACAAATGACACAAGCATCGAACGAGATAGCCGAGATGGTAACGTCTTGGACTCGCATTCGGGAGGTCCCAGGTTCAAATCCCATGGCCAGTCAATTTGACATGGGTGTTTTCATGGTTTCCCCAGTCGTAAAGGCAAATGCCGAATTGGATATTTACATACCATGAATCATCCTCACCATTTCATCCCGTATCGTATCCATTTAATTAATATCAGTTGAAATTTACTCCATAAAAATGCACTAACAATAGAAACAATCGACAAGCAATAGTTCCATGGCCTACCCTACTATATAGACACGGATCCCGAACACCTGATATGGCTTTTTATTTCAGCTGTATTTATAGTCTTAAACCACTCATAAACAGCACGACGGGATTATTAGTATCTTGTTCGCTTGCTAGACTTTTGACCAGAAACTTGTAATTAAAATAATTAAGAATTGTTTGTGCTTCAAATGTAGTAACAGTATTGCCCATTCCTTTCACAGGTCAGCTATTTAACAACTGTAGTCACTTCCTTGAACATAATACATGACTTTATAATAATTCAGTATTGGCTCCAATGGATTTTATGTTGCTCAACGATATCCTTATTTAACACTTCAGATAATCTAGGGTATCCGAAATTGACTCTGCATTCGATTTACTGACAAATATCAAGCTCTTACACAAAATACAGCCAATTTCATTGGTGTAGTTATGTGCTACCTTGTGTATAGTTTAATCAAGAGTTTTGATACTGCAAAAATAGAAGACCCAAAACTAACTTACAAATTATTTCGTTTCGCTTCTCACATTTAAACAACATGTTTTTAAGGTACTCTTATATGATTTCTCAATTTCTTCATGCGGTTTCTGGTTGTGGTAACATATTGTCTTCTACAAAAGGGTTTTTTTCTTTCCAGGAACTGATGCCTAAAGATTTCTTCTATCGATACAATTAGGAAATTAAATGAAGCTAGGTTTTTACAAAAATGGAATTTAGGATAGTTCTAAGTGTATTATTTGTCATAATTTATTAACATATTAATTTGCTTTTGCTCCACGTCTTCTAACCTCATAATGTTCCTTCATAATGGATAGCTTATCTGTCCCATTAGTTTACTCTACTAGTTCAATATTAACATATTGATAAATGAAGTTTGTCATATTTTACTGTTAAACTGTTGAGGCTGCTAAGAAACCGTACAAACAAACTTACTTCTTTTTTTAAGGTAAATTAAAGGAAAATTAATACCTTTTCCATTTTAAAGTTTTATTATTTCTCTAAACTTTTGTGAAAAATAATTAAAACCTTCAAAATGTCCACCTTTATACAGTATATTTAAAAATAAAGTATTTCAGCACACTTCCATTTATATTTCTTATTGTTGATGTGCTTTGCATCAGTATACTAGAACTCTTTTTTTAATTCAGCTGTGTTTATACTCCCTTTAGCTACGAGGCCATATCACGAGTTTGGAATCTGTGTCTATACAGTTTGGTAGGCAGTGGAACAATTTATTGTCAATTATTGCTATTATTAGTGCATTTATGGAGTAAATTTCAACTGATATTAATTTAAATGGATACGATACAGGATGAAATGGTGAGGATGATTCTTGGTATGTAAATATCCAATTCGGCATTGGGCTTTAATACTGGGGAAATTACATGATTTTCTTTTTAAATTGGCCGGCCACGGGATTTGAAAATGGGACCTCCCGAATGCGAGTTCAAGACTTTACCATTTCGGCCACCTCGCTCGGTTTCTAGAACTTGTTTCACTGCGAAACACTTTTTAATCTATAAATCTATAAATCTTAAAGGGGTGCTATAATTTTATTTCGTGTCGTTATTATTATTATTATTGTTTTACTCTTATTATTATTATTAATATTGTTGTTGTTATATACAGATATGTAAGTTCAAAACTGAAGCCCATTAATATAAATAGTCCTAATGAAAATATTTTTTATAAAATCAGTAGCCTACAATCAATCTATTATAGTTGTAAGAACTTTAATAATGAAAAGAAAATTATTTTCACTAAGCAAAATTTATTATATTAAATATTATTGTGTTGAATTGACAAACGTGTGCAACCCGGTATCTTAGTTCTATTTGGCGGAAAGAATATGAAATTTTTTAAGCTTACCGATTCTTGATATTATTGTGGTTTTATAGTGAAAAATTGTGGTCTTATTTCTGCTTCTTCATTTAGTAGTTTCGGTAAGTGTTTAATAGCAAGTGTAATAATTAATGCTCGGAAGTTAATGCTCCATCAGAAGACTAAATATGCATGCAAATATGCCCTAATTTTTTAAATATGATTTGGAACTAATGAAGTATGCCCTATCAATTAGATTTTTTAATACCTTACGTACTCTTGTTCGCGGAATTACATTATGAATTACAAAAATAAATAGTTGTATAAATTACACTACAAATCTTTTTTTAAAAAACAAGGTGAATCCAACATTTTTTTTTGTAAATTAAAAACCAATGAACTGAAACGTCGCTTTAATATTAAGCAACCATTACCGAAAACATTAGGCTATATACTGTCATTCATTGTACAGTCGGTTCTCAGAATTTTTCTTAGCCAAGTATGCTGTAAATGTAGGGATTAAGAGAGATGTGCACAATATTTAAAAGCTGTCAGAAATATGCCGTTAAACTGTCAATAAAATATGCATAAACAAGCTATTTTAATGTCAAGAAAATGTGATGCATTATCGCAAAACTAACAAATTTCTGAGGTAGGCAATCAGTCATAGGAGAGAGGTTCCACCTGGCGCTGTGAAATGAACTCTGACTTAGCTCAGTTGGAAGAGTAGTGGCACGGATAGCCAAAGGTCCTGGGTTTAAATCCCAGTGTCAGAGGAATTTTCTTCTATAATATTCTAATGTATGTCTGTTTCTTAAACACATAGTAAAATAGTGATATATTAATAGTTTTTATTCGACTAAAATAATAATAATAATAATAATAATAATAATAATAATAATAATATATTTTACAGCTATTAGAATGCATGCGATTACTATACGAATATCACATTGCGTGTAATATGGCTTTATAATTTATATAGGTATTTCAGGAACTTAAATTCAGAAAAATCCCCAATAAACCAGCTTAGGATAAAATTGTTACCCTCCGGCCATAATTGATTGGAAGGGGAGAGCACAAGAAGACTGTGAAGTACGTAATTTCCTCCACATCCTGTAATACCGTCAACTCTATAAGGTATTAAGGGATATTGTACGATATTTAGATTTTCAAGCTAATTTCGTGCGTTCATGTTGGCGGTAGCATCCAGACCATCGTCATCGTCATCTCCTCCCCTATAAGAATTGGCGATTAAGCCTCATGAAAGGAGAAGTAAGCAAGCTAAAGAAAGAAAGAAAGAAAGAAAGAAAAGGAAAGAAAGAAAGATAGACAGATAGAAAGAAAGAAAGAAAGAAAGAAAGAAAGAAAGAAAGAAAGAAAGAACTAGGGAACACACTAGGACCCTAGCCTACCTAATAATGCTGGCCTACTCTTTGTTTCAACCACGCGTTATGTATAATTGATTACGAAAGATCAAAGAATAACATTTAAAAAAACTGAAAGTGAACTTTATTGAAATCACTTATTATTTTTTTAAACATGTTTGATCTGTGTACTTATTAGTAGTTACCTCAATGAGAAAATTCGGAAGAATAATACGCTTCACATTTAAACATTTAAAGGGAGGAATATTTGCAGGGAATTAAATTGAATCCAACCAAGCCAAGGGACCAATTTTTTTTTTTTTTTTTTTTTAAGAATGTAAACGTGCTTATCCGATCATATTACAAGTCAAAACGTTCAACATGAAAATATTCGGATCCAAAAGAAAATGGGGACTGGGGAAAATTGCATTATGACGAGTTCTTCACCGAATATAATAAGAGTAATTAAATCACTGAGAATGAAAAGGGCTGGACATGTTGAGCGCATGGGGGAGGAGTCATATCTCAAATATATTGACTGGCAGACCCGAAGGGGAAAGACCCTTGGGAGACCTAGACATAGGTGTGAGGACAATATTAAAATATATTTAAAGTAAGTAGGATTTGCGAGGGATGATTGAATAGAATTAGCACATAATAGTGTTGAAAGGCGGGCTCAGGTAAGCGCGGCAATGAACCTCCGGGTTTTATAAACTAGATAATATTTCTTTAACTTGTTTAGGAATTGCGATTGGGTAAGTAGGGAAAAGTTTCAACTAGCAATAATCGCACCTCGGATTAACCTCAGTAAGTAGGGTGACACAAATTAAATTCAATTATCTTTAAATTTGAAGACGTAAACTTGATTACAAATGCATTCACTCATGGTCATGACTAGGACACTGATTTTTAGACTTTTATAAACCCTGTATTAGTTTTTAAACATATTAAAAAAGTTTTATCTTAGTTTTTTTTTTACCATTTTCAGACTTTTTTTTTTATAGTTTCACCATAATGAAATTCATTATGGTTTCACTTTAATATACAGTCTACAATAAACATATTAAAACGAACATACTAATTCATTCTATTTTTATTTACTTAAAATTCCCATCGCTCTGAACCACTAAACTATACTTAATTTTCCACAGCTTATAGAAAAAAAAATTTTAGTATCATCAGTGGCCTATCCAACTCCACCATAAACTCAATAAAAACGTTTTTCAATGAATCAATCAACTTTCAGAATACACTACTTTCTGCATCTTGCTGGTGCAAACACTGTGAATAAACTACAAGTGCAGCTTTTAAGAATATCTTTAATTTGCTTGTAAAGAAACCATGGATTTTGGTTTACTAACGATTTTCTTTACTGGGACAATGGAATTACAAAATGAGAAAATTACGAAATGCATTGCTACATTGTATCTTACAAATGTAGGCCTACTGGTAACAATGGGCAAGATGTACTAATACTTCTAGGAAGTATAGAGAAAGCCAGAACAATGTCGTCCGTGCGAGAAAATGAATCGGTTTAAGTCCAGTTACAGAGGTTAGAATTAGATCCTGCGAGACTTGTTGATCAGCGATACACCGGAAGAATAATCTGTGTATACACACTCCGGAGAGAAAAGCTTTAAATATTGTATACAAGTCCATTCTTTAACTCATTCTCAAAGTGTCCCACGAAAATCACAAAAAGAGTTAAATTACGAAGGTAAAAATGAGAAACGAATTACGGTATCTTCCTGGCCGTATTTCTCGTGTGACGCAAAAAAAAAATTACCCTACGCAGGACGGATAACCAGTTAGTATTCTCGTATAAAACACAGCCATTCAATAAATCATGGCCGGGAACTTTTGAGATCATTTTGTCCCATCCGCAACATGTTATGCAGATAATGCACGCATACATTCACATTACCTAGAAGAATTAACCTTTTTACTGCTGCTGACGTATAAATTCGTCATCTGAAAATATTGTAAACAAGTCAAATATAAGCCAAATAGACTATTGTTTTCCGTAAAATGTAAGGATATTTCCGTTTTGTTACGATTTTCATTCATGGGTACTAACTCTTCAGCTAAAATTATCCTTATCCATTCTAAGCTTATAGCCCACTAATGATTTCACTTGATGATTGCTTACATAAAAATACAAATTTTAAGAATATTTCACCATTATTTCTTCACTGTTCACAGAATATTTCGAAGTTAGATAGGCCTACCCTGTGATACCCGTCCGCAACATCCAGTGAAAGTGATGTAGTGCAGATAATTTGCCAAAAAAACAGATAAACATATTGTAGCATCATAATGAAATATAATTATGTCATCTTCATTTCATTTTTTATTAAGTGTCAGTATGGTAGCCTACTTTATGAGATTGTGTGTGGAGACGGAAAAATGTCTGACCGTCAGTCCGTCCGTGTGTCTGTACGCCCGATTACTCAAATACGCTTTATCGGATTTTAATGAAACTTTGTATAAGGATTTTTTAATGTTCATGGGAAGAACCCTATTGATATTGGACCAAATCGGTTGACCGGTACCGGAGTAAAACCCAATTTAGTGTCTACTTTAAAAGCGCGATAACTCAAATACGCTTTATCGGATTTTCATGAAACTTGGTATACGTATTTATAATGTTCACGGAAAGAAGTCTATTGATATTGGACCAAATCGGTTTGCCGGTAACGGAATAATGCTCAATTTAGTGCCTTTTTATGGTAATATATCACAAAGGTGCGAATAACTCAAACACGCTTTATCGGAATTTCATGAAACTTGGTATACGCATTTATGACGTTCTTGGGTACAAGCCTATTGAATTTGGGCCATCCAATGGTACCGAAATAACGAGTATATCAATATTAATTTTGTGATGAATATTCTTCCATCATTCCATGGCCCACAATATATTAAAATAACGTAACGAATTGCCAATCGTAGGCTATATTGATATTGTTAGCAGCCTTGATTGATTTGTTTCTTCATAACGACGTCAGTGTGGGCTAAATAATAATGTAAATAGGCCTAAGGTAAATAAAGGATTTAAAACAACTATCCGTTGAATACTGATATTAAATTGTGCATTCTATGGATATGTAGACTACCGATATTTACATTAGGCTATATTTTAATGTGAGTATTTTTCTTATTCGTTTCTGTCCAGCAATATACCTTCCTATATACCTAATGTATTTCCTAGCAGATAGATTTCATTTTGACTTTTTATTCATTCATATCCTTTAAGGCTGGTTTAAACTTGAAACATACACATCAGCGAATCGTAGGCCTATTGCATCATTATTATTATTGCCAGCGCATTTTGTTTTTGGAGTTTAACTCGGAGATCTATCACAGAAATAACTTTTTTGCATGGGCCTATCATAATTGCGTTTATCACTGATTAAAAAAAAAAGCATACTGGCACTTTGTTATATCAGTTTACCTGATTTTATTAGGTTATAAATAATCATACTTTCGGTTTAAATTAGACTTTTTCTAGTTATTTGGTTAATTCAAGCGTTTAGTTTTATAAGGGTCTAAGTGCCAAAATCATGATTATGTAGAAAATAAGATAAAGACCCACAGAAAGACGTGCCGGAGATAGACCCACCGCTGTAACTTGAAATGTATTGCTACTAATGTGGCTTTCCCTGGACGTTGAATCCTTCTGAGATGCATTGGTCTGGGTACATAGATCCATTTAAATTTATCAGCTGAAAATTCATGGTTTTGACACTAAACGCTTCAGTTATAATTTTGTTAATTGGATAAGATATCATGGTTACTTGAGTATTTGTTCAGGTAACTATCTTTTATTTAGATAACCCCAACTCTACAGCACAGCCGCCTTGCTTAATAGGCATAGATTAGGGTGTCCCTTTTTAAGTGTATTGCATTCGTTTAGAGATTTCTGTCCACAAAATATCTCCCTTTATATTCTCTCTCTCTCTCTTTCTCTTTCTCAATTCAATTCTCTCTCTCTCACTCACTTGTTTGTTAATTTCCTTACCGTTTATCTTAACTTAGTTTTTCTTCAAATCTCGAAATAGCATCGATGCAATGCAACATTTATAGAATCTGACCTCCGTGAGTTTATTTCGAAGCCATGTATGAATCAATATTATTTTATATTATTATTTTAGCATAATATTTTAATACTGGTCGGTTTAATAATAAATATATAAATCTATCCATAGGCTATTAATCACAGTTTAATGGTTCAAAATTTGGAGTCAAAACACTTCAAATGTCCCACCACTCAGGCAGAATCTTACTCCTAATATAAAGCAAGTAAATGTTTTGCAGAATTTAGTGAAAATGGATGGCCTTCTCCTCTACTACAATAAGTGGCGAGATCGTTCAGTTAAAAGGAAAGTCAGTGTGGATATCCAGAACCCCCGAAAACTTAGAAATTTCTAGAAGTAATTACTAAACATCTCACAACTCATTCGTATATCCGGGGAGCAATTACATTGAATTCAGGTCGAAATAACTAGTTTAAAATAAAAATATTCATATACAAATATTTCAGAAAAAGTACAATCTGAGTTGCTGAGTAACGTCACGATGTTTATTGAAACCATAGAAACAAAACTCATCACTGGTTACGCATGAAACAAGCTACGAAGCAGAATCGGAGAACGTCATCGGCGAAGGCACCCGGTCGAAGACGAAGAGTTCATTGACGTCAATACCGAAGCAGCGTCCAGGCGGATGCCATGGACCCTGAGGATTCCCGAAGATGGGTCCATGGCGAGAAAGTTGAAGCGACGCTGCAGTAGGGAAGCCCCGAGTAACTTTAACACCGGTGAGTTGCATTGACTCTGGAGTCTTTTGTTCCTCTTTTATAACTGAATAGTTCAGGTGAAGAATTCATGGCCTGATGTTGCAGAGTATGGTGTCGTGGTCTTTGTCCTGTGAATATTCAGATTTTGAACTGGTTTTTATTTCATTTTTATATATGTTTCAGTTGCCGGCCGAAGACGAGGACTTCTTCACGGCCTGTACCGAACCAGCGTCCCGGCGGAGGCCATGGACCCTGAAGACTTCCGGAGATGGGTCCATGGCGGAGAAGTTAAAGCGACGCTGTAGTAGGGAAGCCCTGTATAACTTCAATACTGGTGAGTTGCATTGTAATGGAGTCTTTTTGTTCCTATTTTTATATCTGAATAGTTCAGATGAAGGATTCATGGCCTTATGTTGAAGAGTATGGTTGGTCTTTGTGCTGTAAACTATTCACATTGTGAACTGGCTTTTATTTCATTTTTATATACGTTGCAGTTGTCGGCCGAAGAGATGAGGAATTCTTCAAGGCCTGTACCGTTGCAGCGTCCCAGCGTAGGACTGATTTTTTGTCAACATTAAGAAGGAAACAAGCTACCAAGCAGCATTGACGAATCGTCATCGGCGAAATACCCAATCGAAGACGTAGGGTTCATCGATGTCAGTACCGAAACAGCGTCCCGACGAAGGTCAGGCCTGAAGATTTGTGGAGGGGGTCCATGGCGAGAAAGGTCATGGGCCCCGAAGATTTCGGAAGGAGGGTCCATGGCGAGAAAGTGAAAGTGACGCTGGAGTAGGGAACGCCTGTTAAGTCAAACTGGTAAGATACATTTCTCTGAAGTCTTTCTGTCCTCTTTTATAACTGAATAGTTCACATGAGATATCAATGCCTTATGCTGAACTAATTCAGATTGTTACTGGTTTTAACTTAATTCTTTTAATGGTATGTTATAGATCTCTTGCTACCGAAACTGCGTCTCGGCGGAGGTCAGGGTCCTGAAGATTTATGGAAGGGGTCCATGGCGAGAAAGGTCATGGGCCCTGAAGAATTTATGGGAGGGATCCATGGCGAGAAAGTCAAAGCGACGCTGGAGTAGTGAAGCCCTGTTTAACTTCATTACTGGTAAGTTGCATTTCTCTGAAGTC